>CM075980.1:74682166-74704825 GCA_038087875.1 Malacoraja senta | reverse complement strand
CGGTGGCGAGCGGTAGAGTTGCTGCCTTAGGGACCTGGGTTCGATCCTGACTGCGGGTGCTGTCTGTATAGAGTTTGTATGTTCTCCCTGTAACCTGCATGTTTTTTTTTACAGGATCTCGGTTTCCTCCCACACTCCAAAGACAGGTCCGTTGGTAATTGGCTTGGTATAATGGTAAATTGTCCTTAGTGTATGTAGGATAGTGTTAGTGTGCGGGGATCGCTGCAGATTCGGTGAGCCAAAGAGCCTGTTTCTGCACTGTATCTCTAAACTAAACTAAACTAAACTAAAGATAGACACAAAATGCTGGAGTAACTCAGTGGGACAGGCAGCATCTCTGGAGAGAAGGAATGGGTGATGTTTCGGGTCGAGACCCTTCAAGAAAGTCTCGACCCAAAACGTCACCCATTCCTTCTCTCCAGAGATGCTGCCTGTCCCGCTGAGTTCCTCCAACATTTTGTGTCTATCGTAGGTTTAAACCAGCATCTGCAGTTCCTTCCTACTAAACGAAACTAAACACTGACATAACACCAGCTATGCATGTCTGGGTCTGGGGATCAGAATGTGGGATGCTGCTTGGGGGGGAATCATTCTTTCAGGTTGCACTGGTCAAAAGTTCGCACTGAGGTAGGTGCAATTCTCACAAATTATCATAGATGAATCAAATCTGAACAGCTGTCAGATCTACTTTCTTGCAAATAATGAAGCCAACATGTGAGGTTGTTTTATTTCATCGTTGCGTTTATAGGGTTTATAGTTTCCCACTCATCATTAAAGTTAATAGCCTGGATCCTGCAGTTAGCAGTGCATCCATGATGTTCATTGTGCATTTGGCTTAAGCATGTTTGAGGAACTTCTGCGTGTTTTCACATAGCAAGTTATTGAGGAAAGTCGTACAAGGGAGATGGAGAAGCTTTTCATTGTCATTGGCTGCGAATCTCCTCAACCCACCAGAATGAAAAATCAGTAAAGAGTGAAGTTAAAACCAAGCAGTGAATTAATTAAATTATAAAACCTACCCACAGAGCAAAAATTAAATCTGGATTAAAACTCAACACATGTCGAAGTATCCCAGATTCAGGGACAGTTTCTTCGCAGCTATTATCAGGCAATCGAACCATCCCATCAACAACTAGAGAGCGGTCCTGAGCTACCATCTACCTCAAGGGTTCTGAACTTAAAGAAAGGTAACTTTGAGGGTATGAGACGTGAATTGGCCAAGATAGGCTGGCAATTGATTCTTAAGGGTTGACGGTGGATATGCAATGGAAGGCATATAAAGACTGCATGGATGAACTACAACAATTGTTCATCCCAGTTTTGCAAAAGAATAAATCAGGGAAGGTAGTGCATCCGTGGATAACAAGGGAAATCAGAGATAGTATCAAAACAAAAGATGAAGCATACAAATTAGCCAGAAAAAGCAGCCTACCAGAGGACTGGGAGAAATTCAGTCCAGCAGAGGAGGACAAAGGGATTAATTAGGAAAGGGAAATTAGATTATGAAAGAAAACTGGCAGGGAACATAAAAACTGACTGCAAAAGTTTTTATAGATATGTGAAGAGAAAAAGGTTAGTTAAAACAAATGTAGGTCCCTTGCAGTCAGAAACAGGTGAATTGATCATGGGGAACAAGGACATGGCAGACCAATTGAATAACTACTTTGGTTCTGTCTTCACTAAGGAAGACATAAATAATCTGCCGGAAATAGCAGGGGACCGGGGGCAAATGAGATGGAGGAACTGAGTGAAATCCAGGTTAGTCGGGAAGTGGTGTTAGGTAAATTGAATGGATTAAAGGCCGATAAATCCCCAAGGCCAGATAGGCTGCATCCCAGAGTACTTAAGGAAGTAGCCCCAGAAATAGTGGATGCATTAGTGATAATTTTTCAAAACTCTTTAGATTCTGGAGTAGTTCCTGAGGATTGGAGGGTCGCTAATGTAACCCCACTTTTTAAAAAGGGAGGGAGAGAGAAAATGGGGAATTACAGACCAGTTAGTCTAACATTGGTAGTGGGGAAAATGCTAGAGTCAATTATTAAAGATGGGATAGCAGCACATTTGGAAAGTGGTGAAATCATTGGACAATTATGGATTTATTGTCATGGATTTATGAAAGGTAAATCATGTTTGACGAATCTTATAGAATTTTTCGAGGATGTAACTAGTAGAGTGGTAAGGGAGAACCAGTGGATGTGTTATATCTGGACTTTCAGAAGGCTTTCGACCATGTCCCACATAAGAGATTAGTATGCAAACTTAAAGCACACGGTATTGGGGGTTCGGTATTGATGTGGATGGAGAACTGGCTGGCAGACAGGAAGCAAAGAGTAGGAGTAAACGGGTCCTTTTCAGAATGGCAGGCAGTGACTAGCGGGGTACCGTAAGGCTCAATGCTGGGATGCCACCTATTTACAATATATATTAATGATTTGGACGAGGGAATTGAATGCAACATCTCCAAGTTTGCGGATGACACGAAGCTGGGAGGCAGTGTTAGCTGTGAGGAGGATGCTAGGAGGCTGCAAGGTGACTTGGATAGGTTGGGTGAGTGGGCAAATGCATGGCAGATGCAGTATAATGTGGATAAATGTGAGGTTATCCACTTTGGTGGCAAGAACAAGAAAGTAGACTATTATCTGAATGGTGGCCGATTAGGAAAAGGGGAGATGCAACGAGACCTGGGTGTCATGGTACACCAGTCATTGAAAGTAGGCATGCAGGTGCAGCAGGCAGTGAAGAAAGCGAATGGTATGTTAGCATTCATAGTAAAAGGATTTGAGTATAGGAGCAGGGAGGTTCTACTGCAGTTGTACAGGGCCTTGGTGAGACCACACCTGGAGTATTGTGTACAGTTTTGGTCTCCTAATCTGAGGAAAGACATTCTTGCCATAGAGGGAGTACAGAGAAGGTTCACCAGACTAGAATTGTACTCGCTAGAATTGAGAAGATTGAGGGGGGATCTTATAGAAACTTACAAAATTCTTAAGGGGTTGGACAGGCTAGATGCAGGAAGATTGTTCCCGATGTTGGGGAAGTCCAGAACAAGGGGTCACAGTTTAAGGATAAGGGGGAAGTGTTTTAGGACCGAGATTAGAAAAACATTTTTCACACAGAGAGTGGTGAATCTGTGGAATTCTCTGCATCAGAAGGTAGTTGAGGCCAGTTCATTGGCTATATTTAAGAGGGAGTTAGATGTGACCCTTGTGGCTAAAGGGATCAGGGGGTATGGAGAGAAGGCAGGTACAGGATACTGAGTTGAATGATCAGCCATGATCATATTGAATGGCGGCGCAGGCTCGAAGGGCCGAATGGCCTACTCCTGCACCTATTTTCTATGTTTCTATGTTTTTATTCCAGGCCCTCAGACTATCTTGAATCGGATTGTACTGGACTTGCACTAAACATTGTTCCCTTTATCATGTATCTGTACACTGTGGATGGTTCAATTGTAATCATGTATAGGTTAGCACGCAACGAAAGCTTTTAACTTCACTAAACTAAAAGTAAATTTCTGTGTACTGAGTTTGTTTGGCAGTATGTGAAATTCATCACACCATTGAAAAACACTCACATGCCATTGTTACAATGTTTTGGTGGGTATTCAGTGGCAGGTATTGGAGCTACATGTGCTTTCACTCATCTGAATGCTGAGTTTCTCAGATATCACTGTTAAATAGTGTATGAAGAAGCAGAACAATTCAAATGGACACAGAGCAATTAAACAAGACACTGGAAGCTGGCAAATGGTTTACTTTTATTAATGGCCAACGCTGATACCTACATCAATCATGTCATTGTGAAAGCCAGAGCAATGTTTTTGCTGCAATTGCTTTAAGGGGCTGTCCCACTGTGGCAACCTAATTGGTGAGTTTTGAAGAGTTTAGGATAGTTTTAAAAAATGTCATGTTGAAGACCTCCTTCGACTATGTAGAAGACCTCCTTCGACCATGTTGAAGACTATCTACCACTACCTTCGACTACCTTTGATTACCTTTGACTACCCTTGATTGCCTACGAATAACATGCCGACCTACTACGACCTACTTCGACTAAACCTACGAGTAAAAAAAGTATTGATTTTTTCCTTTGCAACCTTTTTTACTCACAGGCATTTTTCAACATGTTGAAAAATACGCCGCAACCTAGCTGAGGCCTTGAGTATGCGGGGACTACTCTCGAGCATGAAGGAGAGTTACAAAGACTTCCGAGGACCTCGTGTCGACCATGCTGCGAGTATGAGTCGAGCGCAAACTCGTCTGAACTCGCGGATTAGGTTGCCGCAGTGGGACAGCCCCTTTATGGTGCAGTTCATTAATGCAGTGCATTGTGATGGTGGCACTCCTTAGATATTGTAAAACTTAACACTGACGTCTTAAAAGGTAAATAAAAAAGAACTGCAAGTAATAAAGCAGATCTCTGAAAATCTTCACAAGTTTATTTTGATTTCTATATCATCTGTTAAACCTTCGAAGCAACACCCCATGTAGATTATCAAAGGGCTGTTTAAAATCAACAGGGCAGAAGGGCTTGGATCTACATCAATGGAATGCGATTTGTCGTGCAAATCATTTGACACTTTAGAAGCCTCTGCTTCAATGGTGGTGGCCAAGGACAGAAAGGTCAGTATGAGAAGAGAAAGGGAGTTAAAGCCATTCCCATACTGACCTTTCTGCCCTGGGCCTCCTCCATTGCCACAGTGATACCGCATGCAAACTGGTGGAACAGCATCTCATATTGCGCTTAGGAGGCTTATAACACCATGGTATGAACATTGCATTCTCCAATTTTAGGTATCAACAACCACCCCTCCCTTCTTCCCCCACACCCCCTTTCTTCCCCCGAACCCTCTCTCCCCTGTGTTCGACGTGGACTTGGACCTATTTCCCCCTTGCACCTCCCCTGCCACCTGGAAACAAACACACTCTTATTCCGCAACTACCTATTCAAAATGGACGGCATGGTAGCGCAGCACAGCGGTAGAGTTGCTGCCTTACAGCGCTAGAGACCCAGTTTGATCCTGACTATGGGTGATTGTCTGTATGGAGTTTGTATGTCAGTACGTTCTCCCCATGGCCTGCATCGGTTTTCTCCGGGATCCCCGGTTTTCTCCCACACTCCAAAGACGTACAGGTTTGTAGGTTAATTGGCTTGGTAAAATTGTAAATTGTCCCTAGTGTGTATATGATAGAGTCAGTGTGTGGGGATCTCTGGTTGGCGCGGACTCAGTGGGCCGAAGGGCCTGTTTCCGCGCTGTATCTCCAAACTAAAAAATGAATATTGGCCACAGTCTGTGTTCCATCCAGGCATAATCATACTATTACTGCTTAACCTGTCGGGCTGGAACATGGATCACGCTGCTCCAAGGAGAGCTCTGGGGGAACCTGGAAGAAGCTGGGACAGTGTTGTTTCAAACAGAAGTCGAAATGTTTGGACAGCATAAACGCAAGAATCCCTTCTCTAAACATTTGAATTAAGGACCCTGGAATATTTTATTGTCATGGCCAAAAAGAGGAGTATCTGACTCTGCTTTCATGCAATATCTCATTCCAAATCACGCCATAATGGTGTGACATCTGTCCTCCTGTATCTGGGTACAGCCAGGTCTCAAATTAGATTTTCATTGCAAGCCTGAAGCTCATTTACAATCAAAACTAATTCACTCCGATGCTATGAATAATAATCATAATTGCCTGTGTTTACCGTGTGCTTTATGATTACCATAGCAAAGCTCTTTTATTGCAATTTTACAGCTTATTTCATTGAGCGTGTGAGCTGTAAAACTGGAAAGCATAAGCAATGTGGCAATCTTACAGTTGGCAACAGTAGGTTCGGCAGCTAAAGAGGGCATGGTATGCACTTCCACAGAGGCAGGGATTCACAAAATCAATCTAGCTTAAGTTGGCAAAGTGCATGGTATGCACAAATTGAGGTGTCGGGCCTGATTCCGTGCTGTATAAATTTATGACTGTGAATAAAATGAACACCAGTACAAGTTAACAGATTTATGTTTGCTCGCATAATAAGAACATAAAAATGCAAGAAATGGGCAGCACATTCGTGCAGTGGTAGAATTGCTGGAATTACAGTGCCAGAGACCCATGTTCGATCCTGACTACAGGTGCTGCCTGTACGGAGTTTGTACGTTATCCCTGTGATCGCGTGGGTTTACTCCGCATACTCCCCACACTCCAAAGACATACAGGTGTATAGGTTAATTGGCTTCTGTAAAAATTGTACCTTGTTCCTCCTGTGTAGGATGGTGCTAGTGTACGGGGTGATAGCTAGCCAGTGCGGACTTGGTCAGCCAAAGGGCATGTTTCCATGCTATATCTCTAAAGTAAAGTCTAAAGCCTAAATCGGTGCAGGAATGGCTGCTTTGATCCCCAAAGAAAACCAACTGTCACCTCTCATCATCTACAATAGTTTCATCAGCCTGCACCATCTACATAACCCCTCACGATTTATGACGTATCCGGAGAACTATCAAACTTGGTTTCAAAGGAAGTCAATGACTGATCCACCTTAGCTCACCAGAGAAGTGAATTCCAAACTTTTACCACCCCACTGCATGAAGAAATATTCCATCATCTCAGTCCTACAAGGTTTACCCTTAATCTGAGACCGTGGCACTGCTTCTGGGCTCATCGGTCCCTTGTCAAGCCGTGTAAGAATGTGGAGAGTTTCCATGAGATTCTCAATCTTCCAAACACAATGGAATATCAATAATAGTAATATACCTCTTTTTGGCCATGCTTATATATGTTAATACATACTTCCCATGGCCTTGCTAATGAAATGATGAACACAGAACACAACTATGACTTTCAAGTGCTAAAATATACCATAAAACTGCATTGTAAAATTACAGACCTTTCTCTTCCTCTCCCCGCCCCATCAACCTCAATATTAAATGTTTATAGCAGCATAAGGAAAGACCTTCACCTTCTGCCTCGAAAAGAAAATCAAATGAGCCCTTTAGATTAATACTAGAAGAACAGCAGGATGGCAGCTTTACAACTGTGAAGACTTATACCAGATTAAGTCCATGGGCAAGCAACTATAGATAGGTTAATGCCTGCATTTATTTTCAAGATAAATTGAATTTTCCACTTAGGGCCTACTATATTTCAATTTTGGAAACAAAAGCGTCATCAGGATTCAGGGCACAAGTTTCAATGTTTCACCAATGCAAGTGATACATCACTTAACGTGGTAGAAAAGGCTTTCTAATACTTTGTCTGACCTCTGCAGATACTTTCATTGATTAAAGGATTGCCTGTCCAATTCAAGAGCAATAAACATAATTATTTTGTAATTGGAGCTTCCCTTTGTTCCTGCGCTAAATGTGAGCTCTGTATAATCGCTTACGTGGCTCTACAAAAAAAAGGGGGGAAAATGGGCTGAGATTGATTAAAATTAGAACTGTGGGATTGCACACTCACTCGTGTACAATGCAGGAGCAGTGAAAGTTATGTAAGGAGCTGTATGCAGAGCTCACAGCTCGCTGTGCTGTCCACGAGGAAGGTGATTAGACCTTAAAGACCAAGATCCATGGTAGCCACAAGACCAGCTGCAAGACAAAAAGGTTGCCATGGCAGGAAGGTTCGGGTGGGGTAATGCCAGGGTGGGAAGAAGTGATAATTGTCTGTGAACATTGCTACCCCTAATGCAAACACATACACCACAACTCTGCAAGTGAAAGCTTGTAAGTTCAGTTGACAACACAAGATCAGGCACCTAGCGCCATGACATGCACCTTCTGTAATCAATACAGATCAATGACAAATCAATGTGTCTGAGGCAGCGAGTTAAACACCAACGTAGAAACAAAGAACTGCAGATATAGGTTTATACCAAAGATAGACACAAAGTGCAGGAGTCATTCAATAGGTCAGGCAGCATCTCTGGAGAAAAAGGATAGGTGATGTTTCGGGTCAGGATCCTTTTTCAATTTTGTTCACAGTGATAGCTTTATACAGCATGGGAACAGGCCCTACACAGTGGGCAGCACAGTGGCGCAGTAGTAAAGTTGCTGCCTTACATCGCCAGAGACCCGGGTTCGGTCCTGACTATGGGTGCTGTCTGCAGAGAATCTGAAGACACATCACCTATCCTTTTGCTCCAGAGATACTGCCTTACCCGCTGAGGTAACCCAGCATATTGTGTCGATCCTAGTTGAACATCAATGGTGTATCAAAAACATGTTATATTTTATATATATATTTTTTTTTAATTATTATATATATACTTTATATATTTTATATAAAGATTTGCATTTGTGCCCATCACCCAAGCAATTTGCTTCATGCCTTTTGTGTTTCACAAACTTAGCTTGCAGGTTGCGCCTTTGTGCACCAATTTTGTTCGGTGATCATGGAAATGCCCTCCTTGTACAGATGACGGCATTAACTGCTCAACCGATAACATGTAAACATGGGCTGCACAAAGGAGAATTGCAGGGTTAGCACAATCTACCCCATAAGAAAATGATATTATGCAAACACATGCAACCGGGTCCAATTTCTAGACATATATTTGCCCTCTCAGCTTTTATGAATCATATATGATTAAGAATATCACTGGATACTTTGGAGAAAATAGAATGGAAAATATGAGAATGAGTGAAAAGGTGTTCATTCATTATTTGGCAACATAAAGCAAAATGTTCATGGATAGTTGATGTTTCGTGTCAGGACCCTTCTTCAGACTGATCAGTTAAATTGCTGAGTTACTCCCGCACTTTGTGGGGTTTTTTTGTAAACCAGCATCTGCAGTTCCTTGCCTCTCTGAAGATTTTTTTTTTCCATCATATTTTTAATGCAAGTGGTCCAGTAAAATTTTCAAACCCATCTTTTAACATTTACAAACAAACTTTCTGGCATACATTTGCTCAAGAGTTACGAGGAATTCCATACTTAATTTTAATATAAAGCTTTAAGTGGCATCCAAGAGATTGGAAATAATGCTTGCAAACTATTTCTAACGTACTCTACTGTTCACAAAGCTGACTTAGATCTCAACATTTTTAATTGAAAGCTAAAATTAATTTAGGTGGAGCCAAACAGAAATTTTCTTCTCAATAATGTCAATTTTAATTAACTTAATTCAATTTAAGCCACTTGCATTCGAAAGGATACTATTTTAATCAGGTACTGAATTTAAGATTAAACAGTTAATAACATGCCTTGATACATAATATTGCAATGAAGAACATTTGCTTTCTCTGACACCGCACAAAGATAGATTAACTTGAATGACAAAAACACATGCAATGCATGTATGGCCATTTAACTGCAAAAGGAATGAGAGCTTCAGCTATAATTTATTCTAAATGCAGTACTGACTACTATATGTGTCAATTCTTTGTCTGGTAAGGTGTAAACTGTCCCCACCAGCCACACATTAAACCAAGAGAATATTTACCATAATAATAGTCCCTTAGGCTTTTCGATCCACAAAGAAATGTTGCTAAAATGACAGAGTACTGTAACACATAGAGAATAACACATAAAGGATTTATTCTGTTATTCTTGATTTAAAAATTAAAGAATAAGACTTTTAAAAAAAATCAATGATAGACATTTGCCATGTTCATTTTGTGAGTGTACACCAATGCTGCTGCAGAGCGAATATGTTTAAATTATGGAACACAACCAGCAGAAACGCTGTGAACCACTCAAGAATTATTTTCTTCCATTAAAGGTCTTTTCAACAAAGCTCTTTTGAAAGGGTAATCTATACTTATGACATTACAGGAAATATGCTATGGCATTTTGTTTCCCATAATCAAAATCAAGTTCCAAATACCTGTCCAGTTGTACAGGAAATGTTCCACAATAGTGGAAACAAAATTATTTCATTGTGAAAAAAATTTACTAAATTTAGATGCAGCAAAAATTTCAAATGGTAAAAAAAAATGGAATTGCTATATTGTTTCATTGGGGAGTTTTTTATTCCAATGTACATTTGTGTATTTTCATCACATTTCATCATATTTTCAAAGTAGTTCATATTTGTTAATGGCTTTGGAAATAGGGTTTTTTTTCTGGCATTAAAGCAGCTTCTAAAGTACCCCTTCATAAATAGTCTCCACATAAAATTTATCTGTGCTGCGTTAGAGAGGCAGTGTCAAAGGATGGTGGATTTAAGTTCTATACAGGCTTTCATCCTTGAATCGTACTTCCTTGTGGTACCAAAGGAATACAGTGCTGCATGCAGTGAGCTGAGGAAGATTTGGCATTCATCAAAGACAACATGCGTTCTGTATGGAATAGTCTTTCTGGTATTCTAGGTAAAATTTGCAAAGTTCGATTCATGATTTAAAAGTGTCCCAATCACTTTACATCCAAATAGTTTGTAAGGTAGGAAAAACAACTACCAATACGCTGCTAGGAGTAATCTGCTTTTGAAGTGATGCTGATCGATATAAATAAATACTGGCCTTTTTGGTAAGAAATGATTTGTGATATCCTTTGGTCATGGTCTATAATATAAATGCACATTCTTTAATTTGAATTAAACTTTCAATTTAAAAGGACAGCAACTGTTAATGGCCGGATCTGCAACACCATTGAGAGGAAGTACAGGAAAGAGATGGAACCAGGACAATAAGCTAGCCCTTATCATCAGCAAGATGAAAGAGTTGGTTGTTGACCTGAAGAAACGACCCAGTACTCATCAAAAGAACTGCGGTAAAGATGGTTGACAGCTTTAAGTTCCCAGGCATCCATAAAACCAGCAACCCAACCGAGTCCCACCATGATGATGTGGTGATTAAGAGAGTGCATCAGCATATTTACTTTCTTAAGGATCTGGAAAAATTCAGCATGTCCACAAGGATTCTCTTGAATTTCTCAAGATACGCCATTAATAGTGTTCTGATGGGATGCACCTCAGCCTGGTCTGGCATTGGCTCTGTACTTGATCGCCTGAACCTACAGAGAGTGGTGAACTCATCCCTGTCATTCACTGCCCTGCCGCTTCCTTCCATCCAATCCACCTTTACAAAGTTCACGAAAAACGTTTTGTACTGTCAAAATGCCTGCCATCTTGGCCATTCCCTTTTCTCTCTTCTGCCTTCTGGGAGAAGATACAGGAGCTTAAAAGCTCAAATATCAAGAATTAAAAACAACTTATTTCTTACTGCTAACTGACTTTGGAACCAATCACCTCTTTCACACTCCACTTCCAGAGGTGCTGTCACATATCTTAACTCTCACTTATTTATTTATTCTTTTATTTATACTTTTTTTTTTGCACAACACAGATTTTGCACTACTAGTTTGCACCATTCTGCTGTTTTGCACACGTCATTGTATTTATTGTTGAATTTATCATTACTGTATACTGTTTACTCTTTGAGCATCACGAAAACAAGGAATTCCATTCCACCCTCTTGTTTGTGATAATAAACTAATCTAAATCTGAGGGGGCTTAAAACTCTACATATATGGTGCATTCACAAACATTTGATTTGAGAAGTACAGTGCACAGAGCCTGAAAATTTATTTTCCAAATTGTGCTTTGTAGCTGGCCATAACACAAACCACTACACTTTTCATGGATCATAGATTTCCCTGGGTAACCTTTTCCAAGTGTGAATAATTAAGAGGGCATCATAATAAAGGGCAAGACCTTAGATTAACTTGTCAAAAAAAAATCAATATCCCAGACTTGTTATCATTATGGTGCTGCAGCCAAAACCAATTAACAAAACCTCCTCTGTCTGTTACGTCAAAAAATCTTTAAATGAAATCACCTTTTTAATTGTAACCCAGCAAGAACATAGCATATACTGGTGCCCTGAAAGGATGTGATCTCAGTCCCTTATTTTACTCCCGGTGCACTCACAACTGTGTGGCCAAATTCTGCTCCAACTCCATTTACAAATTTCCAGATTACATCACCAGAGCTGCCCAGATCTCGACCAATGAAGAGACAAAACCCGGGAATGAAATAGAGAGCTTAGTAACATGGTATCCAGACAACAACCTCTCCCTCAATGTCAGAAAGACAAAGGAGTTAATCATTGACACAGAAAATGGGATGCACTACACTTCCCAGTTGGCATCAATGATACTGAGGTGGAGATGGTCAGGAGCTTCAAGCTCCTGGCTGTAAACATCACCAACAACTTGCCCTGATTCAATCACATTGACATTGCCAAGAAACCATACGAATGCCTCTGCTTCCTCTGAAGGTTAAGGAAACGCAGCATGCCTTCTTTGACTTTTACCAATTTCTACAGATGCACTGCAAAACACATCCTATTGGGATGGATTAAAAACCTACCACCAACATTATCAAGGGCCACTTAAGGCCAGTCATTCCCTCTTTTTCCTGATCCCATCAACAAGAAGATACAAAAGGTTAGAAGCACACACCACAGATTCAGATTATTTGCCACTGTTATCAGGCTACGGAATGGACCTGTCATAAGCTAAGGGTGCAGCCCGATCTACCAATCTACCTCATTGTGGTCCTTGCACATTTTCTATCTACACTTTCTCTGTGGAGCTATTACACTATAGTGCTGTTACACTAGATTTTGCACTCTGGTATTATTCTCTTTTGTACAACCTCTTATGCTTGTAGTAGGATGGAACTGCAGATGCTGGTTTAAACCGAAAGGTAGACACAAAATGCTGGAGTAACTCAGCAGGACAGGCAGCATCTCTGGAGACCCCCGTCTCGACCCAGAACATCACCCATTCCTTCTCTCCAGAGATGCTGCCTGTCCCTCTGAGTTACTCCAGCATTTTGTGTCTATCTTCTCTTATACTTGTATATGACTTGATTTTATGTATATGTGGTATGTGTTGACATGAAAAACAAAGTTTTTCACTGTTATCGTGTACACGTGACAATATTAAACCATTCTTACTCAAAATAATAAGGTCAGAAAATATAACTATCATATGCATCTCTGAGGACGCAAGTTCAGATTATGGTTGGAAGTTACTTCATGAAGATCATGATCTCTCATCCTGCTGGTTTGACTATGTATCAAAGATATCATCTTCTTCACTTCAGAAATTATTCAGCCCCAGATATAAGCTGGAAATTCTCATCAACCAGAAGAGCTAAACAGCTGAGATCCTTATTATTTTGTCAGCTTCAGTGTTCTTGCTTCAGCCGTGCTTATCCATTTGATAAAACAAGGGTAACACACAAATGCAAACATAACAGTTATACATACAATTTGAGAGAAAGGGAGGATGACTCAGAATAGAATTGCAATACATCTAAGCAATGACAAACAAATTGTGATAAATAGTGTAATATTCCCCCTCATTCAACTTCCAAAAAATCAGAATAACAAGAGACACTGTGAAACTGGTATTTCTGAGTCACATTCTTTATTGAGGCATTGAAACTTCTTGCAACTTTTGACTTTTAACCCAGCAAGTCCTCAGTTGATCTTAAAGGAACATGCTCCAATGCAAGTAACACTCTTCCAGCTAATAAGGATTGTTGCCACTCAATGAATGGATTCTGAGATAATGAGAAGAGAGTGGGAAAATGCTGACAGGTTGTCAGTAAGAAGCCACAATTTTTGTGCAAGGATGTTAAGAGACCATCCTGGGCTGCAGCCAAGTGCTGCTGGCAAGAGGTTGCCAATGAGATCTGTGAATTACTGCTTTTGGAGCCAAATGATTGTTCCCACTCTGCCTGCTCCAGTGGATTGAAGGAAAAAGCAGATTGAATTCTTCCCATTTTGCAATGCAGCTGAGGTGAGCTCCCAAATGTGGAAGTGAGCAGCAAAAACATCGGAGTAAATATCACCAACACCTTGTCCTGGACCAGCCAAATCGAAGCAATGACCAAGAAAGCACAGCAACACTTCTACTTCCTTAGAAGGTTTAAAGTTCAACCCTAGAGGCTGTAATGGCATTTGTTTTGGAGGACGGCTGATGCGTGGCCCAATTACATATACTCTGTCTGATCCCCATGATACTTAACTTATTACAATACTCTACAAATTCAGATTTACAACTGATAATCGATCCATCATCATTTTCATACTCAAAATGTACTACTTCTGAAATTGGACATCGTGCAGTATTGTCTGCCCCTGACCAGATGCACTTGTGGAGGTCAGCGGCCTTGCTGATCTCTGGCTTCCCGAGTCTCTGGACTCATCGTGAGTTTCTCCAGGCATCTCTGGCTGTTCCTGGAGTCTCTGCTCTCTCTCTCTTCTCAATTTTGCAATCTACTGCAATTCACGGGAAGCAAATAATGTTACTTTTCCATAACGTTGCACCAATATTTTGAGTTATCCTGCAATTTATATGAGGTTTATCAACAATGAATTTATCTTTGCAGAAGGAAGTTCCAAATCCTGCACATAGAATAAAAAAGGTCTTCTTACTTGTAATCGTTTCATTTACCAGACTGTGCCAGCAGCAGGAATAGTTCAGACTATCAATTTCCATTAATAGCTTGAAAACGTCAACCAATTCAACTCTTAACCTTCTAAATTAGATAGATAGATAGATAGATAGATAGATAAACATTTATTGTCACATACACCAATTGGTGTAGTGAAATTTGACTTGCCATGCAGCACACAAATAAAGATAACATTAAAGAATTTAACAATAACATAAAAACATCCCCCCACAATGGTTCCCACTGTGGGGGAAGGCAGCAAAGTCCAGTCCCATCCCCAGTTCACCAAATTACAAAGACTTAATCAATTAACACCTCATATCTTAATACTCCGATCTATACTGTTAACATACTGCTTATCATTATATTACCTGTACCAGCAAACCTCTATGCATAACTTTTTTCCCCCCAGTGTCTAGTCATTCATAATCATGAAAGAATAGTTGTGACGCCAGCACCACTAAGCATGTACTGCTAATTTGATTTAAAAACTTACAATGCTGCAAACTCTCATGAGGTCAGGCAGCATGTGTGGAAAGAGAAACAGAAGTTAACATTTCAGATCGTCGATCCTTCCCCGGAACTAAGAAAGAGAGAAAAACTGGTTAGTTTTATTTTGCAGAGAAGGATGGGAGAAGGATAGGACAAAATGAATGTGTGATAGGTGAGGCCCAGGCTGCTGTAGCGAAGTGCAGATCGATGGATCAATGGTAACAGTGGGAATAATAGTGTTCTGAACTTCAAGACTGGTGGTCAGGCCCAACAGGTCATGGTGCACTGTAAATCAGTATCTCAGATAGATGGAGACACAAGGTGGTTTACAAAAAAACCCACAAAGTGCTGAAATAACTCAGCGGGTCAGGCAGCATCTCCAGAGAACGTGAATAGATAATTTAGAAATGGCCTGTTGTGACACAGACAGAGAGCGTAAATTTTCAGAGATCAATTCAATATTGAGTGTAGAAGGCCTCAAAGTACCTTGGTGGAAGATGAGGTTCCTCAGGCTTGCATTGAGGTTCCTCAGGCTTGCACTGCGCTTTGCTATTACAGTACTAGGAGAGCACAAACAGATAGGTCAGACTGGGATGGAGGTTTCATATGGCAGACAACAGGAAGCTCAGGGATTGAACGTTGGTGCTCCACAAAACACTCACTAGATCTGCATTTGGTTCATGTACCAAGTTACATGATGTCTTTTCCAAACAGACCTAAAATGCGATGCATAGATGCTAGAAAAATCAATTCACTCTGAGTACAATAGATAGGGCAAAGGTGAAGATATACGAAGTGCAGTATAGTTCAGAAGCCTGAAAACAGAGGGGAGACCGCAATGTGAGCACTGACAAATCACAGTGGACAGAACAAGTGTCAGTAAATCTGTTTCTCTTTCCAGATGCTGCCTGGCCTGCTGACTGTTTCCAGCATTTTATCATTTTGTTTCAGATTTCCAGCAATTGGAATACCTGCCTATCATCCTTGGTTTTTAAAACTCAACCAATTTTCGAGACAGATCAATAATTTCCCTATAATTCCATGGGATTCAGCTTCAGCTAACGGTCTCCTCAAAGAAACATTATCAAATCCCTTCAGAAAGCCCATACAAATAACATCTATCTGTCTCATGGAAATCAACATTGTTCTCACCCTGGTTAACTGAAAAATGTCATTGTGCTCAGTCACTCTATTCTTAATTACAGACTCTAATAATTATAGACTCTTCTAATTTCTTGACAACAGATGCTCATCTAACTGATCATTCATTCTCTTTTTTCACTCTCTCTATTTTATAAAAGAACAATGTACTCTACCCAATTTTTAATTTAATGGAACAGTTCACTTTATCAAGAGAATTTTAGTTTGTGCAATGGTGACGTTCTGTCAGTTTTCAATGTCATTACAATTTTTTTTAAACAGTATCCATTTTGGGGCGCATTTGGCTCTGATTCATCCTTTATTTCGTCGGGATGCTATCGTCATCCTTTAAACAGTCACAAAGTAACCCATTCAAAATGGTTATAACCCCTTCATTTTTATTCACAATATCAACTATCTATTTTTAAAGGGCCTATATTGCTCCTGACGATTCTTCAACATAATTGTAAAAATTAAATTAATCAGAATTGTTCTTTGATTTTGATATCTATTGCAATTTTATGGATCTTCCTATCTGTGATTTCTTTCTATCTCCCAGTTGTTAGGATCAGCAATATTTTTTTGCATTTTGTTCACTTTTGCCTTTAACCTTGTGTCCTGCACCTCTCATCAAAAGTTGTTTCTCTTCACAAGAAGGCTTATGTCCCTTTAGGACATAAGCTGTTCTGACATCATGTTAAATTACTTTTGGAAAACCTCCCACAGGACACATGCAGTGTTGGTTGTGAGCAGGTATGCCCAGTTCATCATGGATAGCTTCTTCCTCAACACATGGAGGACAGCCAACATCCCCATCTGTGCTCTTCACAGTGGTTTAAAGCTTCTCATTTTTTACTATTGCACATTGGGGTCAGTATCAGACAAATATTCATGGACCGTTAACTAAATCTGGGTCATTATGCAATACTAACTCTAACATGCAGACATAAGGAACAGCAGATGCTGGTTTATAACTCTAACATGTCATGAGGTATATCAGCTTAATTTTAGTTTAGAGAAACAGCGCGGAAACAAGCTCTTTGGCCCATCGGGTCCACACTGACCAACGAACCCCGCACACTAACACTATCCTACACACACTAGGGACAATTTTACATTTATACCTACCCAATTAACCTACAAACCTGTACGTCTTTGAAGTTTGGGAGGAAACTGGGGATCGCAGAGAAAACCCACGCAGGTCACGGGGAGAACGTACAAACTCCAGACAAACAAGCACCTGTAGTCAGGATCGAACCCTGGTCTCTAGCTTTTTAAGGCAGTAGCTGTACCGCTACGCCACCATGCCGCACATATTGTCGCAGAAAACTATTCTAAACATGCATCAGGAATTCATTATCTTTTTAGATGTGAGCCAGCACTTATTCCAACTTATACGAGTTAAAATCCTCAATGAAAACTTGTCTTTGCCAAATGCTTGTTGATTTGCTGCTTCTTTACACTGTATCAGTGTGCTGATGCAACCAAAACGTTTATAGTAATATCACTTTCGTCTTAAATCCTTATCTGTCTCTTTCCACCAATACATTCTTCATATGCGCAAACCTTGCATAATATGCATTCACCACGTATGTACTTTCATGCAGAATTTCGAAAGAAACTCCTCCTTATCTGCTATTTTTCTTAACTTCCTTGCGTAAGCCGCACTGAATTTCAGGTAGTTTGCTACCAATGCCTTTCATGATTTTATGTTTTTTTGGTAGGCAATTTTGATATAGCAGGAGAACTAAACTCTTCTAATCCTAACGACTGTGGTCTTGTCCGTAACGAAAATTCTGGTCTTTCACAGCAGATGAAATCATCGTGAACAGAGTGAGCATGGAATTAAATGCTGAAAGGAGAACATGTAGCAGACTGACAGCTGCAGAACATTGATAAACAGTATCCTTTCAAATCCTCATATGAATACTGCAAATTTCCTCAGGGATTCTCCCAAAACAGCTCCCGTGAAATCAGCTGAAGATTAGCTAGGTCTCCAGGTCAATCTGCAAACAGGTTAGCAGTTGAAATTACAGCAGCCAATTGGGAGAAGTTGCAAAGAAATGTATTTCTGGCGTAAGGCTTCCATGGGTAAAAGGTGATACTGGTAACTAGCACTTAAGGTACACCATAGTAGAAGCTACCCAGTCAGTATTCCAACAAAAAACTAGTGTACTGTTTAAAATTGGTGAGTGAATCAAAGGCAAACAAACCTATATAACGCAGAAACAAATGCGGGGACTTTTACCCTTCGTTAAATTACAGAGACGTTGATGGAGATAATTAAAATAGAAATAATCAAAAAAGGGTAAAAAAAAAATAATGATAAACATGGTGTGCTGGTATCAGCTCTTCACAAATCCTGGAACAAATCTCCTTGAAAGGAGAAGCCCATGATATCATCGTGTTTTTCAGGGGAGAGTGAACAAGTGGGGCCTTTATTCAAAAATGTTAAAACCATTACATAATGCAGACTTAAACTGTCACTTATCGTGTAGTAATGAAAATTAGAAAAGATGTCCAAATGTCCGGCAATATTTTAATACGTTATTGTCTTCAACAAACACTCTTTTCAATAGCCATATTCCAACCTTTCATGGCAGTACACAGTACACAGAAAGCGTAAAGCAAACAATCAACATGAAGCATGCTATCAGGTTGAGTAGCACATCTTGACTCTGGAGAGTAGGATTAATCAAGGAAAGTGCACTATCTTATTTGCACTTGAAAGCTAAAGCATTCGAGAACTGACATGTCCTGCAAGGCATGTGCTCCTCTTTAATACCAGAAGTGCAATAAACATGAAGGCATTATAATTCATACTAAAAATCTCTAGCATGTGAAAAAAGTCACCCCAATGTCACGATATCCATAAATAACTTTAAGATTAATATCAATTCTGGAATATATTGTGAGGACCTAAAGAATCATACTGGAACAAGAAAACTGTAGATGCTGGGAAAGAAACATAGTCATCATCCAATCTGAGTTTGTTTTTTACCATGCAGAGGAGATGCATCATGACCACCATACGCAGAACAACCTGTTACCAGGACTAGAGGGTCTGAGCTATAGGGAGAAGTTGAGTAGGCTGGGTCTCTACTCCTTGGAGCGCTGGAGGATGTGGAGTGATTTTGTAGAGGTGTATAAAATCATGAGAGGAATAGTTCGGGTAGATGCACAGATCCACTACTGGCCACATCTTCCTATCTCCACTCCTTTCTGCTTTCCACAGAGACCGTTCCCTCCGCAACTCCCTGGTCAACTCATCCCTTCCCACTCAAACCACCCACTCCCAGGTACATTCCCCTGCAACTGCAGGAGATGAAACACTTGTCCCAATACCCCCCCCCCCTCGACTCCATCCAAGACCTCAACAGTCTTTTCAGGTGAGGCAGAGGTTCACTTGCACCTCCTCCAACCTCATTTACTGTATCCGGTGTTCCAGGTGTCAACTTCTACACATCGGTGAGACCAAGAGCAGGCTCGGCAATTGTTTCGCTGAACACCTCCATTCAGTCCGCCTTAACCTATCTGATCTCCCGGTTGCTCAGCACTTTAACACCCCCTCCCATTCCCAATCTGACCTTTCTGTCCTGGGCCTCCTCCCTTAGACAATAGACAATAGGTGCAGGAGTAGGCCATTCGGCCTTTCGAGCCAGCACCGCCATTCAATGTGATCATGGCTGATCATCCCCAATCAGTACCCCGTTCCTGCCTTCTCCCCATATCCCCTGACTCCGCTATTTTTAAGAGCCCTATCTAGCTCTCTCTTGAAAGCATCCAGAGAACCTGCCTCCACCGCCCTCTGAGGGAGAGAATTCCACAGACTCACCACTCTCTGTGAGAAAAAGTGTTTCCTCGTCTCCATTATAAATGGCTTACTCCTTATTCTTAAACTGTGGCCCCTGGTTCTGGACTCCCCCAACATCGGGAACATGTTTCCTGCCTCTAGCGTGTCCAAACCGTTAACAATCTTATATGTTTCAATGAGATCCCCTCTCATCCTTCTAAACTCCAGAGTGTACAAGCCCAGTTGCTCCATTCTCTCAGCATATGACAGTCCCGCCGTCCCGGGAATTAACCTTGTAAACCCGGGATAGCAAGAATGTCCTTCCTCAAATTAGGGGACCAGAACTGTACACAATACTCCAGGTGTGGTCTCACTAGGGCTCTGTACAACTGCAGAAGGACCTCTTTGCTCCTATATTCGATTCCTCTTGTTATAAAGGCCAACATGCCATTCGCTTTCTTCACTGCCTGCTGTACCTGCATGCTACTTTCATAGACTGATATACAAGGACCCCCAGATCCCGTTGTACTTCCCCTTTTCCCAACTTGACGCCATTTAGATAGTAATCTGCCTTCCTGTTTTTGCTACCAAAGTGGATAACCTCACATTTATCCGCATTAAACTTCATCTGCCATGCATCTGCCCACTCCCCCAACCTGTCCAAGTCACCCTGCACTCTCATAGCATCCTCCTCACAGTTCACACTGCCACCCAGCTTTGTGTCATCTGCAAATTTGCTAATGTTACTGCGAATCCCTTCATCCAAATCATTGATGTATTTTGTAAATAGCTGCGGTCCCAGCACCGAGCCTTGCAGTACCCCACTAATCACAGCCTGCCATTCTGAAAGGGACCCGTTAATCCCTACTCTTTGTCAGAGTGAGGCCCAGCACAAATTGGAGGAACTGCACCTCATATTGAGCTTCGGTAGCTTACACCCCAGTGGTATGAACATTGACTTCTCTAACTTCAAATTGCCCTTGCTTTCCCTCTCTCTCCATCCCCTCCCCTGCCCAGTTCTCCCACCAGTCGTACTGTCTCCGACTACATTCTATCTCTGTCCCGCCCACTCTCCTGATATCAGTCTGAAGAAGGGTCTCGACCCGAAACATCACCCATTCCTTCTCACCAGAAATGCTCCCTGTCCTGCTGTTTTGCCAGCATTTTATATCTATCTTCCTTTAACAGCATTGATGCGCAAAGGGATATTGTATTCCAAGTTTATAACTTACTGAAGGTGGCAGCTCAAGTAGATAGGGTGATAAAGCAGGCGTATGGTATGCTGGCCTTCATTGCTAGGGATGGAATATAAGAGTCAGGAAGTAATGTTGCAGCTCTATAGGACTTTGGTTGAACCGCATTTGGAGTATTGCGTGCGTCAATCTGGTTGCCCCATTACTGGAAAGATCAGGAGGCTTTGGAGAGGGTGCAGAATAGGCTTACCAGGATCAGATCCTTTTTGTTACAGGAAGAGGCTGGATAGACTTGGATTGGTTTCGTTGGAACATCAGAGGTTGAGGGGCGATGATAGAAGTATATAAAATTGAGAAGCATCGGCAGTGTAGACAGTCAGAACATTTTTCCTAGGAGGGAAATGACCAACACTAGAGGCCATAGCTATAAGTTCAGAGCTGATAATTTTAATGGAGATGTGTGGGGCAAGCTTTTTTGAAAACAGAGAGTGTTAGGGGTTCAGAACGCATTGCCTGGGGTGGTGGTGGAGGCAGATACGATAGTGCCATTTAAGAGGCTTTTCGATAGGCACATGAAAGTGCATAAAATAGAGGGATATGCATTATATACAGGCAGATTTGGCATCATGGCACAAACATTGTGAACCATAGGGCCCATTCCAGTGTTGTACTGTTCTATGTTCTGTGCTCTGTGTTGTATAACCTTTTCTATGTCAGAACAGATATGACGAAGTGTGAGAAAGTGGGAGTGGAACTGAGTACTTTAAGAAGTAAAGTGAAAGAAGATATAGTTGAGATAGCTGTGGGGAATCAATGGGCATTTATTTATTTTACAACTTTTGCTTTAGTTCTTTAAATGATGATCATTGTTATATCTTTCAAAGCGTTCTTGCAATCTATCACATTTAAGGACATTATTGTGTCTCTTTGAATTCCTTGACTTAGATTTAAAACACGTTTCTCATTGAATGATCACTTTGTCCAATGTCCAATATCATATTATGGTCACTCTTCCCCAAAGCCTGCTCAACAAGCTTTCTAATTCACCCTTCTTGTGCACTTAAGATCCAGAATAGTCTTTTACCCTCGTTTGTTCCTCAACTTTTCATACACATTCCATAAATTCATCTTGCACCTTATTTGTCCTTCGCATATGTAGGTTTTAATCTCTCACGATTATTGGATTACCTCTGTTACACTTGCCTTTAATCTCATGCTTTCTGCCATTCCAATACCATAAATACTATTTACTAGTCTGTAAATAATTCTTACCAATGTTTTCTGCCCGTTGCTATTTCTCAACTCAACCTTAAGTTGATTCCAGTTTTTGATTAGGGTGTCAAGCCAAAATTGCTAATCACTATACTGATTCCAAATATTTATACAGGAAAGCTGTTGCCTTTCAAGAGATAATTGTATGCTGATTTATCCCAAAGATAGACATAAAATCCTGGAGTAACTCAGTGGGTCAAGCAGCATTTTTTGAGAAAATGAATGTTTGTTGATGCGGGTCGGAACCCTTCTTCACTCTGAAATGGCACATATTCCTTTTCTCCAGAGAAGGATGATATGACCCATGGAGTTACTCCAGCATTTTGTGTCTATCTAATAGTGTCAATGGTTGTGCGGTCTTATACTCGAAGATTG
>CM075980.1:74629680-74681966 GCA_038087875.1 Malacoraja senta | reverse complement strand
GCAACCTTTTAAATCCCGTGCGGGTCGCAGTGGCGGTGCCAGTCAACGGCGTGAAAGCAATCCTGCTGCCAGCCAGCCAGCACCTTGGATGCTGGAGTGGCCCGGGCCCCGGACACCAAGGGACCGACAGACACCTGTGGCTCTCGGCCGCACACCGGTCACTCCCTCCCCGGGACACCGGTCATTCCCTCCCCGGGACACCGGTCACTCCCTCCCCGGGACACCGGTCACTCCCTCCCCGGGACACCGGTCACTCCCCTCCCCGGGACACCGGTCACTCCCTCCCCGGGACACCGGTCACTCCCTCCCCGGGACACCGGTCACTCCCACCCCGGGACACCGGTCACTCCCTCCCCGGGACACCGGTCACTCTCTCCCCGGGACACCGGTCACTCTCTCCCCGGGACACCGGTCACTCCCTCCCGGGACACCGGTCACTCCCACCCCGGGACACCGGTCACTCCCTCCCCGGGACACCGGTCACTCCCTCCCCGGGACACCGGTCACTCCCTCCCCGGGACACCGGTCACTCTCTCCCCGGGACACCGGTCACTCCCTCCCCGGGACACCGGTCACTCCCTCCCCGGGACACCGGTCACTCCCTCCCCGGGACACCGGTCACTCCCTCCCCGGGACACCGGTCACTCTCTCCCCGGGACACCGGTCACTCCCTCCCGGGACACCGGTCACTCCCTCCCCGGGACACCGGTCACTCCCTCCCCGGGACACCGGTCACTCCCTCCCCGGGACACCGGTCACTCTCTCCCCGGGACACCGGTCACTCCCTCCCGGGACACCGGTCACTCCCTCCCCGGGACACCGGTCACTCCCTCCCGGACACCGGTCACTCCCTCCCCGGGACACCGGTCACTCCCTTTCCGAGGCATCCGCCCCTCTCTCTCGGGGTACCAGACACTCTCTCTCCGAGTAACCCACCACTCTCTCTCCGGGACACCTGTCACTCCCTCTTCGGGCATCCGTTACTCCCTCTCCGTCGCTCCCTCTCGTAACACCCCTCCACTCCCTGTCCGGGACACATGTCCCTCTCCGGACCACCCGCCCCTCTCTCTCTCTTTCTCTGCGGGCACCTGTCACCGTAGCTGCCCCGGGCCACTGCAGCCGCTGCCAGCTACCAGCTACCAGCTACCTCGCCCCCGGAGAGTAAATGCAACCTTCAAAGTTTCCCAGGCGAGGAGCTGCTACCCCCCTGCCACTGCCTGTGTGTCACCAGCACACTCTGGACTTGACAACCTCAGCTCCGCTCCGAGGAGCCTCCGCTGACTGCACAGGTCAAACCAACCCCTCCCCGATGTATTTACAAAAAAAAGGATGTACCTCCTCGTCTTAAAATAAAACCCCTACCTTTGGCACTGTCCGTGGCACGAGTACACACCCTCAAAATAGCGCGGCCAAAGCTCACTCGGGACGTGGGCTGGGTTCCTTCTCCAACAATCTGGGGGGGGGGGGTTCAGGGTGGGTGGGGGGTTGGAAGAAAGAAATGAATGAATACACAAATAAATAAATAGACTGGGGGAAGTGCCACAAGGGGCTGGGAGGAAAACTATCTAAATAGCTTGACGGTGCTGCCAGCCAGCTCAAGGCTGGTGTGTTTCTCGGGCTGGACAAAGAGGGGCGACCGACCTCACCGTGACTCGCAATGGTTCGCCGCTGCCAGCGGTTTGAAGGAATCCATGACAACGTGCCAGAAGGGAAAACAGGAGGGCAAGAATCTCGAAGAAAGGCTTTAGGGGAGGGAGGGCGGGGGTGGGGGTCGGTCGACGTGTGCTTTAGATTTTTTTTCTTTAACGCAATCTTCCCAGCAAAAAAAAAAGGAAAGACCCCCACGAACAACTGGAATTTCAGGGGAAGGAAGGAACCCCAAATGTGTTACAAAATAACCCCGCACGTCAAGTGTTCCCCAAATCTGCCTTCGGTCAGGTTTTTTTAAGCTTGCAAATTGTGCATGCTTTTACACTGGCTCTTTAAAACAGTGCAACAAAAGCAAACACGGAGCATCTTGCTCCTCATCCATATCTGTTCAATCCCCCAGCGGGTCCGGATTTAATTATTTCAGCGACTTAACAGCGATGAAACCTGCACAGTTTAACAATCTTCGCCAAACCGAATAAGAGGTTTTTGTCATTGTGTAGAGTTCACTGCATAAAAATCGCCCTTCGAGGGGTAACGCGAAGAAAGCATTGCACATTCAGACATTGCAACAACTGATGAATTTTTATATTTTTTAAGGAACATGTCTTGGTCCGATTTGCATTCATCAGGTAAGACAGGAGTTCGTTCCTGTTTTACGGCATTGCAAGTCTACAAAGGACGTGCACAGCAAGCAATTTGCTATTATTTTTAATGTAAGTATAGCTAGTTATTTCTGCACCAACCTGTGAGCCGCCTCGCCACATCCACCCATCCTTACCGTCAAATACCGCTCTGTACACCCAGATGCCGCTTACGTCATCGAGGTGTCAGTCAGGGCTGGGCGCGTCTCGGCAGCTCGCCTTCTAACCCGGCCTGGGCACCACAGAGGGGAGCAGCCCTGGTGTTAGACACCACCCGTACCCGTCTAACAGTCCCCACAGAGAGAGCCCACTCCCCATCCAACACCCCCCACAGAGAGAGCCCACTCCCCATCCAACACCCCCCACAGAGAGCCCACTCCCCATCCAACCATCCCCCACAGAGAGCCCACTCCCCATCCAACATCCCCCACAGAGAGCCCACTCCCCATCCAACACCCCCCACAGGGAAAGCCCACTCCCCATCCAACATCCCCCACAGAGTGAGCCCACTCCCCATCCAACACCCCCCACAGGGAGAGCCCACTCCCCATCCAACACTCACCACAGAGAGCCCACTCCCCATCCAACACTCACCACAGAGAGCCCACTCCCCATCCAACACCCCACAGAGAGCCCACTCAGCGTCTAACACAGCCCCCACAGGGAGAGCCCACTCCCCATCCAACATCCCCCACAGAGAGCCCACTCAGCGTCTAACACAGCCCACACAGGGAGAGCCCACTCCCCATCCAACACCCCCCCACAGGGAGAGCCCACTCCCCATCCAACATCCCCCACAGAGAGCCCACTCAGCGTCTAACACAGCCCACACAGGGAGAGCCCACTCCCCATCCAACATCCCCCACAGAGAGCCCACTCAGCGTCTAACACAGCCCACACAGGGAGAGCCCACTCCCCATCCAACACCCCCCACAGAGAGAGCCCACTCAGTATCTAACAAAGCGCACACAGGGAGAGCCCACTCCCCATCCAACACTCACCACAGAGAGCCCACTCACCATCCAACACCCCCACGGGGAGAGCCCAATCAGTATCTAACACTCCCCATAGATAATTTAAAAAAACTTCCCATCCAACACATGTCAGAGATGGAGCCCACTCAGCGTCTAACATGCCCCACACAAAGGGAACTCACTCCCCGTCCATCACATCCCCATAGATAGAACCCATTCAACGTCCAACACATCCCAGAGATAGAGCCTCTGATAGAGAGTCATGACCCCTCCCCATCCTACACATTCCACAGAGAGAGCCCACCAGCATCTAACACCCTCCCCCTCTGGTAGAGAGAAAGCCCACTCCCAGTGCAACACATCACACAGAGGCACATGGAACCCACTCCCCATCCAACACATCCACGCAGCGTCTAACATTCCCCCATAGAGAGAACCCACTCCTTGTCCAACACATCTCACAGATGGTCACCTCTCCTCATCCAACACCAGCCTAGAGATAACTGCCACCAATTCCCATTAAACACATCACATAGATAGAACCCACTCGGTGTCTGACAACCCTTCCCCCACAGAGAGCACCCACCCCACCTGTCCAACACATCTTACAGATAGTCACCACCCCTAGAGATAAACACCACCCTTTCCCATTTAAAACATCCCCATGGATAGAAATCACCCCTTCCCATCCAACCGAACCACATAGACAGAAACCAACTCCTCCACCACCAACACAGGGAGAAACCACCAAATCTTCCCCTACATAGTCAGACATACAGCCAACTTGAGTGTGTATCATGTAAAAACATAGGACGCCACAAGTCTCACATCCACACAGACACCTCCACCAGGCACTCATGTTATGTATGCATAGACAGCGAATGTGCACAGATCACACTCCATATATTGAAACATGGAGGAACCCATCCCACACACACACCCCCTCCACAGTACCTGATCCCACCCACACCCCCTCCACAGTACCTGATCCCACCCACACCCCCTCCACAGTACCTGATCCCACACCCACACCCCCTCCACAGTAGCTGATCCCACACCCACACCCACACACCCTCCACAGTACCTGATCCCACACACACACCCACACCCCCTCCACAGTACCTAATCCCACCCACACCCCCTCCACAGTACCTGATCCCACACACACACCCACACCCCCTCCACAGTACCTGATCCCACACACACACACACACACCCTCCACAGTACCTGATCCCACACCCACACCCACACCCCCTCCACAGTACCTGATCCCACACCCACACCCACACCCCCTCCACAGTACTTGATCCCACACCCACACCCACACCCACACCCCCTCCACAGTACCTGATCCCACACCCACACACCCTCCACAGTACCTGATCCCACACCCACACACCCTCCACAGTACCTGATCCCACACCCACACCCACACACCCTCCACAGTACCTGATCCCACACACACACCCACACCCCCTCCACAGTACCTAATCCCACCCACACCCCCTCCACAGTACCTGATCCCACACACACACCCACACCCCCTCCACAGTACCTAATCCCACCCACACACCCTCCACAGTACCTGATCCCACACCCACACCCACACACCCTCCACAGTACCTGATCCCACACCCACACCCACACACCCTCCACAGTACCTGATCCCACACACACACACACACCCACACCCACACCCACAGTACCTGATCCCACACACATTTATGCAGACAACCCCCAACACATGCTCTCGTACAGACAATGCCATCATACCGCTCATATATAGACACCCCCAGCACAAACCGTCATGCACTGACACATTCACATGGAGCCTCACATAGATAGACACCTCCAACAGACATCCTCCCTCACACTGACGCCAACACCTGCTACTCATACCCCACAGAGAGACCCCCCCCCCAACACACATCCTTGCACTGCCAGAATACACCGATATAGATCCTCATGCATAGATTCATCCCCAGCATCACCTTATCCTCAGCAAACTGTAGATAGTGACACTCCCCAAAGTGCATGCAAAGATATCACCTTCTTATCATGAATAGAGGCCCCAACAATGCACATCCTTACAAACTCGCTGCCTCCACATACACGGAAGTAGACATCCTCTCCCCACTTCCCTCCCCCACGCCAACACACAGAGACTCTCGACATTAACATATCCCATCGCACAGCCCTAGATCAATTAGCACACACCCAACATGTATGTGCACATACACACCTACACACGCACAGCACCCCCCCCCCCCCACCCACACCCACACCCCCTCCACAGTACCTCACCATTCTCCCACTCAAACATACACATATCCTGTTTGTAAAGGGATGGCAGGTTATTTTACCCAGAGGCAGCCTCTCAGTCATTCGGGAGTTACTGTGTCTAATTTCCCCACAGTAAAATAAGCCATTAAGTTCCTATTTTTTATGTCATATACAACTCGAATTGGTGAGTTATAATTCCAAAATTGTTTCATCTCTTCAAGTGGATGTTAACACATTACACTTCCCTATGAATTGCCAAAGCTGATGCCTTGTTTCTCCCCCATCAGAGAACATACTGTAGCTATGGGTGAGAGGGGAAATATTTAATGGGGCAGTTTTTTTTACACAGAGTGCGGTGGGGACCTGGAACACATTGGTATTGGTGGTGGCAGATAGGTTAGTGACATTTAAGAGACTTTTGGATCGGCACTTGGAAGCACAGGGGATAGAGGGATATGGATCATATATATAGGCAGATGAGATCAGTTTAACTTCGTTTGTGCTGAAGGGCCTGTCCCTGTGTTGCATTGATCTATGTTCTATTCCACTTTCTGTACATCCTCACCTGCTTTTCCAGGTCACTGAGCTCCTGCACTCATCAGTCTACTTCCACTCCTCTTGCTAATCATCCCACGAGACACTATTTCCTCCAGTACGCATGGATACACCCCAATGAATATGTTATAATTGCACATCTATTTTTTGCCGTACTCAAATGTTTTTCAACTCAAAGACAGTGTTTCTGTCGGTCTTGACTGTTCAACAAATTTGACTTTTCATCTTTAATTTTAGTTAAAGACTAAATTTACTAAGATTAATTTTACTGTTTGTATGCTCTGTTGTCACCTTCCCCTCTGCCAACAATCAACCCATTCTACATTTCCTTGAACATCAGCTTTGATCTGTCGGTTTCACACCTTACATTCTCTTTGTACCCTTCTACATCTCCAGTTCCCCTCTCCCCTGACTGTCTGAAGAAGGGTCTCGACCTGAAACGCCACCCATTCCTTCTCTACAGAGATGCAGCCTGCCCCACTGAATTACTCCAGCATTGTGTGTCGATTTTTCATCTTTAGTCTTTAGTTAGTCGCTCCTAATCTTCTCCTTGTCACTGCCAACATTCTGCACTCACCCAATCGCAAATGAAACTCTCAAATTGCCAGTGATAAATCTCTTTCTAAGAATTTCATTATCCCTTCTCTACTAATACTTCCTCCTGTAAAGCATTCCTGTAATATCTCAATCCAATGTACTTAATGGAAAGCTGGATGAGAATGCCATCCATCCTGACTGATATTAACTCCTACAGAAATTGGTGTCAACAGAGGCAGCAAATACTGGGATTGTAAGCAAAGGACAAAGTGATGGAGGAACTCAGTAGGCCAGGCAGCATCTGTGGAGAGAGACCACAGAAGAGAGAATAGATTCTTCAAGACCACAGAAGAGAGAATAGATTCTTCAAGACCACAGAAGAGAGAATAGATTCTTCAAAGTAGGCATCCTTTGAGGAGACTTCACAGTGGACCAGTAAAATGCAGACACAAGACACAGTCAATCCTGACAATATTATTTATTTTACATAGTTTCAAGGATGATCTATGCATTGTTGTGTCACGGAATGCATTTCTCAACTCCATGCTGTTTGTTCTCCTCTCTGCTAAGTCACCCCTCAGTGATTGTTCTAATGCTCTTTGGTCACTTGAGTGTTCCTAATTTCTTTCATAATGGATATCTTGTCCCCCTTCAACTTCAAATGATACGATACAACAGAATCAAACTTTATTTATCCCAGGAAGGAAATATTAATCTGCCAACAGGCATAAAAACACAAAATACATGAAACATGAAATTAAAGTGATGGGTGGAAAGGATTGGGGATGAGCAAAGATTGGGGGGGGGGGGGGGATGAGAGATGAGGGGAGTCAGTCTACCCCATGACAGAAGGGTGAGGAGTTGTACAGTTTGGTAGCCACAAGGAAGAAGGATCTCCTGTGGTGTTCTGTTCTGCATCTTGGTGGAACCAGTCTGTTGCTGAAGGTACACAAAAATGCTGGAGAAACTCAGCGGGTGCAGCAGCATCTATGGAGCGAAGGAAATAAGCAACGTTTTGGGCCAAAACCCTTCTTCAGACTGATAGGGGGTGGGGAGAAGAAAGGAAAAGAAAGGAAAAAGGCGGAGGAGGAGCTCGAGGGCTGAGGGATGGGAGGAGACAGCCAGAGGGCTGAGGATGGGGAGGAGACAGCAAGGGCTAGCAAAATTGGGAGAATTCAATGTTCATGCCCCCAGGATGCAGACTGCCCAAGCGGAATATGAGGTGCATTTCCTCCAATTTCCGGTGTTGCTCGCTCTGGCCATGGAGGAGACCCAGGACAGCGAGGTCGGATACGGAATGGGAGGTATGTTGCTGAAGGTACTCCTCAGGTTGACCAGTGTGTCATAGAGGGGGTGAGCTGTATTGTCCAGGATGCTCTGCAGTTTGCGGAGCATCCTCCCCTTCAAGACTACCTCCCATGAACCCATCTCCGCCCCCAGGATGGAGCCAGCCTTCCTGATGAGTTTGTTGATCCTATTGGCATCCGTGGCCTTCGTCCTGTTGCCCCAGCACAAGGCAGCGAAGAAGATGGCACTGGCTACCACTGATTGGTGGAACATCTGCAGCATCCTCCTGCAGACGTTGAAGGAGCAGAGCCTTCTCAAAAAATACAGCCGGCTCTGTCCCTTCTTTTACCGGACCTCAGCGTTCATGGACCAGTCCAGTTTACTGTCCAGGTACACTCCAAGGGATTTGTACACCCTGGTAAATTGCACATCCACACCATTGATGGAGACAAGGGTGGTCCTCTCCTCCTAATGTCCACCATTATTTCCTCTCAATAGGTACAATAGGTGTCGGGGGTTATGGAGAGAAGGCAGGAGAATGGGGTTAGGAGGGAGAGAGAGAACAGCCATGAATGAATAGCGGAGTAGATTTGATGGGCCGAATTGTGCTCCTGTCACATGAACTTATGAACTTACTGTGTGGATTCTTGATTGAAATATGCTCTAAATATTCATCTACAGTCTCTCTGAATCACTTGTCAGAATATAATAGTTTCTTAATAGCATTTTAGCAAAGCTTGGCCAGTTAAATTTGAGGGGGGTTGTACCACAGACTCTCCTAATTGATAGAGACAAAGGATTTACGGGAGTCAAAAAGGTCATACATACTGGCTGTTGCAGTTCCTGCATTCTTCTAACTGATATGTTGAAGATCATGTCCACTATGCCTTGAGAGAGACAAAATCCTACTGCATTGATGTTCTGGCAGCAATGCTTTCACTGACATTGATGTCTTGTAGTGGGGTTGATGGAGATAATGCAGATCAGCAGGTAGTTAGTCCAGCGATCCTCAGTACTCTCTTGGCATGTTTGATGTTGTTTTCATTGCACTCTCACGGATCAGGTTATAGTCTAACTGGTGTCAATACTTGGACTAGGGGGGTCTTGCACTAATCCGTCTGATGAACCAGGGTGTTCATTATGACAAGGCCATGCGCCAAGCATTTCATCAAGGGAAGGACTCGATTGTAGTTAGCTTTACCTCTTCTTTCCTTGTCAATTACCCCTTCCCAGAAGTTTGTGTTCCTTCCCTGACTGGCCCAAATCTGTCTCCCTTTGAGATGCACGTCAGGATTTGTTCAAGCACAGTAGTAGTCTGCTTTTGCCTCCTGTGAGGTTTCTTGGACTCTGTATACACTGATGACCGGGGCAAAGCCCACTCCATGAAGATGGTGTTCTTTTCTCCACACTACCCTGATGAAAGAAGGTGTAACCACCCCCATGTCTGAAGAAAGATCTCGACCTAAAACATCACTGAGTTACTCCAGCTTTTTGTGTCTATCCCAGGTTCTTCAGCTTTGCCAAGTCCTTCCTGTCATCACTCTCTCAGTGCAGAAATGTGGTTTGGTGTGCGGTCAGGCCAGGAGCGAGGAATGGGACAGCACAGGCAGCTGTGCTCGGATGTTGCAGAGTGCAGCATGAGATGGAGGGAGGTTGAAGGGAAAGGGGGGAGGGTGGGAGGTGCATGTGTGTTTGGGAAAGTGCCAAGTTTGTCACCACATATGAAAAATTATTTTCCAGAAACCATGAAAAATATATTTCTTGACCTCTTCCTCTATTGCCTTGCCAATCATTTCATCTTCATCCAAATTTTGAGTAAAATTAAGACTAATAGGATTTATTTCCTGGTTGATTCCCTGAGTCTGAGTGTACCCATCACTATTACCCAAGACATCTGGGCCAGGAAATTCAATTTTGCTGTGCTTATTTATTAAATACGACAGGTCTGAATTATAGCAAACTGTCAATTGTGAATTGTCACCAGTTGCTTTAACACGTACAATACCAAAGCGTGCAGAGTACAAGGCAGTCACTGTTCAATACACAGTCATGTCTCTCCTCTCAATGCCTCTAGTCGGTTTGCTGAGCCCTCAAACATGCAGGGCTCAACATTCATTCAACAGGTTGTCCACTGCCAGGGCTATGCTCCTATTCTTATGAACATTTACCTCAAACTCCACACAATGACTTTGACCAATGATAACAGTCGATGCTTACGCTGCACTTAATATGTCCAGGCATGACATGATTTTATGGAAGTTCATTTGAGCTGCAACAGTTTATCAGTACGCACAAATAGGGAAAATGTAATTCCTTCAGTCCACGAGTTTTTAATGCATTACACAATTACAAATACAAATTCCATGCTACGGGCACCAGACATACCTATAGGCCCTCGTTGTCTTTTAATGCATGCTTTAATGCTGATAAGAATTTTAGATACATGTATAATTGCAGCATTTTCCACGGATATAGTGAAGCATGGATTTGGAAGCTGCAACACTGATTTTACTTTGCCCTATTAATTCTTAATATATATTCAAGCGCAAGAGAATGTAAATACATGATAGGTTTAATGATGCATAATGTGGAAATAACCATATTTACTGGGAAAGGTGAAGAGATAATTCTTATGTCATTAAAATTGTTTCACCTGCAAACTTATGATCTGTATCAGAGTCTGTTTATCATTTTACTCGTGTTTGGTGGAAGAGCTAAAAATAATGTATATATGTTTTCATGGAGGAAGTAAAATTATACAAATAATTTATCACCTGTAACCATAGGGTTATAGATTGCAGATTTTTTTCCCCATCTGCCCGTCAATTAAATAAGAATTGCCTTTTTGCAACATATTCTACTGGATTCTAAAAATTACAAATCTAGTGTGAAGAAGCTCAGCCAGATTTGTGCAGTTTTGCACATTTATCTGTCCACTAAGTTGTGTTGGATATTCAACAGAATTAACTTATTTTTAATTAGTTATGAAATATCATAATGGAAAGATGATCCCATTACACAGGCACTGATAGTTTCAATATTTTAGTTGGATTTATTGCTGCATCTCAGATCAGTTTATCCCAGAATCATTTACAGACCACATGTGACCGGGTTAGATCATTTTTGCCTCATTTATACAGAATGCAAAATGGTTTCATCAGAGGTGGAGTAGATTATAGCTTATGTCACCCCGTGATACATATTTATGGTCGTCGTAATGTCATTGCACTTACCTCCACTCTGATATAATTACTCCACAGATCCCATGGCTGAGATGAATGAGGGTCAGGTTCAATTGGGTCAGGTTCAATTCATATAATCATAGGAATTTGCAGAAGAGAGGAGGCTATTCTGTCTAGAATATTCTTGCCTATTTTGTGCTTCTCAATTACCTTGAGAACATAGAGGTTTTCCCTTCCATTCATTGCCTGTCATTAGGTGTATCCTTAATGTAACTATAACTATATAACTAAAATATCCGCAATTATAAAACTTTCATGAGGCTTAAAACAAGAAACATTGTTTTAAAGACCTTTTACAGCCGACCTATTCTGTGGGTGAACATTTTAAAATGCACTAATTTGGGGCAGCACGGTCGCAATGTGGTAGAGTTGCTGCCTTATGCCCCTGTGAACCTAGGCAAATTTTTAGGCGACTACAGGCGACTAGGCTGTCGCCACATGGTCGCCGGGGTGTCGCCTGTATGGTCGTGAGTCGTCTCCTCAGTCGCCCAAAGAATCGTAGCGTTTTTCTGGTCGCCGCTGGATTTTAAAATGTTCAAAACTTTTCGGCGACAGTGAGCGTAGCTTGACTTCTGATGTAGGTGCTGTCGGAGGTTGTCGCCAGGATGACGTAGGTTGTCGCCGGTGCTGACTTTGGGGAATTCCATTGGCGACTACCTGCGTCAACCTACGTCAACCAGCGACAGGTACCGGCGACTGAATTGTCTTAAGTTGACTTTAGTTGTCGCCAACAGGGTCATACCTTGTCGTAGCTTGTCGCGGGTGGAAGTAGGTTGTCGTAGGTGTGGTCGTAGTGGACGTCCTAATGGGTCACCGGTTGTCGGTAGCTTGCCGTAACTTGACTTCGACTAGGTGGTAGGTTGTTGTAGACATTGTTATAGACATTGTCGTAGGGGGGTCCAGTCACCGTTTTTTCGGTGACCTGCTACGACTATGACAGTCGCCGGCAGTTGCTGAAAAAATCGCCCAAGTGGGACCGGCCCTTTACAGCACCAGAGACACAGTTTCAATCCTGACTACAGGTGCTGTTTGTATGGTGTTTGTACGTTCTCCCTATGCCCACATGGGTTTTCTCTGGGTGCTCCGGTTTCCTCCCACCCTCCAAAGACATACTATTCCCTGTTAGTTTTTAGTTTTAGAGATTACAGCACGGATACAGGCCCTTCAGCCCAACAAGTCTGCGCTGACCACGATACCCGTATACTAGTTCTGTCCTATGCACTGGGGACAATTTACAGAAGCCAATTAACCAACACGCCTGTCTGTCTTTGGTATGTAGGGCACCCAGAGAAAATCCATGTGGTCACAGGGAGACGTACAAACTCCAAAGACATACAGTTTTGTTAGTTAATTGGCTTCTGGAAATTATAAACTGTCCCTAATGTGTAAAGTCGACCTAATGTATGGCTGGTCGGCGCGGACCTGGTGGGCCGAAGGGCCTGTTTCAGCACTGTATCTCTGAAGTCTAAAGTTGACAGTAAAATAAAATTGAAATATCAGACAGAATTTGGAACCTTATAGCATAGAAGACTATAATTCAGCCTCGAGTGTCCATGCCAACCAAAGAGCAAGTGTTAAGACCTATCTCACGTCCAAGAATTTGCTATTTTGCCTTATAAAACTATAAATTAATTTAATTTGAATCAACATGTCTCTTGGCTTGCCGTGCAATAGGATGAAACATTGATGGATAAATGCAAAGGCTTTCCAATGGGAGGGGGAATAAATGGAAGTTTGAGTAAATTGTGACCATCATTTACTGTCGTCGATCACGTGTAGACATTTGAACTCAGCTGGTCAAATGACAGATGAGAATTCATTGCCAAAAGATGTGGATTGATGGCCTGCTTGTTGACTATATTTTACAGTGCAATGTGTCAACTTACACGCAACTGGCAATAATGTATTCGCAGTGACTGTGAAACAAAATTAAAAACATCCAGCAACATAGATTCACCCTACCATGGCAATGCCTCATCCTTCCTTAAATGAGAAATGGAAAAATAAATTGTGTTTTGAATACAAAAAGGTTAGATTATAATCTCCAAATCATTCCTGCAAGATATTAATCACTGTATATACATGGGACTTGATACTGAAATGTTCTATAATAGTCTGAAACTCAGCTGGTGGATAGATGGATTTACAGTATTTTACCATAACAACATTTAAAAGACAGGTATAGAGATAGGATAGATTTCAGGGAAATGGGCCAAAAGCGGGCATGTGGGACTATTGTAGAGAGTGCATTCTGGTCAGTTTAGGCAAGTTGGGTGAAAGAGATCGTTTCTGTGCTGTATAGCTCCATGACTCTAAGTATCCCAAGATCCTGTATACATCACTTGTATCCTTAGAATGGTATTTTAACTTTTTTGTGACCTACTTCATTTTGTGCAAAACTGTTACACACTCACAAATACAAGCGACTTGCTTGAGAAAGAACTTAAAAAATATTCTGAGACAGTTACATGGATGTTGCTTACTAAGCTTTAGCAGAGACGTGGGACAAAAATCTAGATTACATAAAATGTGCTTATGCAAACATTTTTCAATGATTATTAAAATTAAACGTTTTTTTTCACAATTCTTATTGGCCAGTTGATCCATTAAGCTATCCATTAAGATGTCAGCTAGCCTCACATCTGGGGTTTGAACAATCTAATCGTCACCAGAAACTAAGTACTATCAAGGGTTTTGGTGGCTACATTGCTCGTATTTAATCACATATCACATGCTAAACACAGAAGAGGAAGACATTGTTAACCAGAAATAGTAAATAATACTATTCCCTGTTAGTTTTTAGTTTTAGAGATTACAGTATGGATACAGGCCCTTCAGCCCAACAAGTCTGCGCTGACCACGATACCCGTATACTAGTTCTGTCCTATGCACTGGGGACAATTTACAGAAGCCAATTAACCAACACGCCTGTCTGTCTTTGGTATGTAGGGCACCCGGAGAAAATCCATGTGGTCACAGGGAGACGTACAAACTCCATACAAAGAGCACCCATGGTCAGATTTGAAACCAGGTCTTTGGCACTGGAAGACAGCAACTCTACTGCCATGCCATTGTGCCTTCCTGTTAATGTCACCGGCCCAAATGAATCTAAAATGTTTGATTTTACTCTCTGATTCAGAGCACATTATACATAACTTATTAATTTCTTAATCTTCCCTTTTTCTGTTATTTACAGATACATGTCCAACCTTGCTGGCTACTTTCTATAACTTTATAAAATATAGTTCAACAATTCCGAACATAGCTAATTTACACTGAGTTCTGAGTCCGTTATTTGGTCATTTTGAGCACCAATCCTCAGGTAGTCTTGTCAGTTCCTTTTGGCACCTTCTCATAAATTCTCCAGGAAGTTCTCTTTGTTAACTTATTCCCCATGTAAAATAATTTTAGGCCTTCAGTAGCAATGGCAGCATTTTCTAATCACTTCAAAATGTTGTTGGTACGCCCTTAAAAAATTAATGACCTTCAATTTGTGTATTAATGCCATTCACATTAATGGCATACGTCACTCTGGGCAGCATATTAATCATGCATCCACCTACACAGAGAAAGTTGGTCATTCAGGACATTAAGTGACTTCTCAGGTCTGCTAAACTAGAGTTGCAACTAACACCTATGACGAGATGGAGTACAGGAAGAAGATTGATGACCTCATACCCTGATGCCAAGACAACAACCTTTTCCTCAGTGTCAGCAAGACAAAGGAGATTATGATTGACTTCAGGAAACAAAGTGGTACACATATTGACAGCGCCGAAGTTGAGATGGTTTAAAGCTTCAAGTTCTTATGAATATAAACCACCAGCAATTTGTCCTAGATCAGCCATATCAAAGCAATGGCTAAGATAGCAAACCATCACCTCTACTTCCTTAGATGGCTTAGGAGGTTCGGCATGCCACCAACAATTCTTACCAACTTCTACAGATACACTGTAGAAACCATTTTATCGGGATGCTTCAAAGCATGGTTTGAGAATAGCTCCATCCAAAACCGCAAGAAATTGCATTGATGTGGACGCAGCCCAGACAATCACACAAACCAATGTCCCTTCCATTGACCATCTACACTTCATGCTGCCTCAGCAAGGCCACCAGCATAATGAAGAATGTCTCATCCCGGTCACTCCCTCTTCTCCCTTATCCGATCAGGTAACAGGTACACAAGTTTGAAAACACACACCTCCAGATTCAGGGACAGTTTCTTCCCAGCTGTTATCAGGCAACTAAATTATCCTACCATCAACTAGAGAGTGGTCCTGACCTACCATCTACCTCATTGGAGATCTTTGAACTATCTTTAATCAGACTTGCACTAAAAGTTGTGCTCTTTATCTGTACACTGCGGACGACTTGATTATAATCATGTATAGTCTTTTCACACACTGGATAGCTCACAACAATAAAGCTTTTCACAGTACCTCGACACACATGACAATAAACAAAACAAAACTAAACTAAAGATACAGACATGAGCTTCCATCAATACTATTTAAAAGAAACATCAGGCACCCACAGATTAGATTCTACTTGCTTTTGTTGCAATTCTACGAGGACTTAATGCTCTCTGGAGTTTTCCATTGATTACTAAGTTCTTCAACTGCTGAAAAAATCCATCTTGATTCGAAGGATGACACTTAATCTAGATGATGTCAGTTTTGGGTTTAACTGTACACAGTCTTCTTGGAGTGCAGCCTGAAGAAGGATCTCTGCCAGGTGAGACCAAGGCTCCAGACAAGGGATGATGAAGAGGAAAAGCAGACGAGTGCTCAGCACAAGACCATAACTGCCCAATGTATTCAAAGTCCAAATCTCCCCACTGATCCTTGGAAAGGAGCTCTGTACAAAGCATGTGTACTTCAATAAACTCAACCTCAATTACATTTGTTACCTGGCCCAGTCACACTAATTTCAGAGCATAACCAAGACCATTTTGCCATGGGCTATTAAGTTGATTACGGACATTAATTTTTTTGAATGTATTGGGATTCTTCGAGTCGGGAGCTAGAGACATTTGCAGCATACTTCAACCTGCCATCCACCATCACAGATGGGTAGTCACTGGTACCCGCTGTACAAAGAATCAAATGCATTTAATTCTGCCTCGCCAGAGATCAGGCAGCAGACTGAACACATGGTTTGTGAAGGTTTCAGGCTTCTCTGCTGCACAGAATAGAATTGACTGCGCACACGTCACTTTATAAGCACAGCGTGTCAACTCTGAGATGCACTGTAACGGAAAAGTAACCCAAATCCCAGTGGAAGCTGGAGTGTGCCCGCATGTCGGCAATCATGAAGGTTCACATCCGGTGTCTTGACAGCAATTGCTATCCCCGTTCTGTGCCATCCTGCATGTGAGCTGCCAATATAAACAAAGTGGGATAGCGGCCACTGACTGACCAGAGATGTAGCTGCTGATCTCTTATTTTAGTATGTCACACAAGCACTTACTGACAGTAGAGGCAGTGTATCAGTCCAGGCCTCGTGAGCTGTGGTGGGCTGCTGGATGTTGCATGTTTATTCTGAGGGACAGCCCCTTCCATCATCTATGAACAAGTTTACAAATCATGTCGATTGGAACACAAACGTTTCACATTCCACCTTCGTGCATTCATTCCTGCAATGCTTTTCACCCGTCCCATTTTGCTTTTCCACTCCAAAGACGTAAAGGTATGTAGGTTAATTGGCTTGGTGTATGTGTAAAAAAAAATTGTCCCTAGTGTGTGTGTAGGAAAGTGTTAATGTGCTGGGATTGCTGGTCGGTGCGGACTCGGTGGGCTGAAGGGCCTGTTTCTGCGCTGTATCTCTAAAGCAAACTAAATTAAGCCTGCCCCAGTGCTGCTACACAGTGCTGCTCCAAGTAACTGTGATAAGGTTGGTGAAAGTTTGTTGAATGCATAAGAGGGACAACATACGGAGAATAATGTTAAGCAGGTCTCCATCTCTCTATATCACTGTTTATATCTCTAGATTCCTTTTCCCCAGTCTCAATCTGAAGAATGGTCTCGACCCGAAAAGTTCCTATTTATTTTCCCAAGAGATGCTGCCTGACCTGCTGAGTTACTCCAGCTTTTTGTCTCTATCTTGAGTCGAAAGGTGTTGACTGTGATTTTTTTCAGCTGTCCAGAGCGGATGGCTGACATAAGAAATGAAATTAATTCTCCAGAAAGTTATTGCTACTACACCAGTGCAGTTTCCTGTTATACCTTCTTGAATACTAGTATCCACACACACCTGGCAACAACTGATAATGTTTAGTTTAGTTTACTTGAAATTAGAGAAACATCATGGAAACAAGCTCTTTGGCCCACAGAGTCCGTGCTGACCAGCGATCCCCGCCACACAAACACTATCCTACACACATTTGGGACAATTTACAATGATACCAAGCCAATTAACCTACAAACTTGTACGTCTTTGGAGTGTGGGAGGAAACCGGAGCAACTGGTGAAAACCCACGCTGGTCACAGGGAGAACGTACAAACTCCGTACAGACAAGCACCCGTAGTCAGCATCGAACCCGAATCCCTGGAGCTGTAAGGCAACAACTCTACCACTGCGCCACCGTGCCACCTATATGGACGAACTAAAACTGCTTGTCAGAAGACTGAACTCCACATCAACATTCTAAAACTGGATGGCGTTAAATACTGCATGACGTTTGGATCCACAAATGTGATCAAGTGATTGTTCCTTTCTGGATAGGATGATCTCCAAGCTCCGCATAAAGCCACTTGCATGGTTAATGATGGCAGACACAAAATGCTGGAGTAACTCAGCGGGACAGGCAGCATCTCTGGAGAGAAGGAATGGGTGACGTTTCGGGTCGAGACCCTTCTTCAGGCTGATGGTTAATGATGTTCCCTTTCCTCCTTGTCATTATCTGCAGGCTCTCTGACAAGTCTCACGAGATTGATTCTTGAGACGATGGGTTGCATATCAGAATGGATTGTGTAAGATTAGCCGACATTCACTGGAGTTAAAAAAATTAGAATAGCTGTCTTTAAGTTGGATAAAATCCTGAGAGAGTTTTTCAGGTTAGAAGCTAGGAATTCTGAAAGCCAGTATCCTCTGGGTGAGTGTGAGTGTGTGTGTGTGAGTGACGGAATGTGTGTAAGAGTGTGTGTGTGTGAGTGAGTGTGTGTGAGTGAGTGTGAGTGAGTGTGTGTGTGAGTGAGTGTGTGTGAGGGTGAGAGGGTGTGAGTGTAAGAGGGAGAGCATGCAAGTGAGTGTGAGAGAGCGTGTGAGAGCATGAGAGAGAGATATAGAGAGTGTTTATATATGTGTGGGGATGGACGGGGTGGGGATAGGGAATGGGGGGAGACAAAAGTGGTTGTTAATCTTTTCAGTTACCTACTGAAAAACTCCAGATGCTAACCCATTGAATATGTTGAAGGTTAAGATCATTAGCTTTATGATGTTGGTGATTAAAGAAATCATAGAAAAGCAGACTTGAGAAACAGGACCTGACATGATGATATGATGGAACAGGCTTGAGCAGGATGACCCACCTGTAACTCTATCCCTTGCTTCTTTTCTGCTCCAGATTGTCCTGTCAAAGCCCACATACAAATCTTCTGCACAGATCACAAAATACATTGTCTAATGACAGGCTGGCACATGTTTACAGAGAGATGTTGGTGACCAAATCCATAACCTGAATGGATAATCCATCATCCTAAAATGTGACAACACAATTAGATAGAATGGTTAAGAAGGCATATGGTATGCTTACCTTCATTGGTCGAGGAACTGTGTAGAGGAATCAGGAAGGCATGGGGCAACTTTATAGGAATTTGATTCGACCAAATTTGGAGTGATAGCGTGAAGTTCTGGTTACCCAATACAGGAAGGATATGGAGGCTTTGGAAAGAAGGCAGAGGAGGTTTATCAGAATAATGCCTGGATTGGAGAGTACTAGCTACAAGGAGAGGTTGGACAGACTTGAATGGTTTCCTCTGGAACGCCAGAGGTTGAGGGGAGATCTGATAGAATTATATCAAATTATGAGATAATAATGGAAATATCAAATACTAGAGGGCATAGTTTTAATGTGAGAGAGTCAAAATTTAAAGGAGATGCGCAGGGCAAGTTTTTTTGTACATAGAGGGTGCTGAGTCTGGATGGCGCAATGGGCTAAGTGTTCGGCTGGCAACCGGAAGGTAGCCGGTTCGAATCCCGCTTGGAGTGCATACTGTCGTTGTGTCCTTGGGCAAGATACTTCACCCACCTTTGCCTGCGTGTGAATGTGTGTGAATGTGTGTGAATGTGTGTGAGTGATTGGTGGTGGTCGGAGGGGCCGTAGGCACAGATTAGCAGCCACGCTTCCGTCAGTCTGCCTCAGGGCAGCTGTGGCTACAGAAGTAGCTCACCACCACTGAGTGTGACTGAGGAGTGAATGAATAATGCGATGTAAAGCGCCTTGAGTATTAGAAAGGCGCTATATAAATCCCATCCATTATTATTATTATTATTATACTGCTCAGGATGATGGAGGTGGAGGTGGAGGTGGAGGTGGATATGATAGCAGTTTTTAAGAGGCTTTTGGATGGGCACATGGACATGCAGGGAATAGATATGTGCAGGCAGGTGAGTGTTTATCTTGGCATCATGTTTGGCACAGACATTGTGGGCCGAAGGGCCCATTCCTAAGCTGTGCTGTTCTATATGCTATGTGCTATTTTACTCCATGGAGAGAGGTGGTGGATAATAATAATAATACATTTTATTTATGGGCGCCTTATACCAAAGTCTCAAGGACACTTTACAGAGTTTAACAAGTAAGAAACATATAATCGGAGTAAAATAAATTATAAAGACATCACCAATACACAAATTAAAGACAGAATTCGATCCAAAGACACAAAAAAAATCAGAAACACAATGTGAAGAGAGAGCAGCGGCAGCTAAACCGCGCCAGCGTCCACTCTCCCTTCTGACCGCCATCTTGGACACAGACTAAAATAGACACTACATACAAAAATCATCCCCCCACAATGGTTACCACTGTGGGGGAAGGCACAATGTCCAGTCCCCATCCCCAGTTCTCCCACAGTCAGGCCTATTGAGGCCTCCGCTATTGCCTCTACGGAGGCCCGATGTTCCTGGCCGTTCTCGCCGGGTGCTGTTGCCCCGGCGTCAGGAGAGTCCTCTCAGCGGCTGGGCCACCTGGATGATGGTGCAGGGTTTTGGAATCTGCTGGTTTCTTGCTGATGATGGTGATGATTGCGTGCATGTACTCCCACAAGTGCCACACAAATTGCTTGGGTGATTTACCTGTCATATATGAATAGGCAGTAGTGGCAAACTATGAGACGTGGGTGGGTGGCTTGGAGCAGTGATGTGTGTTGGTGAGCATATGAGTTCCAGTGCTATTGTCATAGACTCCTGGCAGGTGAATAGTGGGATGCGGTACATTGAGCTGTCGCAGCTAGTGGGAAATGCCGTTTGATGATGTATTCACTGACCTTGACTGCATGCATGAGTCTATTAAATCTCTTGTGGCAGTGAACAGGTCCTCAGAGATAAATTGCTTTCACTGTATCACGGTTATCTCTTTCCATTGCCTTTGCAGCGTGTTTGTGAGAAGCCTTCTGGCCCCCAGTACAACATTAGAAACCGTTGGAGCCTGCTCTTGCTCATGTTGTGTCTTTCATGAAAGCTTCACACATCACCTTTCGTTTCCACAATGCATTCCAGCATCTGTTCAAGTCTAAGATCACAATGCACCTTTCCCTTTAATAGGAGCAAGATGGCTTTGAATTAGTGCAGGCTAGCTTTGACTGGCACGAGCCATTCACAATACTCGGATTGCTGCTGAGGCAATGAAACTAATGAACAGTCGGTGATGGCCCTGCAAGAAGTCAGTTACATTCACAGCTAAATCAAAATTGACACATTGGAACCCACGGATGGACATTAAACCTACATCCAAATCCTAATTCGCTTTTTGTTTTGAAGCCATGCTGGTTGCTATTTACTCAATAATGTAGATGGGGTGGAAGATTGCAACCTTCACGTCATTCGCCCTGTTTCGACGAATGCAATCAAATCAGTGTGCGCAATCAAATAAGATCAAATAGAACAAGTTGTCCTACAACTTTAGGCTGTGCACGCCATACGCAAGAAGAAGAAGAATATAGATTATTGTCATAGTTGATCTTATAATTCATAGTACTAATTAACCAATCATAGAAAGAATCAGAAAGATTTACATGACAAATTTCCTGGCAAATATCTCAAAGTATGTTGACTTGCCGAGCAAATTGCAACACCTTTTGTTCACAAAGGAAGACTCCACGACTTAATAGGATGAACGGATACGAATGTAAGACAGCATCTTTATTTTGGTAAAAATGCATTCGCTTTCTACCAAACTTGCTGGTCTTCAAATACATTGTGTGACCACAGGATAATTGTGCACGGTTGTTAAAAAAGGCACTCAAGTGCCTTCCTTTGATTTCTGTGATAGATTTCATCCTTCCTTTTCAATTTGTTATACGGTGTATAAGCTCGTTAAGAACTTGTTAATATCTAAGTACATTAATCAACTTACATGCCCTCTGTAATCGGTTGAATTACAATTATTAAAATGGATGAATACTTGCTTTAAAATAAATATACCAGATATTTTCTAGCTGTCTATCACACATTTCCCAGTCAATTAAAATTAACGTGGGGTTCTGTGGAGAATTGTTTCTTGCACATGCAGAAATGCTTGTCATTCATGCTTCTGTTATTTTGATGAAAACACTTTCGGAAATGTTGCTATTTTACAGTTCCACAATTTGTTGGCCATCGAAACAATTAAGTGACCATGGTGTTAAGTGTTTTAACAATCACATCATTTTTGATTGATGCCACAGTACTGCAGAACTGCTGAGAATGACTTTACAATTAAACAGCCCAGTCAGTAGAGCATCGGAATAAACACAAGGTGCTGGAGTAACAACGTGGGTCAGACAGCATCTGTGGAGGTTCGGGACCCTTCTTCAGAATTATTCGGTGGAAAGACACCCAAAGTAGTATCCTATGGGATTTTCAGCCCTCTGACATTGGTTGATTCCCTTAGGAAAGCAAAGGATGTTGTATCATATTACTCTGTTGTTGTATCTGCCTTTTTGCATCTCTGGTGAAAATGTAATCAGATATTAGCACCACACACTTGAAATTCATAGCCAATGGAGACATTTTTGTAGGTATTTCCTCCTTCAAGTTAGAACATAGAACAGGATAGCACAAGAACAGACCCTTGGGTCCACAATGACTGTGCCGAACATAATGCCCACACTATAACTTATGTACCTGCATGTAACCACTATTCCTCCATTCCCTGCATATCCATATGCCTATCCAAAGGTCTTTTAAATGTCACTAACATATCTGCCTCAACCACCACCCCCAGGAGTGGGTCGCAGGTACTCGCCACCCTCGTGTAAAAATCCTGCCCCACATATCTCCTTTAAACTTTGCCCCTCTACCTTAAAGCTATGCCCTCTTGTATTTGATTTTTCCATCTTGGGAAAAAGATTCTGACTGTCTACCCTATCTATGCCTCTTATAATTCTATATGCTTTTTATCAGGTCTTCCCACAACCTCCAGCATTCCAAAAAAAAGCAATCCAAGTCTGTCCAACCTTTCTCTATAGCTAATTCTCATTAATCAAATTTAATAGGAATCTGAGGGGTAACTTTTTCACCCAAAGGATGATGGGTGCATGGAACAAGCTGCCAGAGGAGGTAGTTGAGGCTGGGACTATTACAACGTTTAATAAACAATTATACACGTATATGGATAGGACAGGTTTGGAGGGATATGGGTCAAATGCAGGCAGGTGGGACTACTTAGATGGGCATTGTTGGTGGGTGTGGCCATGTTGGGCCAAAGGGCCTGTTTCTACGCTGTATGACTCTCCTGTTTACTGAAGTTAGAGAGAACCTACATAAAATGATTTAAACTATTTCTCATTCCGATCTCAAGGGCACAATACTTTCACATGCCTACAGAACCCTGCGGCTGAAATTTTCCGACGCCATTGAAAAACTACTGTTCATCAAATTATCGAAACATTCTCACGTGTGTAATAATGCTTTAAAGCTCTGAATATTACTAACCCAATCCCATCATTTACCCAACTTCGAAATCGATTCACCACTCTACATGTCCACATGATTTAAATGCTATAAAATGAATAGCCGTCCACAGCTGTCATATTATGTCATCGGGATACACTAAGGAATTTAAATGTTCATGCTCCTGAGCACAGTACAAATAAAACAGGGTATTTGTACAGTTTGATGACAAAATAAACGAATACAAAAATGCATCGCACACATTTATCATGCATCATTCTGACCACAACGTTTCTGATGGATTTCCAGCAAGCTGCGCGATTTTGCAGTAAAATAAAACTCGAGCACAAAACACTCTCTATATAAATCTAACCTGAAATAACCTGGATCCATCAGAAATCCATACATTCTATTTATCACACAGAAATTGAGATATCCACACAATGGCACTGGGGATTTCACAGCAGTAAGGCACCACATGATATTTATTATTAGTTCAACCTTTCCCTGCACAATTATTGCACAATGGTTTGTATACACACTAGTTTGAGAGCAAGATAATGGCAGAAATAGGCCACAAAGACTTCTGGAACCTTAGGGAATGACAACACCATCAGTGATTGTCTTTTATCAATAAGATTTAATGATTGATAGAGATAAAAACTCAAGAAAACAATAAGTTAGATCTAGGTAGGTAAGAAATGGGGATGTTTCTCAGAAATGTATCCCCTAAGACTGGAATAATAACAACACTAGAAAATACATAAGACTACACAACAACATAAGAAAATAAGAGCAGGAGTGGACCACCAACTCTTCAAGCCTCACTATTCAGTGTGATCAGGGCTAATCTGACAGAAGATAGACACAAAAAGCTGGAGTAACTCAGCGGGACAGGCAGCCTCTCTGGAGAGAAGGAATGGGTGATGTTTGTGGGGTCGAGACCCTTCTTCAGATTGGTTAGGGATAAGGGAAATGAGAGATATAGATGGTGATGTGGAGAGATAAAAAAAATGAATGAAAGATATGCAAAAATGTAGCGATGATAATGGAAACAGGCCATTGTTAGCTGTTTGTAGGCTGAAAATGAGAAGCTAGTGCGACTTGGGTGGGGGAGGGATAGAGAGAGAGAGGGAATGCAGGGGTTACCTGAAGTGACAGGAGTCTTCTTCTTCACTTATGTGCCAGATTCCCATTGCCCTCAATCCCACGATATTTCAAAAACGAATCTACCTCTCCATTCCATATTTCCAATGACCCCTCTCCACCCTCCACTGAGCTCAAGGGTAGAGAACTCCAGAGTATCATTACCCTCTGCAAAAGAAAATTATGAGCACTCAGTTTTAAATGCCCAGTCTTTAATCTCCTTCACTATAATGAAGCTGATGGAGATATGGCCAAAGTACAGAAATGTTGATGGCCAGTGGGACATTTGTAGCGAGTCACTACAGTTACAGCCATCGACTTCAATGCTTCTGGAGCAGAGTTCACCTGCAATGCTTCATAGTCTGAAACATCATACAGACTCAGTGAGTTAAAAGACACTCGCTGTAAAACGCATCTCCTTCTCCCTTGCTAGAGAAGACCAAGCTGCAAGATCGTGCAGATTAATTTGGCTTGCTGGCAGAGGGGCACATGCTGTGCTTAAACCACTTTGTCCCAAATGAAAATTGAGATGTGCCTCAATAATTAAGGCTAGAATGATCAAAGGAGATACAGCCGAGTGGCAGAAACATGGACATGGGACAAAATCAGCAAGAATTTTGTCCTTGGATTAGTAACAGAGTTGTGTGATTATATTTTGTTCCGCTTCCAAAGTCCAATTCCACTGTAGGTAATGGAAGGAGTGTACAATGCACAGATAATAATATACCCTACATTTAACAATACCGATCCGAAGTTAAATTTCTCCCCCCCCCCCCCCACCCCCCCCCCCCCACCCCCCCGTGGTTCTGCTTTGAATTATATAATTGAAAGATTGAATTAAAAATTTAAGGTGACCAAATACACTTCATTTTTTGTGGCTCAAAGTTGTGCAAGTTTGATTATGTTTAATTATGTGACACTAGATCTGACGTTCCACAGAATGTACTTTTATTTTCCTTTAACGTTAGGTACTACCTCCTGAACAGCAATGCTAATATACATTTTTACACTCAATTATCAACTGTCGCTCTTATTCCTTCATCTCACTGCCAATGTGTTAGGAATTCATGAACCTCTTGGCTACTAAGACTTGGACCTTTCATTCATTTTCTTCTCCAATTCCTCGTTGAATTCAACATGCTTATGAAACCAATGTACCCTCAGGCTTTCTAACCCTGAGCATGCATAATTCATTTTCAGCTTCTTTCTATCCCATAAATCTGTTCTTACTGCATTTGCCATGAACTACCTTCTGTTCCCAAATCCCACAAAACGATTGACCTTGCAGATTTCTTTCCTGCCTCCCCAAGATGGGTATCTTGGTATCTGGCTCCATCACCCTTTATCAAGATACAGTATTGTCATTATGTTGCTTAAAGGACCCACTTTTGACTCCTCGAAAATTGCAAATTACCAGCCAATGTCCTTTTAGTTGCAAGAAGGATGGAGCGCAAAAGTAGGGACATTTTAACTTAACCACAGGTCAGTGGTGAGATCTGTTTAGTCCTACAAATAATTTCTCTCAAACTTCAGGAAAAACAGCACAGCGAAGATTCCCTGGATTGATTACTGTGGCAAAAGGGTAGTCTGATGAGGAAATGTTTGAATGGATTAGGTCTGCATTCTGTGACGTGTATATGAATAGGAGTCAATCTTATTGAAACACAAAAGATTCTGAGGTCACTTAATAAGATAGATGCTGAGAGGATGTTTATCAGGAATCAGGGGAAGAATCACATGAAAAACACAAAGTGCTGAAGTAACTCAGCAGGTCTGGCAGCAACCCTAGAGAACTTGGATAGGTTGGGGTTGAGACTCTTCTTCAGACTGGGTATAGGGACCCGACCCAAAGCGTCCCCTATCCATGTTCACCAGTGATGCTGCCTGACCTGCTGTGTTACTCCAACACTTTGTGTCTCTGTTGGTAAGTCAGCATCTGCAGTTCCTTGTTTCTATGAATAATCACGCGATATGCCTTTGAATGCTTAAGAATGACAAGGGACCTTTTTTTCCTCTCATATAGGGTTGTGAACGTTTAGAATTTATTTCAGATTGTGGAGGGTATCAAGTATATTTGAGGTTGGAAAGAATAGGCTGTGGGAGAATGTAGATAAAGTTGAAGTTGAAACTATCACAATCTTACTGAATGATGGAAGAAACACAGCAGAAGCATATGTCCTACTTCTCTTCCTGACTCTTATGTTTTTTCTTTCCTCTTGACGTTTGTTGATGGCATTCAAATCTTTACAAGTTTGTCAGGAAACAAACCTGTTTAATCAGGGCAGGGGCAACAGAGTCCCTGCCGAACGAACAGTTGTACATTCTCAGATTTCCAAGCCCTGTGCCTCTAACCACAGTTCTAAACTACTTTGAAGTTGAACCACAGAGAATATATCAGAAGTAGGTACCGGGTGAAGTTAAAGATTTCACATTTGTGTTTCCTTGCTGCTGTGATTGCAGCAATTCAGCAGAAAACTTTTATTCCAGACACTTGCTACATCAGCAGAAACTAATCTGGTTACAATGATAGTACTGCACGGTGAAGCAGAACCGTACAGTAATTGAGTGGGTGTCACAACTTGTAACTTGCATATACTATAATAGTGTATACTGTAATCTCATAAGTGAGAAGCAGTAAGGTTCATTTTCCTTTTGTTTCAATTAACTTTAATTCCTCTCTTGTTTGCCTCATGATGCCCCAATCTTCTCGAAACTAAAGGCGAAAACACAAAACATTCTTCAAACTGGCTACTTAATTATTGCTGGTGTTTTGTGGGTGATTTTATAATTAGAACAATTGATCTCAGTAGCTGGAATAATAAACTACTTCTGAGATATTTACACATTTATAATTTAGGTAAACCATGGAAAATGATATTACAGTTGACAATTATGACAGCTGAAGCAAGAACTTCTAATCATCTTTAATAAATTATGTAAATAAAATCTGCAAATCTCATTTGCCCTGCTGTATTTTGAGCAGACACAAGTTAATGAAACATCGGAGTCATAACCCGATTGCCGTGTTCATTTGGTATCTGGGTGACACCAGCAAGCCTGCGTTATTGCTCCTCCAGAGTTTACACTGAAGATAAGGCAAACACTTAGCTTAGCTTATCGATACAGCATGGCAACAGCCCAGTGAGTCCTTGCCAACTACTGATCACCCCTGCACTAATTCTATCCTACAAACTACAGGCAATTTACAGAGGCCAATTAACCTGCACATCTTTGGAATGCGGGAGGTAACCGGAGCACATGGAGAAAACCCACGTGGTCATAAAGAGAATGTGCCAACTTCATACAGGCAGCACCTGTAGTCAGGATCAAACCCAGGTCTCTGGCAGTGTAAGGCAGCAACTCTACCGCTGTGCCCCTGTGCCACCCACTTCAGAGTTCACATTGTACAATTATTAAAGTCATGTGTAGACATGAGCCTGTGCTGGAATGCCTGTGTGTGTGTGTCTGTGTGTGTGCATGTATGATTGTGCGAGTATCTGTACATGTGTGTATGCATATATGCAAGGGATCGAACTGAGTGATTCCTTGCTCTGCACATTTCATCCTGAAATTAATTCAGTTAGGTTATTTAGGTTATTTAAAATTTAATTATTATGTACATTTTGAAATTAATAATCAGCTCTTCATCATTAAAATTATATTTAGCCAATGGCTAAAAATCATTTATGTAGAGGATCGCTGAAGAAAAATTCTCTGTTACAAATTTTTGTTGCACTGGGATATGTTGAAAAAATGAGAATACAACTATGTGCTTTTCAACAAATCCATGTATTTAGATAGTAGAGCGTGTAAACAAGGTGATTGTAAAACTTGCATTTGGTGGAAAAACATGTTGATGCAAATTTGATTGCAAATGGTCTTCCTGTGTAAGAATCGTGTAGAATGTTACATCTGATGGGAATCACAATTTAAAAGAAATTATTTCAGGATTCCCACCAGCTATTGGTTATCTAGAGTATTTTTTTTTCCTTGATTCACATTAACAAAAATTAACATTTTCACTTGCAAAATTCTGGTCAGCAATGTTTGATTTTGGCTCAACTTGGCATCCTCAGAGCTTCAAAATTACAGTAATGGTGTAAAAATACACACATGCATGCACATGCACACGCAAACAGCACATGCACACGCACACACCGCATGCACATGCACACACCGCATGCACATGCACACGCACCGCATGTACACACACATGCTCGCACACACACGCACATGCTCACACACACACGCACATGCTTGCACACATGCTCACACACACGTTCGCACTGAGTAATAACCCTTATTCGCGAGTGCAATCGCCCACATACAGTGAGCAAACGCCCATCAGAAGTGTTTGTGGATCAGCAGATAATATCCACTGTTATCCTTGCATCGCTGAACCTGTGTTCAATAGTAGGAAGCCTCCAATATTAATGCTTTCTGTATTTGTTTCAAATCACCAAGTATTCAAATACATTTTTGCTGATTGGCTTTGGCACGTGGCTTTGCGAAGAAGGATACACATACCTGCTTTGAGCTAGATTAGCAGCAGGTATCAACTCTGTCTTAAAGGGCTTCCGCCCCTTTCAGAGCCAGTTGGTGTGCCAGAAACAGATTTCCATACAGCAGTCATGATGCTTTAGACTTTACTTTAGACTTCAGACAGAGTGTGGAAACAGGCCCTTCGGCCGAACAAATCCGCACCGACCAGCGATTACCCCATATGCAAGCACTATCCTACACACAAGGGACAATTTACAATTTACACAAGCCAATTAACTTAAAAATCTGTATGTCTTTGGAGTGTGGAGAGAAACCGGAGTACCTGGAGAAAACCCACATGGTCACAGGGAGAACTCCATACAGACAACACCCAAGGTCAGGATCGAACCTGGATCTTTGGCACTGTAAGGCAGCAACTCAATCACTGTGCCACTGTGCCTTTATCCTCTGGAAGTCATAGAGTCATACAGCAGATATAGTTCTTTCAGCTCATCATGTCCATGCTGGGCAGGGATCAGAGATGTCGAACAATACAGCACAGCAGTGGGCCCTTTGACCCACAATGTTTCTACCAAACATGACGCCAAGTTAAACTGATATTCCTTGTACTTCCATGTGCCAATCTAAAAGCCTCTTAAACAGCACTATCGTATCTGTCCCCAAGAGAAAGGCTAAGAGAAAAGTTGTCAGCTATTATCATGCAATGTAGTGTGCTAGTGTGGTTATTGTGGTTGACCTGCTGGCAATATGCAGAAGTTGAGAGTTTTGAGTGTGAGGTGTGGAGTAGTGTTAAATATACAAGGGTCAGGGAAGAGCAGGGAGATATTAGCTACGAGTCCAGAATGGTATAAATATATTTGCAGGTGATTAATAGAGCTATAGTACCATGTTTAATTTAGTTTAGTTTAGAGATACAGTCCGTGCTGACCAGTGATCCCCGCACACTAGGGACAATTTACAATAATACCAAGCCAAATAGCCTACAAACGTGTACATCCTTGGAGTGTGGGAGGAAACCAGAGATCCCGGAGAAAACCCACACAGGTTACGGGAAGAATGTACAAACTCCGTACAGACAAGCACCCGTAGTCAGGATCAAACCCGGGTGCCTGAAAGGCAGCAACTCTACCGCTGCGCAACAGACTGGTAGTGTAGCTGGCATTCGGTGCTGGTGACCATTCACGTGAAATCGCTCTCATGTAACTCTTCTGCAACGAAGATAGACACAAAACGCTGGAATAACTCAGCGGGACAGGCAGCATCTCTGCAACGACCTCTGTGGGTATCAGTTTGCCTTGTATTGTGAGCAAGTGACTAGATAGCTTCAGAAACCTGGAACATCCCAATTATGCACCATTCTTTGTTGTTTCCAACATCACTCTCACTTGGCGAATTGATAACATAATCTGATTCACTGATAGGCATCTCTCATTTAAGAAATGGACTCCAGCTTTCTCCTTTTTCGGTAATCCTTTGCTGGTGTTGGCTGCCTGTGATACCAGAACTGAACCTATGCAATAAATATCTCAGTGAGCAGTTTAGTTTAGTTTAGTGATTCACTATGGAAACTGGCCCTTTGGCCCACTGAGTCCACACCAATCATCGATCACCTGTTCACATCAGTTCTATGTTTATCCCACATTCTCATCCACCCCCGACAAACTAGGGGGCAATTTACAGAGGCCATTTAACCTGTAAACCCGCACATCTCTGGGATGTGGGGGGAAACAAAGAAGAATGATTTTAACATAAACATCCACCACAGTGGTATCAACATCACAGTGAGGAATGTTGATTCCACTGTGGTGGATGTTTATGTTAAAATTATTGTGTATTGCATTGTTTTTTTACTTGTATGGCTGTATGGTAACTCAAATATCACTGTACCTTAATTGGTGCGTGTGACAATAAATGTGAACTTGAATTTGAACTTGAACTTGAAACCGGAGGACAAGGAGGAGATCCACACGGTGACAGGGAAAACATGCAACCTCCGCACAGGCAGCACTCGAGGTCAGGATCGGAACCGGGTCCCTGGTGCTGTGAGGCAGTTGCCCGACCAGCTACGCCACTGTGCCATCTACTGTTGGAAGTTGCAATCATAGATCTGATGAGGCAGCACTAAGATGGTCACATTACTTACAGCTCTGCCAATGGGCACAGATTAATCACACAACATTATCCCTGCAACCATTTGAAATTTTAATTTTTGCACTCTTGGAATTTTGAAGGGACGCATTGCCCAAAATATTACAAAATACTCCTCATGAAGTTGGCTCAGCTTGAATCATGGAATCACGGCCCATGTGTATGCTAATGCACAAAGGACAAAATGAGCAACATAATCCAAGCCAATGGCAGGTTAATCCAGCAGCAGTTAGTATCAATGTCACACCCACACTCTTCAACCGGCTATCATTGCTAGCTTTATAGCTGTCAGTATGAATCATATGATTGCTCTTTATGGTAGATGGATATCACCTTTTCCCAACAGTACCCTTGCGACAAATTTCATGAAACCTTGCAACAGAAATAACAACATATAACAGAACATCAAGTCACCCAGCATTTCTCCACATATTGGAATTCTCTACTTGAAATATCTGAGTGCCTGCGAGAATCGGAATGGGTTTTAACAACCACGTTACCTGACATGAATAAAAAGAGATTGACTGAAGCAACAGTACTGGAAATAACAATAGAACCTGGAAAATAGTTGTAGTAGTATCACCTGTATTACAGAAGCTACGGTGCTGCTCAAAGGCAATACTACCATATCCTTTTGACACGGTAGTTTCTAAACATATTTAAATAAAACAAATGAAAAAGATTCCAGTAGAGTGACTGCATTCAATCAACAGTTGCAGAGTCAGGTTCATAAGTTCAGATGTCATGGGAGAAAAATTAGGCCATTTGGCCCATCAAGTCTAATCCACCATTCAATTACGACTGATCTATCTTTCCCCCTCAACCCCGTTCTCCTGCCTTCTCCCCATAACCCATGACACCCTTACTGCGGACACAGTGGTGCAGCAGTAGAGTTGCTGCCTTACAGCACTTGCAGCGCCGGAGACCCGGGTTCAAATCCCGACGACGGGTGCTGTCTGTACGGAGTTTGTACGTTCTCCCCGTGACAGTGTGGGTTTTCTCCGAGATCTTCGGTTTCCTCCCACACTCCAAAGACGTACAGGTTTGTAGGTTAATTGGCTTGGTGCATGTGTAAATTGTCCCTAGTTGTGTGTTGGATAGTGTTAGTGTGCGGGGATCGCTGGTCAGTGCGGACTCGGTGGGTTGCAGCGCCTGTTTCCGCGCTGTATCTCTAAACTAAACTAAAAAAATGAAACTAATCAAGAATCTGTCAATCTCCTCCTTAAAAATACCCAACGACTTGGCCTCCACAGCAGTCTGTGGCAATGAATTCCACAGATTCACCACCCTCTGACTAAAGATATTCCTCCTCATCTTTCTAAAGGTACGTCCTTTTATTCTGAGGCTATGCACTTTGGTCCTAGACTCCAACAGTAGTGGAAATATCCTCTCCACTTCCACTATGCATTTCACCATTCAGTAAGTTTCAATGAAGTTACCGAAGTCCCCCCGATTCCCTCCCTTATCCTTCTTGGGGTGATGGATAGCTCCAGCCACATGAAAAAAGCAACAGTTGGATTTCAGCTGGAAATTTAGATGCGAAAAGGATATGGGAGACTGAATGAACTCTGCGAAAATCAACATGACTGCACGTGGAATTAACATGCAAAGAGTTTTACAATTACAAAATGGTCACTGCAACACATACACGATGACAACAAAATAAGTGCACAAGTTCAGAAATGGCCATTGCTATGCTTATCAGGGACAGAAAAGCCGGAAATCTACAGGACTGGACAATGTTTCCCCCTCTACTCTCAATCTCTGTGTCTCTACACAGACATTTTCAACCAGACCCTGCAAACCTGCACTGTCCCTGCCAGATTCAAAGTCTCCACTATTGTCCTTTCACCCAAAAAGGCAAGGATTACTAGTCTTGATGATTACAGGCCTGTTGCACTGTCCTCTGTAGTCGTGAAGACCCTTGAAAGGCTTGTGCTGGCCAAGTAAAAAAATATCACAAACCCCCTGCTGGACCCACTGCAGTTTGCATATTGGGCCAATAGATCTGTGGATGACGCAGTCAACCTGGGCCTGCACTTCATCCTCCAGCACCTAGACCGCCAGGGGACCTATGTGAGGATTTTGTTTGTTGATTTTAGCTCTGCATTCAAAACCATTGTGCCAGAACTACTACACTCCAAACTTTCCGAGTTGACTGTGCCTGAACCCCTCTGTCGGTGGATCACCAGCTTCCTGACAGACAGGAAGCAGCATGTGAGGCTGGGAAAGCACCTCAGACCCGCAAACCCTCAGCATAGGAGTACCGCAATACTGCGTACTCTCCCCTCTCCTCTACTCTCTCTACACCAATGACTGCACCTCCACTGACTCCTCTGTCAAGCTTCTCAAGTTTGTGGACGACACAACCCTGATTGGACTGATCCAGGATGGGGAGGAATCTGCCTACAGACAGGAAATTACACAGCTGGCATCCTGGTGCCATCGCAATGACCTGGAGCTCAATGCTCTTAAGACAGTGGAATTGATAGTAGACTTGAGGAGAGCTCCCCCTCCCCTCACCCCACTCAACATGAAACAACATCACAGTCACATCTGTGGAGTATTTTAAGTATCTGGGAACCATCATCTCCAAGGACCTTAAATGGGGGGCTACCATTGACTCCACAGTCAAAAAGCACAAAAGAGGATGTACTTCCTGCAGCAGCTGAGGAAGCACAATCTGCCACAGGCAATTATGGTCCAATTCTATACGGCCATCGTAGAGTCTGTCCTCACCTTCTTGATCATGGTCTGGTTTGCCTCAGCCACCAAGCACGACATCCGGAGGATGCACCGAATCGTCCGATCAGCTGAGAAGGTTATTGGTTGCAACCTTCCCTCCATTGACGAACTGTACACTGCAAGGGCCAGGAAGCGTGTGGGTAAGATCATCTCTGACCCCTCTCACCCTGGCCACAAACTATTTGAATCACTTCCCTCTGGAAGGCGACTCCGGACTGTCAAAGCTGCCACAGCCAGACATTAAAACAGCTTTTTTCCACGAGTAGTAGCTCTACTCAAGAACCAAAAATCTGTAGCGTCCTTTTGCTCTGGTATTTTCTATTTTATTTAATTCACATGTTTAATCAATAATGTTTTATTATTAATGTTTAATGTTTTATATGTCTTTCCTAACTGTCACTGTATGTCATGTTGTCACTTGCGGGCGGAGCAACAAGGTAAATTCCTAGTATGTGAATACTTGGCCAATAAACTTATTCATTCATTCATTTATTCATTATTATAGACTATAAATAACATGCCTTACAGAAGTGGAACTTTCTGCAAGCACATACAGTGTACTTCTCCTGAACAGGATTCACTCGTTTGGTGGAAAATTAACAACAGCCATTGCAAGAATCTCGGATAACTTGCAAATTAATATCTATATGCTCACAACAACATTTCCAGCAAAATAAAATTCTATGCTGCAGTGCTTATAAACAAGACCTATTGCAACACTCCCTAGATTTTGTTATTTTTGCATTTTAAATATGAACAGTAACAAATTTGTTTTCTAATTTTATCAGAAAACCATTACCTGATTATATTTTCTTCATTTATGCCATGGCTTTGAAAACTCACCTCAGTTTTCAATTTTAAAAGCTGCAGCAGAATGAAATCTAATCTTTCAAAGAAAATATTTTGGGGAAGGTATCTGAAAATTACTTTCGATTTATTTTCTATTTTTAAACCAATTTGGAATTCTTATTTTAAATTGGACATGATGAAATATTGCATTATTTCTGGAACAGGAAAAATATGGATCTTTATTAACAATTGTGTGCTGCCTGTTCACCAAAACATACAGTTATCAGTTGATAAATAACATTACTCAGCCTAATATTTCACTCTTCACTGTGGTAATATTGTCTGGCAATGGGGTCATACACTCAAGTACTCTTAGATGTTTAGAGTTAGTTTACTTGAGCACTAAATTACTCTAAAATAAATGTGCGCTTCATTCATTTTTATACCATCTGTTAACAATGTGCATTGGTCTTACAAGTTGCTGATACATTGTTTTTACCTTCCTAATGTTCCATATAACTGGGGTATTTTAATGCTTTATATTTAGTAAAACAGCTCACATTTTTTATGTGCAAGAAAAAACAACTGTAAAAAACTGCACTGCCAAATACTAATTTGGATCAGCATCAATCTTTATTTTTATGTTAGAGAAAGGCAGGATGGATATAGTGTGCCTTTCTATTATAGTAGGTATGTTACAAAACTTACCTTCAGTCGCGCTGTAATTCAGCCACTGGCCGTGTGCGCGATTTTGGCGCTTTTAAGGGGGGGCGGTGTTAAAACGCGGGTTTCTCCTCCCTTGTCCTGGTTAATATTTTGTTGGAGTACAAGCGTTGGCTGACAAATCGTTCCTAGTGGCCTTTTGTGTATTTTTTATTTTTATTAAATCGTCAATGTCAGCGCTAGAGTAATTTTAAAATCAGCTCCTGAAGCGTCAACGCCGATAACGGGGACGGATTTCACACGCGGGACAGGTAAATGAAAGTGGTTTCTTTAAATGTATAAAAGTGCTTCTTAAGAAGCCTTTAATTCACATTTTTTCATGCGACACGGTGATTTTATCCCCCGAATTAATGGCAGTATTTTTCATGCCAATACGGGGTTAAATTCACCGCAAATGAACGTTCCAAAAGATCGCGTTCCAGAAATCCTCACTCACAAGATGATTTAAATCCCCATTAATTTACAGGTATTAAACATTCAATTCCTTCCATTTGGCCTGTAAATTCATGAAAATGAGATTTAAAAATTATGTTATATTGTGAATTATTGTGTGAATGTTATTTGGACACTTAGGCTATTTAAAAATGTTAATCTATTCTTAAGAAATTGATAGATGTTTAGATCTAGTAATTGAATTTTGTAATTAGCTACAATTAGGTAACTAACTAATTATATGCTTTACTTTCACGTCTTCTAAGTAAGATTGTTTCATATTTGTTTCATCTATAATAACTGAAAATTTCTTTCAGTTATCTTAATTTTTAAGAAAGTTATGGGCTTTTAACTGTCCTCGATCACAGCTTTTGTGTTAAGTCAATGGAAAACCAATAGGGAACAAGATGCTAATTTCCGAGTATGAAAATGGCCATAACGTCTTTAATACTGAAGATATGAAAGTGAATTAGGTGTCAAATTAAACTTCTTTTTATGCTTTATCTGATGGGATAAATTGCAGACTTTATTTTAAAAATCTCAAAATTTTGTAACATTGCTAATTATAGATTGTCACCGAGTTAGTTAAAAATAGCAGAGAGACAACATTAGCATAAAATGATTTAAAACATTTAGTTGGATTTAAAATGTTGCATCAGTGGCCAACTAAAATAGAAGGCAAAAACTTATTGTATGAATATATTAATATACACACAGATTTAACATTTAAATCATTAATTCATATCCATACAGAGGCCAGCTGTGCCTATAAAACCACACAGCATGTGTTGTTATCATCAGGGAGGAGAGTGAAACTTTAACACAAAAAATATTATTTATAGATACCTCCTACTATTACCTACATAATAAATGATGATCTTTCGGAAATCCAGTCAAGTTTGAGATAGGACGCGAATCAGCAGATCACTTTTGCAAGGAGTTTCCACCTTGTACTTGCCCTGATAAGGAACATGGTTTTCTGTCTTAATGCAATTTGCACCTAATTCTGTGATCAGAATCAACGGAAATGTCAGTCCAGATTGTAACTTGTTCCAGTCAGAAATTATAATCACCAACAAAGCTAATTTAGAATGGATTGGGTTTTACACACTGATTTTTATCTTTCTAACAGGAATTTTAAATTATTAATTTTTCAGTTGCTACTTAAACTGAAAGGTTATTAATATTTTAATGAGATTACTTTGCTGGCATGACCCATGACACATCCACTTCATTCCTGAATTTTTAACATCACTGCAAAACCACAACTGAACTGTTGATGCTGTAATTGTAAAAATAAAACATGAAATTTATATTACTTAACAAATCACAATCTTATGTTTTGTCTCCTGAGGAATGGAGCTAAATCAGAAGCAGGGTCAATTCACCAACGACCTACAATCCAGTCACAAAGCGAAGTAAACCAAATCCCAGTCAGAGATCAGTGATTCCACGCCAGTCTCCATCTGCCAACCAACCCCTCGTCACCTGGAGAATCAAAGAACTGCAGATGCTGATTCACAAAAAGGGACACAATGCGCTGGAGTAACTTTGTGTGTCCAGCAGCATCTCTGGAGAACATGGATAGGTGATGTTTTTGATCCTTCAGACTGAAGAGCGGCAGAGATCACAGAGGGGGAGCAGTGAGAGAGGGTCTAACAGAATTGTCATCGGTGAGAGGAGGAGAATTTCTTCAAAGTAGACACAAGAGATTTTGAGGAGATTTTGCAGCAGACAAGTCAAAATGTAGAAACAAAGGAACTGCAGATTCTGGTTTTCAAACAAAGGACACAAAGACCTGGAGTAAATCAGATGGTCAAGCAACATCATGGAAAGGTGTTGTTTCAGGTCGGGACCCTTCTTCAAACTCACCTAGATCTGCCTCTCGCTTGCCCGATCTCAACCCACCCTCTCTGTTCAACTCTTCACACTGGTGATCTCCCCCCTACTCTTTCAGTCTAGATGATCCGAAATCTCAACTGTTCCCAACCCCCACAGATGCTGCTCGACCAGCTGAGTTCTTTCAGCACATTTTTCTTGCGAAGATAGTCACAAAAAGCTGGAGTAACTCAGCGGGACAGAGTAGTCTGAAGAAGGGACTTGACCCGAAACATCACCCATCCCTTCTCTCCAGAGATACTGCCTGTCCCGCTGAGTTACTCCAGCTTTTTGTGTCTATCTTCGGTTTAAATCAACATCTGCAGTTCCTTCCTACACATCTTTTGTTGCTCGAGATTGCTGAATCTGCAGCCTCTTGCGTATCCACAATATCTTTAAAAGTCCAAATTATATACATACCAGAGTATATATTTTTTAATTTGGCAGAGCATGGTCATTTCTTGCTGTTACTGTCCCAATTCTACGCCATCTTTATTTCCAAAGAACCCTTTTACTTTCTGAGCATTTGACTTCCTCAATTGCAATATTTTTAATCTGTTTCCATGCAAGTTATGTGCTTTTGAAATGCTGCATATTTTGTCATCAAAATGTTTATAAGTACGCTCAGTGAAGAAACATTCCAACACATTCAATAGGCAATGGGTGCTCGACACAAGAATTCAACCAATTCTCCACATTTAGCCCAATCAACAAACCCTTCTATTCTATCCTAATGGGCCTGTCCCACTTAGGCGATTGTTCAGGCGACTGCCGGCAACTGTCAAGTCGGCAGTAGTCGCCTGAAAAATCGGCAACTGGAACGGCGACTGTCAGAGTGGAACACACACACACACACATTGCTTACTTTACCAGCCTGTTATGCAGGCGGGGGACAGGGCAATCGGGGGAAGCGCTGTCTGAGTGAAATTCCCGCGGTGCAAAGCCAATGTGATGTAGACACACACCGCGATGAACAGGAAGGTTGGCGCTGTAATTAAGACAATGAAAGCACAGTGTACGGGAAGGGTCACGTAAGTCCTTTAAAAGAGGGGGGGAGAGGGGGGAGAAGGAGTGGAGACAACTTTTAAGAAGCCAGAGACACACCACTGTGAAGCTCGGCGGACATTAACATCACCGGCCGGTTATCCATGGTTCTGAAAACTACTGCTTACGTTTCTTTTCCCCAATGAGCCAATGAAATTCACTAGTCAGCGCCAGCTACAACCTACGAGAACCTACGACCTCTTTGCGACCCACTACCACTGCACCTACGGCACGAGAATTCTCGCTACTCTCCATGGCGGTTTCATTTTGGTCCCCACTAATTCTTCAACATGTTGAAAAATTTGCGGTGACCATAATGAGGCCGCGAACAGTTCCCAGAATGCGGGAACTCCTCATGACCATGGAGGGGACTCCCTGGCAACCACCTGCAAACATAGAAAATAGGTGCAGGAGGAGGCCATTCGGTCCTTCGAGCCAGCACCGCATGTGGTGACCATGTGGCGACCGCATAGTCTCCTGCAGTCACCTAAAAAGTCACCTTGGTGGGACAGGCCCATTAGTCACCCGGTTCCCACTAATGCCTCCATGCTGCTCAATTGAATAGGTGTTCTCATTGGCCTGCTCGGCATTGTACTTCTCTGGGAAATTGAGATTTTCCTGAATTCCTTTTCTTGTAAACGAGTAGTTTTCTTATATTTGTGGCCCGGATTCTGGCCTTGCTTTCAAGTTCTCTTTTTGCAGCCATGTAGGAACCTCCAAGAATGACAGGTTATGGTGAGTCAGAGTATTGGAGGGAGATTAATTGTCTGATTGAATGGTGACAGAAGAACAACTCTGCTCTAGACATCAGCAAGACCAAGGAGCCGATTGTTGACTTTAGAAGACGAAAGCCGAGAACCCACAAACCTGTCTTCATCGAGGGTTCGGTGATGGAGAGAGACAGCAACCAAGTTCCTGGACTGCACGCCACTGCTGATCTGTCCCGGGCCCAGCACATTGATGCAATCAAGAGAGTCAAGAGTGTTTTATCGTCATATGTCCCAGATAGAGCAATGAAATTCTTACTGAACTTCTACATATGTACATCATGTTGACTAGTTGCATCACGGCCTGTTTCGACAACTCCAATGCCCAGGGGTGAAGGAAACTAGATAAAGTGATGGACACTGCCTGAGCCATCATGAGTACTGACCTCCTCATCATCAAAGGGAACTAGAGGAGGTGCTGTAGAAGGGTCTTGACCCGAAACAACACCCATTCATTCCTTCCACAGACGAGGCCTAACCTGCTGAGTTAGCCCTTTGTGTTTTCCTCAAGATTCCAGCATCTGCAGCTTCCTGTGTCTCTCTTTATTGTACAGTCTACTTATCAAATAATTAGGATGACAAATTTAGATTTGGAAACACTTCAGCTGTAATTTTGTTGCCTAATTTTACATGGTTGTACATTTGTATGTAATGTAGCTGTGGAAACACAGCCAAAAAATATGAATTTGAAAGAATCTTTAATCACCTGCACAAGAGGATTAACCTGACCTCGTAGATGCAAGAACCAAAAGTTAATGAGCACAATGACCAAAACTAAATCAGATGTGTTGCTGGATCCTGAAAAATGACATGAAGTTTCCCTGAAATACATTTGGTTGCATGAACAATATTGGGCAGTGCAATTTGACTTTTTTTGTCATTCAATATTTATTGGCTAAACTGAGTGACTGTCGGCAGGAAGAATTAAATAAAAACTGATTTGCTTTTTGTCGTTGTATTTTACTCCCAGGTTAGCATGACAAGTGACTAATTAGAATGATTATTGGGTGTGACAAAACGGGCTAATTTCAGGCATGATCAGCTATGCAGAGGTTGCAATTAGCTGGTAATTTACGTTTAATTCCATCTTTATCGCCCAGCTACAACATTTTGCTCCCAGCTCTGGGCAGAATTGGCAGGCAGACAACTTGTTTCCCACATTCCTCTCAATGCCATAGGGAAGTGATGAAAGGCCAGGTCAACTCAACCATCCACTTTTGCCTGCTCTCTGGGGAAATAATTCAGCTTCAATAAGCACCTCTGCTTGATGGTTCCGACATACCATGTGGGTAAGAGATAATATCACATCTGCGGCCTGATTTTTAAGTACATTTTTAATAAAAGGTGTTATTGAATGTCAGGGTCATTCTACTAAGGGAACTACATTGTTTGTCAAATATATCCCCTTAGCAAATATATAAACTTTGTAATTAAAATAGTTACGTTGATACCAAAGCATTAAAGATAACATCATGCAAATGGCAATGGTATTTGTTTACAGAGCGAGAGAGAGATACACAAGAGACTGCAGATGCTGGAATCTTGAGCAGAAAACAAACTGTTGGAGGCAATCAGCGGGCCAGGCAGCATCATGGGGGGAAAACGACAGACGACATTTCGGGTAGAGACCCTTCTTCAGATACATAGATGGAAAACACTAAACTTTTGATGAGTATCAAAAATTAGATTTATTCTAAGAAATTCTTCCTATCAAGTCCACATCACATGAATAGAAATTGTTCAGCCAGAGCTGAACACACTTCTTGCCATCTGCATACAATGGTGTCTTGCGCTTCTTGTGCTTCTTGTGCATAGTGGTGGAAACAGGGCCACGACATGAGCTCTCTTTCCTTGACCCCTCTAAGAAATTGATAAGCCGTTTATGAATACATGAAATTTACATGAAAATATGTGAAATAACTGAACATTTTAATATCTTAAGTTGGGGGAATATGTTCTAAAGGAACAATCAACATGTTTATTCTAATAATGCTTTATAGAAATATTTTACAAGACAATATTGAACTAAATTTATGAAATATAATTAACTACTGTCATTAAACTATATGAGTCTGCATTTAAGAATCAGCAGAATGTGGTCATTAAAATATTCTTTACCAACTTACTTTTCTGGTTTCATTTGTGATCTTACAATATTTCTGCTCCCTGACAAAATATCAATATATGTTTCTAATGTTGGTTGTCAGCACTTTATGATTTCACGTCAGAGTTCTGGCTTCCTGTTTCATATATTTCTGAAATACAAATTATTGATTATATTTTGCTTGAAATTATTATTTGGAAAGTGCTGCATTGGGAAATCCGATTTTGTAAGGATATCAATAAAGATTGGCTCGCAAATGCAAGCTCAGTTTGAAATACAAATTTCACAAATACCCATAATACATAATTCCATCTCAGTGAATCATTTAAATACCTTCATCATGATATCCTGTCCTCACCTTCCTCATCGGTATTGCCTTTTGCATTTGCTGCCTCATTGGTTGAGTCGCCTTACAGCTGTCACATGCCATTAACTATCTGCGATTTATGCTTTTATTAATCGCATTAAAATACCTTCAACGCTCCATTTGCAGCATCGTGAAACTTTGATCTCTATGGTTGCCAGCAACAATTCCTCCAATTTGACCACAAAGAAAAACAAGTCAGCTATTTTTTTTTTAGGTTGTTTCAGATCCCAAACATTATGCAAACTTCCCACAGCTGAGTCTGAATTCTGGGCATCCACAAATGGATGCCAGTGGAAGGGATCTTAAATCAATTGAAAGTACAATTGTGGAATGTACAGCATGACATGGGCTCTTTCAGTCCAGCTTATGCTATTTGCCTGCAGTAGGTGTGTGTTCCTCTACCCTTTACCTAACTAAGTACCTGTCGAAATGCATTTTAAATTTTGTAATTATATTTGTCTCCACTACCTATGTAGGGGCGGCACGGTGGTGCAGAGGTTGAGTTGCTGCCTTACAGCGATTGCAGCGCGGGAGACCCCGGTTCGACCTCGACTACGGGTGCTGTCTGTACGGAGTTTGTACGTTCTCCCCATGACCTGCATGGGTTTTCTCCGAGATCTTCGGTTTCCTCCCACACTCCAAAAACGTACAGGTTTGTAGGTTAATTGGCTTAGTAAATGTAAACATTGTCCCTAGTGGGTATAGGATAGTGTTAATGTGTGGGGATCGCTGGTCGGAACGGACCCGGTGGGCCGAAAGGGCCTGTTTCCGTGCTGTATCTCTAAACTAAACTAAACTAAACCTCCACTGACAGTTCATTCCAGTAATCCACCAGTCTTCTCGAGGCTCACTCGGTGACAACATTAGTTATCCATCAGCCTTCCGGGACTTCACCTGTAGTTAATGAAGATGCAGAAATCAACATCAGATCCCGAGCAACCTCCTCACATGTTTCCCTTACCTTTCCAGGATTGTATCCCTTAAGCCCAGGGGATTTATTCACCCTCTTGTGCTCCAACATTTCTAGCATTTCCTCCTTTCGTGAACCATAATATCGGCGTATCTTTCCCTTAATTCTCCAGCTTCCCCGTCCTCCTTAAGGGTGAATATCGATGAGAAGTATTCTTGTAGAATCTCACTCATATCTGGTTCTACACATACTGTAAATTGTCCCTCTTGTCGCTGAAGGGACCCATTCCTTCCTTCACTATGCTCTTCCTTCTAATGGACATTAAAAGTTTTAGGATTCTCCTTCATGTACTTGCCACGGTCATATCATGGCCCTTTATTTCCCTCATAATTCCTTTAAGTTTTATCCTATATCCCTCATAAACCCACAAATTGATGCCCATAACAGCCCATAATAAAAACACTAAGAACACTTTCAGCAAATAATTCTCTACAAAAGAGGATTGTGAAGGTTACAATCCTCACTGAGTATATTCAAACAAAGATTTACAAATGTATGGATATTAAAGAAATCAGTGGATATGCGGTTAGTGCGAGGAAGTGGTGCTGAGGGAAAAGATCAGCCACCATCTTATTGCACGGCTAAGCAGGTGTAAGGGCTAAGATGCCTGCTTCATCTTCCATTTCTTATGTTGATATGTAACAAGTTATTGCTCCAATTTGCTGAGTTCCGTGCTGGTGAAAGAAATTATCAAACAAAACAATTCACGTAATATTGCCCATAAAAATCATTTTCCAATTGTGTTTAGAATGGACAGAAATAGCTAAATGTATGTGCGGTGTGTGTGTGTCTGCAGTGTGTGCGGTGTGTGTGTGATCATAAGGTCATAAGGTCGTAAGGAATAGTAGAATTAGGCCATTCAGCCCATCAAGTCTACTCTGCCATTCAATCATGGCTGCTGTCTCTCCCTCCTAACCCCATTCTTCTGCCTTCTCCCCATAACCTCTGACACCCGAACTAATCAAGAATCTATCTATCTCTGGCTTAAAAATATCCACTGACGGCCTCTACAGCCTTCTGTGGCAAATAATTCCACAGATCTACCACCCTCTGACTAAAGAGATTTCTCCTCATCTCCTTCCAAAAAGAACATCCTTTCATTCTGAGGTTATGACCTCTAGTTCTAGACTCTCCAACTAATCGAAACATGATGTGTGTGTCCTTGGTGTGCCCAGTCCAGCTGAAAAACATGCAATGAAGGTGTATATAATTTTAATAATAAAATACTACAAGAGAAAACATTAAAAAAGTTTCAAGAGTGGGATATCTGTGGCTCGTAAACGCTGCTGGAAAAAAGTCACGTTCAAAGTGTCTCAGCAGAAGTAAATTCTACCAACCTCAGTTTAATAATTACTGGCCCCTTATGTTGCTGTTCTGTCCTCGTAAGGATCAAAACAGAAATGCAAGTTTGGCACTTCACAAAAAGTGCAACCACCTGAGGTAGCAGAGGTATCAATTACTCACTCCATCTTCACAATATGGGCAAGTACATTGTTAAAAATTCATACGCGCGTATAATGCTCCCCAAACTTTTGCAATAACATTGTGGCAATCATTAGGCACTCAATCTAAATGTTAAACATGAATGATGCCTTGCACACTGACAGTAAATGGCTCTCTTGACAATCTCTGCCATCATAATGCAAATATGATGATCCACTTCTCTGACTGTAATAAAAAGATTGGTTTGAGTTGAATATCAATGGGAGGTGGTATACTTAATGGATGGGAGTAAATCCGTTAACTATTACACCAATGGAAATAAAAAAAGTCCGGATGCTGGAAATTTGAAATCAAAACAGAAAAAGCTGAGGGATATGGATCCCATGCAGATTAGTTTAACTTGGCATCATGTTCAGCAAGGACTTTGTGGGCTGAAGGGCCTGTTCCTGTGCTGTACTATTCTAGGTTCTATAATCCAGATGCTGGAATCTTCAGTAAAAACTAATCACTGGAGGGAGTCAGCGGGTTAGACAGCATCTGTGGAGGGAAATGGACAGACGCCGTTTCGGGTCAGAACCCTTCTTCAAGGCACTTTGGAAAAGGGAAATATGCAGTCATCATTCTCAAGAACTATTATACAGAATGATTTTGCTAGTATTTATTAACCCTGATATACTAATAGAGTCATAGTCGGTGGTCAGAACACGACATTTCTCTTGCAGTCACATGGAATTGTAAATAGTTATGAGTGTATTGTGAAGCAAATCTATTTTCCTTTACTTAAAGATATTAATTATATTACATTTGCAGTTTCTGCCTAAGCCAGTGATCCAAGTTTTGTTGTTCCAGAACAGCAGCCATTTTTAACGCCCTTGCGACATTTATTAAATGTCATTGAGACAAGTCCTTTGGTGAAATGGCATCAACAATAGTTTCACAAAACGTCCTTTGTTGAACTGATAGGAAGCAGCCTGAAAGCATTTCCTCTGATCAACTATCCAGACCCACAGCATCTCATGATGGAAATCATACAGTGATGGCCAACTCGATGTCACAGCAATGTGTTACTACCACAACAGCAATGGAAAAACAGCTGAATTGTGGAAAGCACTGGCAAGATATTTTAGCTGAAGGATTTAATGGCTTGCTTTCTCATGGATATAAATAGTTTCATTCATTGCCATGAAGCAAGCTGCACAGTTGAATTCAGTGTTCCCTTCATTTGACCTCCACTATTAAAAGTTAAAAAGGCAGCTGAGAAAAGAAATGCCTTTCATTTGAGCCGTTTGCCAGGGGTTCACTCCACAACTTCAAAATTATAGAATTTGAGAAATCAGTGATCTCAAAATTGAACACACATCACAGCAACAAGACATCTGTTCTTGCAGTTAAGTGGTCAACACAAATGGCAATAGAGAAATATCTTTAATCCATCGACAAGGCTCCGCATTATTCGACAAGGTTCCGCATGTTAGGCTGCTCTGGAAGGTTAGAATGCATGGGATCCAAGGAGAGATAGCTGAATGGATAGCAAATTGGCTCCATGGATGGAAGCAGAGGGTGATGGTGGAAGGTTGCTTCTCGGATGAGGCCTGTGACTAGTGGTGTGTCTCAAGGTTCAGTGCTGGGCCCGTTACTGTTTGTCATCTACATCAATGATTTGGATGAGAACATACAGGGCAAGGTTAGCAAGTTTGTTGATGATACAAAAGTGTGTGATTTTGCAGATAGTGAAGATGGTTGTGAAAGACTGCAGCAGCATCTGGATCGATTGGCCAGGTGGGTGGAGAATGGTTGATGGAATTTAATACAGAGAAGTGTGAGGTGTTGCATTTTGGGATGTCGAGTCGCAGGTAGATAAGGTAGTCAAAAAGGCTTTTGGCACTTTGGCCTTCATCAGTCTGAGTATTGAGTATAGAAGGTAGACGCAAAATGCTTGAGTAGCTCAGCGGGACAGGCAGCATCTCTGGAGAGAAGGAATGGGTGATGTTTCGGGTCGAGACCCTTCTTCAGAGTATGGAAGTTGGGAGGTCATGTTGCAGTTGTATAAGACGTTGGTGAGACTGCATTTAGAATATTGTGTTCAGTTCTAGGCACCATGTTATAGGAAAGATATTGTCAAGCATGAAAGGGTTTAGAGACGATTTACGAGGATGTTGCCAGGACTAGAGGGTGTGAGATATAGGGAGAGGTTGAGTAGGCTGGGTCTCTATTCCATGGAGCGCAGGAGGATGAGGGGAGATCTTATAGAGGGATACAAAATCATGAGAGGAATAGGACAAGATGGCAGCGCCTGTCGGCAGCGGCCTCTGCAGTCCGACTGTCTTTTTTTGGGGGGCTTAATGGGCTGAATGGCCTAAATCTGCTCCTATCACTTGGGAACTTAAGAAGCTGTCCTAAACCTTGACGTTACACTTACCAAGCTCCGATACCTTCTTCCCGATGGCAGGAGTGAAGTGAGAGCTTGGCCAGAGTGCTGTGGGTCCTTGATGATGCTGGCTGCCTTTTTGAGACATCGCCTCCAGAGACCTCTACGATGGTGGGGAGGTCAGTACTCATGATGGACTGGGCAATGTTCACCGCTTTTTGTGATCGCCAATGAGTGTTTGAGTTGCCGAACAGGGCCATGAGGCAACCAATCAGTATGCTCTCTACCGTGCACCTGTAGAGGCTCATGGCAGTATTCATTGACATACCAAATCTACTCAATCTTCGAAGGAAGTGGAGGTGCTGATGGGCTTTCTACACGATTGCATCAATATGCAGGGCCCACAGATCTTCAGAGATATGCACGCCCAGGAACGTGAAGTTGGTGACTCTCTCCACGTCAATGAAGACTGGCCTTCCTCTTCTAAAGTCAACAATCAGCTTCTTGGTCTGACTGACGCTGAGAGCGCGATTGTTGCAGGAAGGGCATAGATTTAAAGTGAGAGTGACAAAGTTTAAAGGAGATGTGCAAGACATTTTTTAATACACAGAGGGTGGTGAGTGCCTGGAATGCCCTGCCAGGGTGGTGATGGAGGCAGATACGATGGTGACATTCAAGAGAATAGAAGGACATGATGACATGATGGCATTTAAGAGAATAGAAGGCGCCAAGACCAACTCTTATCTGTCTGCACATGATCCATTGTGCAGGCAAATAAGAGCTGGTCTTGGAATCATGATCAGCACAGTCATTGTGGGCCGAAAGGCCTGTTCTTGTGCTATAATGTTCTATGTTCCATGTCTCTCTCTCAGATTGTGTAGCTTTGCCTCTGGCTAATATGTCACAAGTAACACTAAGTTCTGGAGACGACAGAGGAACCTGTGGTGAATCTCAGATAAGAGTCAGGGAAATTGCTATTTAATTCTTTAATACTATAACACTTTCAAGTCTTCATTCTGTGTTATTATTAAATCATTTCTCCTGTTCTGTATGCATAACCAATACGTTTTTATAAAAGCAACCTTGTCCCTGCACAGAGGCCGCGAGACATTTCAAAATGAGCATTTTCAAAATGTTCTGGTTTATTATAAATAGAAAATGTAACTACAAAGAATAAAAAACTCTACCATTATCAGTCAAGATAGCAGATTTGGGTCACATTGGGGAACCATGGAACAGAGAACATGCTCACAACCTGATTTTTCTGTCAATTAAGGTTAAACCTGCATGTTACTAGAGTAAATTGGACAGAATTAAAATCTAACATTGTAGAACATAGAGAATGTCAAAGGAAAGGATTTCCAATGAATACAGGTTGACACAAAGAACCATCTGAATAGATGAAGGTTCTGTTCAATGAAAAGTCCAAAGTGTAAGAGGTCTGATGGATCAAGAGTAAAACAAATTAGATTTTAATTCTGTTGTTAAAGCTGAGAGCTTGATCATGCTGGATCTGGCTCAATGCCTGGACGCATTCGATGTACTACCAGCCCATTCACACTTCCCTTTCTGGATATGAAGGGCAGATTAAGCTGATCCTCCACATCCTTGTGCTGAATGGTTTTTAAATTGTTCAAATGTCTTTGATGATTGGATACAATGAGAAAAATAACAAAAATAATTTAAATAATTTAAAACACAAAAAGAATAAAAACACCTTAATACACAAAGAAATAATTAAAGTTTAAAAAAATCTCATGCATTAATCTTGTTTTGATAACATGTGTTCAGCCATTGTTTCCATCAAAACTATATTTTTCATTTTAAAGAAGAAAACCCTTAGGATAAAGATGAGAGGACAGATGGAAAGTGCATCCTTTACCTCTTTTCAACAGGACAGTGTTCCATTGCTGGACCCAGCATTAATTTTCACAGCAAAGTGGGAGAATAGATGCGAGGCATAACAATGCATCCACGCATTGTTTTGCCATCGTTACGTAGTTTGGACATCGCATAGATTAGTATGTGGAAATCTTCTGAGAGTGACCATTCTCATAACCTGAACCATGAATAGCTGACCACTGGTAGTTTCCAACAGAACCAACAAGTGTCCTTAAGCTCAATTTAATCTATAGATCAAGTGGAGGAAACTGCACCAGCTCTTAGATTGCGAGCATAGGGTGATGACCGTTCTAAACTTGGCTTTAAGACCACTTTCCTGCTGGGGGAGCATTTGACTCCTACTTAGTGTGGCGTTGTGGATCATGGCGGGTTCGGCAGTGACCACACCGACACTCGCAGTTGGGTGAACTCAGCTGATATATTTTATTTACAGTGGTAAGAAAGTCCAGGACCACATGGGGGCGCTGTCCCCTCGTCATCAGTGCGCATGTGCATATGCATTGCCGAACTTGGGTTTGTCCTAGCGACAGTCACAGACTCCGAAGGAGTCGTCGAGGTGATCTCAGGCTACCCCTGCAGTTTACCCTTGCTTCGAGTGGGAAGGCGCTGGGAGTCTAAGGTTTATCCTGGCGGCTCAGCTTTGGACTTGAAGAGGCATCAATTGCGGTCTCTGGGTTATCCTGGTGGCTCAGTCTTTGCCTCTGTGTATGGGTGCAGTCCCTCATTGTCCGTGGGCAGGAAGAGGCACCAGCATCTAAAAAAAGAAAATGCTAGAAACACTTAGCGGGTCACTCAGCGTCTGTGGAAAGAAAAACAGAATTCATGTTTCGGGTCGAAATTCCTCTGAGGACCGGAAATATTAACTGTTTTTCTTTCCACAAATGCTACCTGACCTGCTCAGCCAGCATGCGTTTCCAGCACTTTGCCCAACTTGTGTCAGCTCTCTTCATATGTCAGCCTCTTCTTCTCAGGAATAAATCTAGTAAACTTTCTCTGCACCACCTCCTTTACAAGAAGACGGACATAAAGTGCTGGGGTAACTCAGGCAGCTTCGTTGGAGAACATGGATAGATGACGTTTTGGGTCGAAACCGTTCTTCCAACTCATTGTGGTGGGTTGGGGGTGGGGGTGGGGGGGGGAGTAGGAAAGAAAACTAGGAAAGAGGAGAGGCAGGACATACTGTGGCAGATAATGGATGGACACAGGTGAGGTAGGGCTTTGCTAGGCAGATGGCTGGAACAAAGGCCAGCTGTTTGCTTCTTTGTTGACAATTAATCAATGTTTCATTTCCTTGCCTTAAACTTCAAAAGTTGAAATAGGAAGATAGCGTTCGACTGCATTTGTTAGTGCAAGCATCAATAAATCATTCAAGACATCTGCCACATTCTGGGAATTTGTTACTCTATTCTTCGGAATCATTTGGTGTCTTTGCATTTTCCTCAGTTGCCTGGTTTCTCAAATATGTTTACAAAAACTTTTCAAGTTCCCATTAAACACCCAAATCCTGTCACCCTTTTTCGTGCTTCCTTCATCCTGTGCACCTTTGCCAGTATTTGTCCTCTTAATTAAATATAAACATAATTCCTTTCTCATCCCCCACATTATTTCTCTCCTCTTGATATTTCCTATCCTTTGCAAACTATTTGTCTTTCCGAAAGTCTTTTTTTTAAAAACTTTTCACATTATGTTTCTCAGCTTATTCTCCTGTACCTGCCTCATATAATGGTCCATACATATCCATTGTTCTTATTTTTTTCTTCAATGAGTCTCATAGAATCACAAATTAAAAGTTGTCTTCCTTTTATACTGCTTCTCATTTAATAGTAACATAATTAATAGTTATCTGATCTCTTGCTATCCATTGTTCCCTACCATTAAATAACAAATCTCTTATCTCACCTCTCCTTCTGCAGGGCTTCAGTGGCCATTTGGCAGAGATGGACACGAGTCTATGATATGCCCTGAAACATTAATTCCATGAGCTTATTGCTACTGCAATATTAAAAATGAAGAAAACTGAATTCTTCCATCAGAACTGCATTCCATTTTTAATGCAATGCTTTGTTAATGCACAAAGTATCCCTAGCTTGGGTCTATTTTGCATGGAAGATGTCCAAGCAGAGACATTTACTTAATATTGATTTCTCTCACTCAGGTAGACCCAGCATTCCCTCTCTCTATCCATCCCCCACCCAAGTCCACTAGCTTCTCATTTTCACCCTACAAACAGCTTACAATGGCCTGTTTCCTTTATCATCGTTACTTTTTTTGTATATCTTTCATTCATTGTTCTTTATCTCTCCACATCACCGTCTGTATCCCATGTTTCCCTTATCCCTAACCAGTCTGTAGAAGAGTCTCGACCCGAAACATCTCTCTCCAGAGATGCTGCCTGTTCCACTGAGTGACTCCAGCTTTTTGTGTTTACTTCCCTATGTTGTTCTAAACAGATGTGTCTGCTTTTTTGGATTATTGCTTTCTTTATTTCTTCCCAATACCTTATTCTGAAATGCTGCCTTTTTCTCATTGAAGGTTTGCTAATGGAATTCCTGTGCCTTTGGGCTTCAAAATTAATTAAAGTGCAGGTTTGTGTTGGTATTCTCAAAATGCCAGAGTAGAATCGTTTCTAATAAATAACATTTTATAAGTTTGTGCAATGTGAAGGAAATTCTGAGGGGGGCAACCACCACATTGCACACTACCCATCCTTAAAAGAAAATAAATTAGTTTGGATAGAATCAATAGCTGAGTGAGAGGGAAAACTCAAACTGAGTTATTCATGAACTGCCATCATTACTAATGAGTCGGCAAATGTTTTAAGTGGTATTTCTCAGCCATTTCTATCCAGCAAGCTGTAAATGGTTCTAAATACCATTCTATGATTCTTCTTTCGTGTCTGTCTTCCATGTTTCAAATGTTGACGTCGCTGAAAAGGACGCAAGCTTCCGGCGACAATCGATGGGAGCCATCACTTGTTGCAATAGATGATGGTGGTCGCAGAATTAGCTCAGGATACTTCCAGTTTCCAGCCCCATGATGTGGACGTTCTATTATGGGGCCATTCTATGATTAAAGAAAAGGGAAATTAAAGGGCAATAAGCCTTCAATAGATTTTCATATTTGATAAGCTAGTTCGATAAACTGTGCTAATGCAGGGCTCGAAATTAGTGGTTGCCTGGGTGCCATTGGCCACCAAAAGTGCCGCCGGGCAACCTAAATGCCGAGTCATTTTGCCCGGTCTTGGCACTGCAGATACTGGTTTATACCGAAGATAGACACAAAAAAACGAGTAACTCAGCTGGGTCAGGCAGCATCTCTGGAGAAAAGGAACGTGACATTTTGTGTCGGCGGCGGTAACAAGCTGTAGTGCGGGACAAAGATACTAGGTGCGGGGTGACGGAGGGTCGGAGCGAATGACGGGCCCCGCACTGCAGCAGCGGGACAGCGACAGCGGCTCCACATCCTCCTCCACCCGCACCCCGCCCGCACTGATAGCGGCCGCTGCTTGCCACTCCGCCAACGGCGATAACTGCTTTCAATACAAACCTTCCCGCACGCCGAGGCTGGGAGGAGGGAGGGAGGAAGGGGGAGGCCCCTTCCGCCATCTGAAGCACCTGCACAGCTGGGCCCCGCATCTTCCTGTTGGCTGGCGGAAGGAGGGGGGAGGCGGTGGCGAGGAGATCCCAACTGCCTCCTC
>CM075980.1:74483182-74629480 GCA_038087875.1 Malacoraja senta | reverse complement strand
GATGTCTGGCTTGAGCCAGCGTGAGAGAGCCGGCCCGGGGGGGGGGGGGGGGGGGGGGGTGGGTAGTGGTGGAGAGGCGGGCTGCAGCTGCGAAAATCACCAGCGATAGAAAAAAAATGTTTGCGTTTTTGGAGCAGAGCCGGGCGGCAGCAGCCGTTATGGTGGCTGGCCAGCAGGAGGCGACAAATTGAGTGAGTGGGGGGGGGGGGGGGATGGATTTTATTTAAAAATGTGTACATAAAAATGTCTAAATCTAATAAGGAGTGTGTTAGGGTATGTAAAAGTGTAATGTCTACTGAAATGGAAAAAATCGCTGAGTTTTCGCGTGTGGTTTTGGCGGAGCAAGGAATCAAAGGCCAAATCTGACACCCACAAATAAACAAACAAACACACACACACACACAGAGAGTTTTAAAAGTATATAGATAGATATGATAGATCATATGAGTTAGAGCTCTAGGGGCTAGTGGGATCAAGGGATATGGGTAGAAGGCAGGCACGGGTTATTGATTGGGGACGATCAGCCATGATCACAATGAATGGCGGTGCTGGCTCGAAGGACCGACTGGCCTTCTCCTGCACCTATTTTCTATGTTTCTATGTTTCTATTACATTATATATAAACTGCGAATGCCCTTAAATGGCATAATGTCATTAATAAACATTAGAGTAATGCAAAAAGTACTAAAGTTTACCTTTCGTTGTCCAAAATGTGTTTTGCGATCAGTATACAGCTGCATAATATACTTTGTGGTATGACAAGCACATCTAATGTTAACTAATCATAGGATGAGCATCTTGCTTTTGATCATAATTCAATGCAGATATTGGGAAAGGATACAATTAGATTTATCTGTGACTTCTGTGAAAGGGAAAAGATTTAATAGGACTCCGAGGGGTAACTTTTTCACACAGAGGGTGGTAGGGGAATGGAACAAGCTGCCAGAGGAGGCAGTTGAGGCAGGGACTATCCCAACGTTCAGGAAACAGTTAGACTGGTACATGAATAGGACAGGTTCGGTGGGATATGGACCAAGCGTGGGCTGGTGGGACTAGTGTAGCCGAGACATGTTGGCCGGTTTGGGCTGAAGGGCCTGTTTCAATGCTTTATCACTCTATGACTTCCCCGATGGAAAATCGGCTTGTTTTACTGTTAGTGTTCAACCTTAACAGCAGTACAGATATGTTTATTTGCTGAATAATGCACCAAGAAAGCATTAGTCCCCAAAAAGATATATTCTTCACTTTCACAGAAAGACCTGGAACCGTAAAGAGGAAAATGGGCTACATGGCAAGTCAGGTCAAAGTACTGCCTTTTGATTGCTGGTACTTGGCTTGGATCCAGCCTGGAATAATGTGCTGTAAGTTCCTCTCCCTGCTGACTGAAAGCACATCAAATGTAATTAATTTGTGCAGTCTCAAAACAGTTCTTAATGTGCATTCAGCTGTAAAACAAACATTCAATTATTTGGAACTAATTGGTGCTAAATAAGAATGTCTTCTGTGGGAAAAAGTAACCTCCATTCTTGTTTAAAACATGCTAACTTGTGTGTGCTTCCATTTCAAAAATGAGGTGAAAATTGTCAACATCTCCAGTTTCCCTTTAAGAATAGAAGAATCTTTCTAAAATGATCTTCAGATATTATGTCGAACATAAAATGTCATTATAATTATCACGCACTAAGCTCTCACATAGTAGAGTAGCAAAAAATTCAAGACCTGCACACGCACGCACAAATCAATCTTCCGCGACACTGAACACAGAAGCCTTTCTCTGTTGTCTTGGTTTTGCTGCTTCAGCCTCCAAATATGTCCTTTTCTTGTTCTGCTCTTTTGCCCCACTTCTTATTTTCATCCCGTCTTCTTTCACTCCTTCATCTATTAAGTCTTTACCTTCATTTCACGTGGATAGTAATTGGTGCCAAAAAAGGAATGGATTTCCTATGTTTGTAAAGTTAAGCATTTCAGTGAGAAAACTGTAGCCCCGCCTGCATCCTTCTCCTCCCTTCATTGTTTGTATCTCACCACCACATAGACTGCTTGCAGGCTTCACTATCCCAATCACATCTCTTTTCTTGGACACCCAGCTAGTCACACTTCATGAATATATGTGAAGGAAGGAACTGCAGATGCTGGTTTACACCGAAGATAGACACAAAATGTGGAGTAACTCAGCAGGACAAGCAGCATTTCTGGATAGAACGAATGGGTGAACATTTTGGGTCGAAACCCTTCTTCAGACCTTCTGTCACCCATTCCTTCTATCCAGAGATGCTGCCTGTCCCACTGTGTTTGTCCAGCATTTTGTGTCTATCGTCATGAAAATATTAGACCTACTTTTATATCATGTCGGAGATTATCTCTCTTGGAATAATCAGATGACGAGAGTTGAAGAATGTGGGATAAGTGTACAAAACCCAAGACTGAAATGATGAGGGTGTGAGGGAACAAGATAACGAGCAGAGAAAAGCGGAGTGAAGAATAATCAGCTGTAAAAGGAATATCACATTCATTGCATAGGGACAGGTAAACACACAAATCCCTGGACATCACTGTCATAGGTCTAGATATTTTAGTTTAGTTTAGTTTTCAGATACAGTGTGGAAACAGGCCCTTTGGCCCACTGAATCCACAACGACTGGCGATCCCCATACACCAACACTATCCTACGCACATAAGGGACAATTTACATTTATACCAAGCCAATTAGCCTACAAACCTGTACGTCCTTGGATTGTGGGAGGAAACCGAAGATCTCAGTGAAAACCCACGCAGGTCACGGTAAGAATGTGCAAACTCCATACAGACAGCACCCATAGTCATGATCGAACCCGGGTCTCTGGCGCTGTAGAGCCCCTGTCCCACTTTCACGACCTAATTGGCAACCTCTGCCGAGATTGCCCTTGACTCATACTCGCAGCATGGTCGCCACGAGGTCATAGGAGGTCGTAGGAGGTCTTCGTAACTCTTCCTCATGCTCATGAGTGGTCTCCGCGTACTCGTGGCCTCAAGTGGGTCGCGCCGTTTTTTCCAGCCTGATAAAAAATGTCCACGAAATTAAAAAAAGGTAGGCATGGAAAAAAGTGATGCTTTTACTCATAGGTAGGTCGTAGGTAGGTCGTAGTAGGTCATTGTAGGTAGGTCATAAGTCGGTAACTGGCCCGAGAAAAAAAATGCAAACATAACATCATTTTATCATGTGATCATTTCCACTCGTAGCTAGTCGTAGTTGGTCTTAGGTGTGGAAGACTGAGGTCGAGGGGGGTCGTAGGAGGTCGTAGACATAGGTCTTTTACTTTGGTGAGTCAACATGATCTTGACATTTTTTTCCAACTCGTCTAGGGTCTTCTAAACTCGTGGATTAGCTCGCCCAAGTGGGACAGACTTTTAAGGCAGTAGCTCTACTGCTACGACAACACCATGCCACCCAATATTTTGAAGGATCACAGAATTTCATAGCAGCAACTTCTTTGTACTGGTCTTGAAATAGTATGCATTCACTTCACGAGTTCTGATGCAACATGTCCAGATTGTCACTGAGGCCATTCACTGACCGTCAGGTTTGATTCTAGATAAACTGCATTGGATTCATTGCACGGATCAGCACCAGATGTATTAATTGCCCCAAGTTGGGGTGGTTATTAGATACGTACTAGATACGGACACCAGCCCCGGATCCTTCGTGGATTTAATGCATGGAGCTGGGATCGGCATCTTTTACTTAGGCACTTTCAATCAGCAGATTGCAATCTCAGTGAGGGGATGAGGTAAAAGTTGATGATCCAGCTTCCCACTAGATTGTTGGCCCACTAGGGAGCCTCACTGGGTCAGCGGCTTTTCAGGAGTCGCATTGGTAATGTTGCCACTGACACTTCTCTCCCAAACTGTCCCCATTACTTGTTTACTCAGGTCACAGGCATCTCCCAGCCTCAGTTCCTCCCCTTGATATGACATATACACTGCCAGCCAGCAATCTCAATGCACCAAGTAATGCATTTACATGAACAACTAACTCGTCCCAATCTGACCTGAGCCTGGAGACATTTTTCTTTCAAAGTTGACCCTACCTGACTTCAAATGGATAGACATGACCCATTTGTCTTGAATTGTTGTAATCAGACTCCTAGGGAAGGTATTAATGGCAAAGAGAGGAGGTGTTAGGGTCAGACAGGAATCGGAATATGGTGGTAGTGTGGCTGAGAGGGTGCTTATGGGCAGGTGGCCTAGAAAGATGGGAAGAGGATGGCAGGAGAATGAATATACAAACTTTCAACAGAATAGGCAAAAGCATGGAAACAGGCCCTTCAGTCCAACTCATCCATATTGACCAAGACGCTCCATCTAAGCTAGTCCCATTTGCCAATATTTAGCCCATATCCCTCTATATCTTTCTTATCCATGTACCTGTTCAAGTGCCTTTTAAATCCTGTTATAGCACTTCTTCCAGCAGCTCGTTCCATATATCCACCAGCCTCTCAGTTAAAACGTTGTCTCTCATGTTCTTCTCTTTCCCCTCTCACCTTAAGACTATGGTGGGGCTTTTATTTCCCCAATTCCAGGAGGCGTCACTGGAGTAACAGGGGGATAGTGGGAGGAAGGCCATGAAATATTCCTCTAACTTTACAAATTCACAACAATCATCCTTGGAGTAATTGCTGCAGGTTTACCTCCAGATCATGAATTTATATGCACCAGCCTAACCTCTCAGACTTTTGCTTCACTGTGAAGATGGCAGCTTTTTTAACTTTGTTCCCACAGCAATCCTCTACTGGCGACAGGGATTTAGATCATACTCCTTCATGCCACTGTGCATTAACAACAATTCTTACAACGTAAGAGAGAGAGAAACAAATATCACACACAAGCACGTTTAAAAGATGCTGCCTAGTGGTCAAATAGCAACCCTTTAAAATGATAGTTCACAGGAAATAAATAAAGGAAACATCAATGAACAAGTGTAAAGACATCAGTAAAAAGCTGAGAAAACTAAATAAATAGTAGTAGTAGTAGAAAAGTCTTCTACAAATAGTAATGTGCGAGTTGCAGGATTAAAAAAAAATTCTAACTATGAAAATGATCTTATGAGCACAATAACATGTAGATGAAGTGGAAAAACTTTTGTTTTATATTTTTTCTAACTAGTCAATTTGGGACAACACAGTACAACACAGTCCCGGCAGAAATTGTTAATGGATGCAAAACTGAAAAGCCATGACAATTTTTTTAGGAGAATGCAATACAGTTTTGACATTTACATGGGAAATGCCCATTTATAATGTGCTTAAGAATTTATAATGTATCATAAATATTGCAACCCACTATGGCAACAAAAAACTTGGAATCATTTTTATCCTCTCTCTTACAAAGTGCTTTGGCCAATTGTAAGGATTTTAAAATAGTGAAAGTGAAATTTATTCAGAATCTAGTGTAATTGTCAAGGATTGCATTTTTTGCCCATCTATTATTCCCCTTGTGAAGATGATGGCAAATTGTCTTCTGGAAGTGTAGGAACTTCATGAAGAAGATGCTGGTTTACAAAAAAAAGACACAAAGGACTCCCGACCCGAAACTAGTTTACAAAAAAAGACACAAAGGCAACCCAATCTGAAACGTCACCTATCCATGTTCTCTATGATGCTGCCTGACCCACTGAGTTACTCCAGTACTCCTGTGACTTTTTTTGTCTTCTGGAAGTGTTGTATTCACTCCGGTGAAGTTACTCCACAATGTTGTTGGGAGATGGGGTGGGAAATCCATGATATTGAAGAATGGTTCAGAAGAATGTGAGGTTACCTCACTAAAATGCCAAAAACACCTAGCACAGTAGATGCTCAGTTGATGTTTTTTGCTGGCAAAGTTGTCTAAAACCAGGGGTCACATTCTCAAAGGGGATTCACGGACTGAGACATGAATAAATGCCTTTACCCAGAGGGTAGAGAGTCTTTAGAATTCCCTTCCCAAGAGGACTGTGGAAACTCAGTTACTCAGTGTGCACAGATGGACATATTTTTAGATATTAAGGGAATCAAGAGGTATGCAATTAATACAGGAAAGTGACAATTGAGATAAAAGATGAACCATCATATTGAATGGCAGAGCAGCGTGAGCAGGGAAATTGCCTCCTCCTGCTTCTTTTTCTTGAGTTTTTCTTGAGTCCCAGCAACAATGAATGAAAAGCAATTCATTTCTAAGACATGATGGTGATGTTCCCATATATCTGAAGCATTTGACGTCTTTAGCGTCTAAGGTCACAAGTTTCAAGGTTCCTTCCTTGAAGCAGGAATGCAAGATCTGCAGGGAAATGTGGATTTAGGCCTGCCCATCATTGGCACAGCCCTCCCCACTATCGAAAGCATCCCTGAGGCAATGCCTCAAGAAGCCAACATCTATCATCAAGGATCCCCATCATCTCGATAAGGCCTCTTCTTGCTGTTATTGCCAACCAGGAGGTGCAGAAGCCAGAAAGCTACTTTCCTATTACTATACGATAGTTGAACCGTCACGCACAATCCTAGTCTGACTTTGGAAACACAACACCTCTTACACTACCATGGACTTCATTTTTATTTTTTTTATTTTTATTTTTTTTATTTTTATTTATTAGAAGAACATTACATTACAACCACATACATTAGTACTCGTCACATATATCTTCGTACAATTAATGTACTCCGTTTGTTTTTTACACTAGTAAAGGGAAAGGATGAAATTGAGAGAAAGAAGAGAGTGAAGGAAAATATGAAAGTGTAGAAAACGTGACAACAAGAAAGAACGAAGACCCTATAAGAACAAAATTAAAAACAAAAGAGAAAGAGTTAAGAAATAGACCCTAGAAAAGAAGAAGAAAGAGAAAGAGGGAAAAGAGAAAAACAAATAGTTTTTGTAAGCATCACGCAAATGGGACATACCAACTCTCCAACTTTCATCCCCCCTTACCTGACCTCCGTTTTTTTTTTAAGGTACTTTTGCACCCTATATTTGTAATAATTCTATAAATGCAGACCACGTCAGGTGGAAGTGATCTGGTTTACCTGCCAGGAGGAGTCTTATCTCTTCTAGGTGTAATGTTTCGAACATATTTGAAATCCACATGTTTATAGTTGGTATTGGAGCCTTTTTCCAAAATGTTAGGATTAGCTTTTTTCCCGTTATTAACCCATAGTCTATTAGTTTATTTTTGAACACATTTAGTTCTGGACCATCTTCCGTTATTCCGAAGATAATCCATTCTGCTTTGGGTATCAGTTTTATTTTAAATAATTTTGTAAAGATTTCAAAAATGTCAATCCAAAATTTTTGAATTTTTGTACAGAAAACAAATGAGTGCGCTATAGTAGCTTCTTGGGATTGACATTTATCACAAATGGATGATACATTGGGGAAAATTTTTATGGATTTTAGTTTTGGAATAATATAATCTATGTAAGATTTTAAATTGTATTAAAATGTGTCTTACATTAATCGAACATTTATGCACGTTTAATAAGTGTTCATTCCACCTTTCCTTTGAGATTTTAATAGCTAATTCTTGTTCCCAGTCTCTTCTGATACTCTCCGTAGATGGTATTTCTACATTTAAGATAATATTATACAAATATGATATTAAGTTTGCTGATTCAGCTTCTATCTGCATTGCATCATCCAATACATCTGCTGGGCTATTATAATGATCTTTTGTATATTTTTTCAAATAGTCGCATATTTGAAAATATTTAAAATATTGATTATTTCCGAGTTTATATTTTATTTGTAATTGTTGAAATGAAAGTAATTTTCCAGTTTCATACAAGTCACCGAACGTTTTAATTCCTAGTCTATCCCAGTGTGTGAAAGATTTATCTATAATAGAGGGATTAAACGAAGGGTTATTAACTATGGGAGATAAAAGTGATAGATTTCTTAATTTTAAATTTTGTTTTATTTGTTTCCAAATTCGGATTGTGCTATGTATAATTGGGTTCGTATTATAATTTATGTTATTCAGTTTCATTGGTGAGAGGAGGTTCGCTCCAATGTTTCCAGAGGAGCAATCCTCTCTCTCCATTACAATCCAGTCCACTTGCTGGGAGAGTTATCCATCAGTTGAATCATATTTTTAATATTTACTGACCAATAATAATACATGAAATTAGGTAGTGCTAAACCCCCTAATACTTTAGGTTTATTCAAGTGAGTTTTTTGTATTCCATGTGATTTATAGTCCCATATAAAATTAGTGATATCTGAGTCCAGTTTTTTTTTAACTTCTTTGGTAAGTATATAGGAATCGATTGGAATAGGTATAAAATTTGTGGTAGAAAGATCATTTTTATTGCATTTATTCGGCCTATTAAAGACATCGGGAGCGTTTTCCAAAATTTAATTAGTGTGTTTAATTTATTAAGTAGGGGATCAAAATTTGCTTTAAACACACCTTGATATGTTCTAGTAATTTCGATTCCCAAGTATTTGAATTTTTCTGTAGCTATTTTAAACGGGAATTTTAAAAGATGTGTTGAATCTTTTGGTTTTATTGACATAATTTCACTTTTATTCCAATTTATTCTGTATCCAGAAAAAGATCCAAAGTCTTCAATTAAATTTAATATATTTGGTATAGTAATTTGAGGTTTTGTAATGTACAGTAATATATCATCCGCGTATAAAGATATTTTATTATTTGAATCTTTAGTATTATACCCATGGATATCAGGGTGTATTCTATTTTTTTCTGCTAACGGTTCAATAATAAGAGCAAACAACTGTGGTGATAATGAGCATCCTTGTCTATTTCCCCTTGATAGTTGGAATTTCGAGGATAATATGTTATTAGTTAGTATTCTAGCTGTAGGTTTATTATATAATAATTTAATCCATAGACAAAAATTCTCTCCCAGTTGGAATTTTTGTAATACTTTATCCATATAATTCCATTCTACTTTTGGTCAAATGCTTTTTCAGCATCCAGCGAAATAATTGATCATTCTTGTTCTTCAGATTTGTGTGAGTGCATTATGTTGAGTAAACGTCTCATATTGTTAGATGAACTGTGTTTAACAATGCTATAGCTCTATATGAACCCGGTTCTTCTATATCTTTGTCTTTCTTAAGTATTAGTGTAATCGTTAATTCCGCTAATGTATCAGGTAGTATTTGTTTTTCAAAAGCATATTGGTACATTTTTTGTAATCTTGGTATAATTTTGTCATAGAAGCTTTTATAAAATTCATTAGTAAATCCATCAGGACCTGGTGTTTTTCCATTCTTTAGTGAGTTTATTGTATCTTCTAATTCCTTAATTGAGATTTGTGCACCCAATTCCTCTTGTTCCTTCAACTCTAACTTTGGAAGATTACAATTATCCAAAAACTCTGTGATTTTATTGGAGTCAGTTGTCGTTTTAGATGTATACAAATTCTCATAAAATTGTGCAAATCTTTTATTAATATCCTTCGGTATGGTTAATAATTCCCCTTTATCTGATTTAATCTTTGGGATCGTATGTTCTTTTTCTCGTTTTATTAGCTGGCGAGCCAAAAGTTTATGCGGTTTATCCCCAAATTCAAAGTGCTCTTGTTTTGTAATTTGAAAAAGTCTTATAAATTTGGCTGATAATAGTTTATTTAATTTAAATTTCAAAATTATTATTTTATTATGTTTATCTATTGATGGATCTTTAGCATTATCTATATCCATTTGTCTAATAAGTTCTTCTAACTGTCTTTGTTCATTCTTATTCTTTTTATTTTGAAAAGCTTGATATGAAATTATAATACCCCTGATGTATGCTTTAAAAGATTCCCATAATACAGTAGGCGATATATCTGGAGTGTCATTTATTTGAAAAAAAGGCATCCATTTGTTCTTTTAAATATATACTCGCTTGTGGATCTTTTAGGATTTGAGAATTAAATCTCCAAAACGATTTATTCTTAGACATTCCTTCCAGTTTTAAAAAGAAAGTTAATGGTGAATGGTCTGAAATCGAATTTGTATGGTCTATAGGGTTAAAAGTATGAGGGATTAATTTTGTATCCACCAAGAAATAGTCTATACGTGAGTATGTTTTGTGTACCATTGAATAAAACGAGTATTCCCTGCCAGTTGGATTAGCAATTCTCCAAACATCTGCTATATTAGTATTGTTTATGTAAGTATTGAGAAGTTCATCGGTTTTAGATTTCATATTCCCTCTCTGTTTTTGGCTTGATTTATCTAAATACGGATCTAAAACACAGTTAAAGTCTCCTCCTATTATAACATTTTGATAGTTAGACTCTGCAATTATGTTCAAAATTTTATTTTAAAAATGGGGGTTGTCAAAGTTAGGCGCATATATATTTACCAAGGTAATTAATTGGAGTATCATGAATTTCTCCATTAACTATTAAGTATCTCCCTTCGATGTCTGTTATGATATTCTTTGCTTTAAATGGTATACCTTTTCTTATAATGATTGCCATACCTCTAGATTTCAAAGTAAATGAAGAATGGTAAGTTTGACCTATCCATTTCGCCCTCAACCTAGCTTGATCCTGAGATTTTAAATGAGTTTCTTGTAAGAAGATAATGTCAGCGTTGTACAGTTTCAGCTGAGCTAGTATCTTACCCCTTTTAATAGGTTCGTTAATACCTCTTATATTCCAACTACAGAATAAGATTCCTCCTAGGTTCTTTTGCTTAGCATCTTGCATTTTGAATAATTATAGTACCTTTAAATCTTGTGGTGCATCCATATCCCAGGTCTTTGGGTATTGGGGGAACTTTTGAATTTCTAAGTTTTGTTGGTATATCCCTTTTACGCTTATCACTAAACACAAAACAAAAACATGTGAGTTTATGTGATAATTTAAAAAAAACTAAAAAAGTGAAAATACAGTGTCTAATATAGTCGGCATTGTAGTAAGTGGCCCGCCTGTAGGTGGGAGAAAACCTTGTTTCGACTTCCATTGTGATGTTAAACAAAATTGGTTAATCATAACATATTAAAATATTAAAATGGGGCATCACATTCAGATATATAATACAATTTTACCCTATATATTTCATTATAACATATCATGTATATATCGCAATTTTAGCTACTAATTATTAAACAGATACTTTTGACTTCCATAATGGTCAACTGTTGGTTGAAGGGGTTAACGAGACGTGCCCCTGGACCTAAGCCAGGTGCTCGTTTCTCATCCCCTCCTCCCAATTATAGATAAGGTTTAAATTTATTAAAAATTCGTATTAGTATGTTAGTTCATTATTTTTAATTTTATTTCATTTTTTATTTTTGTTAGCATTCAAATCTAACATGGATAACTTATTAAGTTGTTAATAGGATAAGTTCTTACAATTGGATTTAATATTGTAGTCTATTACACAGATAATGCTTCTAGTATATACCATTCATTTCTGTTCAGCTGTTTACTCATTTTGAACAGAGAGTGTCCTTGATTCAAAATTCCATAAATAACAGTTTAGCCATCCCAAGACAAAACATTGCTTGGAATGGTTCAGATCTGCCAAACCTCCATTTAATTTCTATTTTTCAACGATGCTCTGGGCATATTTGAACGCATCTTCTGGTTTTGCAAATGACTTTTCAGAACCCTTGAAAGAAATACGCATTTTAGCTGGATAAAAAACCCCGTATTTGATCCCTTGTTTCCCTCTTAAAAGATCTTTAACCTTCCCAAATTGGTTTCTCTTTTGCACAATTTCATACGGATAGTCCCTGAATATCTTGTTAATGTCATTGTCCACCCGCAGCTGCACTCCGTACTTGATTGTGCTCATAACATCTTCCAGTTCTAAAATATCTCGAAATTTCACAATAATATGTCGTGGGTGACTTTTTCCAGCATCAGATCTCTGTTTAAATCTTGGAACACGATGAGCCACTTCAATTTTCGGTTCTTTGGAAAGATTAAGCAGTTGTTTAAGTAAGCCCATGGCTAACTCACGAACGTCCTTCCCCTCGACTCCCTCTGAGACTCCAAGAATTCTCAAATTCTGGCGTCTAGAGCGAGCTTCCAGGTCCAGGCATTTGTCTGAGACTTTTCCCAGTTGAATCACCATCTGTAGTGAAGTTTGTTCATTTTCTTGCTTCATTTGCTCATATTCTTGCCTCATTTTCGCCATGTCTTCAACCACTCGAGCCATATTTTTCTCCAATTCCGTAATTGTGCGCATACTTGCAGCTACTGTTTCAAGCACAGCCGTGAACCTGTCCGTAGTAGTTTCATCCATCTTGTCCATTCTCCACGATAGTCCATCTTTCACATCATTAATTTGTTTATTTATAGTGTCCAGTGAATCAATCACCTTCTGATTACTAGCATCAATAGCCTTCTGATTACCAGCATTTGAATCCTTCATTATCTTTTCCATTTTTTCCATCATATTTCCCATATTTTCCATCAGAGTTTTATTTTCATTCAAAATCTCATCTTTCATATCTTTCATATCTTTCACAGATTTCTTCAAGTCATCAAACTCTTTGTCCTTACCAGACTCTGTCTTAGATCTTGTATCCATTTCTGCAGCCACTTCAAAAACTTCAGAGGTAACTTCTCCTTCAGGCCTCTTCTGGTTTCTCAGCAGCTTTTTCACTGATCTCTGAGGGCTCTTGGCTGGAGACAGTTTACTCATTTAAAAGGCTTTAAACCACCGTTTAAAACATCGCGCTTACTGATGACGTCATCAGCCCGGCGACCATAAGCTCTGGTAAGGTTTTTAAATCCAGTCCCGATTTATGGACCCGTTTTACACGATAAATCGTGAAATTTTTCGGGAGCGGAGCTAGGTGCACGTCTGTTAATCCAACATGGCGACACCGGAAGTGAACTTCATTTTTCTAATTGTGTTTTGTACTAATGCCTTCTTTTTGTACACAATCTTTTTTTCACTGTCTTGCATAATTTCTGAGAAAATTATGCATTTAGTAATGTATAATTAATATTTTGCATGTTGTCTGAGTCGATGTGCCTGTAATGCTGCCACAGGCAAGATTTTCATTATAACTGTGTCTCACTGTACTTGTTTTTATGACAATGAACTTGACTTGACTATCAGAGTAGTGCAAGAAAGTTCAGTGCATTTTGCAGAAGACACACACTGGAGCCACTGTGCTTTGACGGTGGAAGGAATAGCAGTCATGTGGGGTACTTTTACCCTGGAAGGGGCTGAATGTCTTGATCTGTTGAAGCTGCATTCACATAGGTGAGAGGAAAATACCTCTTCACAGTCCTACTTTCTAAATGATGGAAAAGTGTCACACATCGCAGTATGTCTAAACTCTCACTTGTTCTTGTAGGCATGCTTTACATGTAGCTGGTCCAGTTGAGTTTCTCTGATCAATGGTGATCCCTGGGCCTAGGCACTGGTAATATCGTTGAATGTCAAGGTAAGTCTCTTGCTGGAGATGTTCACTGGAGAATTTTTCACTTAATGATACTTGCCATTTATCACTCTCGATCAGTACATTGATTAGATCATGTTACGCACAGCCATAGAACTGCTTCATATTCTGAGGAATTGCAAATGGAATTTGAACATTGTGCAATCATCAGCGAACACCCCCAAATCTGACCTTATAATGGAAAGATCATGGATGAAACTGTGGAAGATGACCCTTCCCTGAAGAACTCATGACACTGATGCTAGAAGGAATACCAATCCCTTTTCTATCGATGCTCACCAGCTTCAATTTTACAAGAGGAATTTGATGCTACACTCATCATTATTTTGCCTCCCATTTTTAAATTGGTTTGTCACCTCACTACATTTTACCACAATTGGCTCTACCACGTGGGAGCCGCCATCTTGGAGGAACGGCTGCTAAACAGCAGCCGTCCGTCAAATTCACCTTTTCTTTAGTTTTAGTGTTTTTTATTTCTCTGTTTGTTTGGGGAATTTTGACTTTTAATGTGGGGGGGTAAGGGGAAATCTATTCCTAGGTCCCTACCTGGTCGGTGAGGCAGCTTTTTCTCCAGGCTGCCTCGTCGACCCGTCCTCGTGGCCTACCAGCGGGCATGGAGCGCCGCTTCCTGACGGGGACCGCCCAGCACCTTCAGCTTCGGTGGCGGCACAGCGCTGGAGCGCTATCGGGGAGCGTAGCGGGCGATGCCTTGCCTGGGTCGCCGCGCTGGATCGACGCGCTGGAGCTCCGGTGAGCCGGACCGCCGACACCAACACCTCCGGGCTGCGGGACTGCGGGGCGACCAGCTGCGGGCGGCGGCGCCGACTCCAACATCGGGAGCCTCGTGGCTCCAAATCAGCGCGGCCCTGTCGGCTTCAGGTGCCATCAACTCCGCTGGGAAACCGGCCTTTCCAGCCGCTCTGAGGACTCTCCCGACAGCCAGGAACATCGGGCCTCCGTAGAGGCAACTGTGGTGGCCTCGATGGGCCTGACTCTGGGGAGAACTGGGTTGGGGACTGGACATTGTGCCTTCCCCCACAATGGTGGTCATTGTGGGGGGATGATTTTGTGTGCTGTGCCTGTGCCTGTGCCTGTCAGTCCGTGTACAAGATGTCGGTCGGAGGGGAGAGTGGACGCTGGCGCGAAATGGTCGCCGCTGCTCTCTCCTCAAATTGTGTTTCTTATTTTCTTTTGGTGCTTTTGAAATTGAATTCTGTCCTTGATTTGTGTACTGTGGTGTTTTCTTATTTAATTTATTCCGATTATGTGTTTTCTGTTTTGTTGTGATTCTATGCATTGTGAGGTGTCCTTGGGTTTTAGAAAGGCGCCAGTAAATAAAATGATTATTATTATTATTATTATTACCCAATTTGTGTTTGACAGCACAATATCCCAAGCAATGTATTGCTTCCTTAGTGTATGATTTTGTTAGAAAATAAATATTGATCATAACAAATGTTCAACTGACAATGAAGCTTAATTTATTATTCATTTTGCTTAATCTTATCAACAAAATTGCTCATCAAAGCACATTCCAACACACAGCATATGTATTGCAAGTTTGGAGCAGCAATTTGCATTTAAATAGCAATTTTAATTTTATAAAATAACTCATGGAGCATCTCAGAAGAGTTTAAATGAAATTCGACCCTCAACAAAATACGGACAAATGGTTATTTGAGTGATAAGTATTTGAGGAGCATCCAAAGAACGTCAGTCGCTGTTTCATGTAGCCTCGAGACTGTTGACAGCAAGAGAGTTAAGTAGCAATGTTACAAAATTTTGAGATTTAAAAAATAAAGTCTGCAATTTATCCCATCAGATAAAGCATAAAAAGAAGTTTAATTTGACACATAATTCACTTTCATATCTTCAGTATTAAAGAAGTTATGGCCATTTTCATACTCGGAAATTAGCATCTTGTTCCCTATTGCTTTTCCATTGACTTAACACAAAAGCTGTGATCGAGGACAGTTAAAAGCCCATACCTTTCTTAAAAATTAAGATAACTGAAAGAAATTTTCAGTTATTATAGATTGAAGCATTCTGAAACAAATATGAAAAAATCTTACTTAGAAGACATGATAGTAAAGCATATAATTAGTTAGTTACCTAATTGTAGCTAATTACAAAATTCAATTACTAGATCTAAACATCTATCAATTTCTTAAGAATAGATTCACATTTTTAAATAGCCTGTGTCCAAATAACATTCACACAATAATTCACAATATAACATAATTTTAAAATCTCATTTTCATGAATTTACAGGCCAAATGGAAGGAATTGAATGTTTAATACCTGTAAATTAATGGGCATTTAATTCATCTTGTGAGTGAGGATTTCTGGAACGCGATCTTTTGGAACGTTCATTTGCGGTGAATTTAACCCCGTATTGGCATGAAAAATACTGCCGTTAGTTCGGGGAATAAAATCACCGTGTCGCATGAAAAAATGTGAATTAAAGGCTTCTTAAGAAGCACTTTTATACATTTAAAGAAACCACTTTTGTTTACCTGTCCCGTGTGTGAAATCCGTCCCCGTTATCGGCGTTGACGCTTCAGGAGCTGCTTTTAAAATTACTCCAGCGCTGACATTGACGATTTAATAAAAATAAAAAATTCACAAAACGCCGCTAGGAACGATTTGTCAGCCAACGCTTGTACTCCAACGAAATATTATTCAGGACAAGGGAGGAGAAACCGCGTTTTAACCCCGCCCCCCCTTAAAGGCGCCAAAATCGCGCACACGGCCAGTGGCAGAATTACAGCGCGACTGAAGGTAAGTTTTGTTACATACCTAAGTTAAGTGAACAAATAAGAGCAAGTGACAATGGAATACAATGGCATCAATCCAACGTAAAATTTATTTGGAGGAATGGTCTGCTCATCTTGCACTTCAGGCAAACTGCTTTGCTTCATTTGTGAAAGCATTAGGATCTAGCTGAGGAAGATAGGGCTGGGTATTGCCACATTCTGCATGTACACTGAATGCTTTCTAATAAAGTTACCAATGTGTATCACTTTCATAAGATCATAAGTGATAGGAGCAGAATTAGGCCATTCGGCCCATCAAGTCTACTCCGCCATTTAATCATGGGTGATATACAGTGGCTTGCAAAAGTTTTCATACCCCTTGAACTTTTCCACATTTTGTCACGTTACAACCACAAATGTAAATGTATTTTATTGGGATTTTATGTGATAGACCAACACAAAGTGGTGCATAATTGTGAAGTGGAAGGAAAATGATACATGGTTTTCTAATTTTTTTACAAATAAAAAACTGAAAAGTGTCGCGTGCAAAAGTATTCAGCCCCCCTGAGTCAATACTTTGTAGAACCACCTTTCGCTGCAATTACAGCTGCAAGTCTTTTGGGGTATGTCTCTACCAGCTTTGCACATCTAGAGACTGAAATTTTTGCCCATTCTTCTTTGCAAAATAGCTCAAGCTCAGTCAGATTGGATGGAGAGCGTCTGTGAACAGCAATTTTCAAGTCTTGCCAGAGATTCTCAATTGGATTTAGGTCTGGACTTTGACTGGGCCATTCTAACACATGAATATGCTTTGATCTAAACCATTCCATTGTAGTTTAAGGTCGTTATCCTGCTGGAAGGTGAATCTCTGCCCCAGTCTCAAGTCTTTTGCAGACTCCAACAAGTTTTCTTCCAAGATTGCCCTGTATTTGGCTCCATCCATCTTCCCATCAACTCTGACCAGCTTCCCTGTCCCTGCTGAAGAAAAGCATCCCCACAGCATGATGCTGCCACCACCATGTTTCACAGTGGGGATGGTGTGTTCAGGGTGATGTGCAGTGTTAGGTTTCCGCCACACATAGCGTTTTGCATTTAGGCCAAAAACTTCGATTTTGGTCTCATCTGACCAGAGCACCTTCCTCCACATGTTTGCTGTGTCCCCCACATGGCTTGTGGCAAACTGCAAACGGGACTTCTTATGGCTTTTTTTCAACAATGGCTTTCTTCTTGCCACTCTTCCATAAAGGCCCGATTTGTGGAGTGCACGACTAATAGTTGTCTGTGGACAGATTCTCCCACCTGAGCTGTGGATCTCTGCAGCTCCTCCAGAGTTACCATGGGCCTCTTGGCTGCTTCTCTGATCAATGCTCTCCTTGTCAGTTTAGGTGGACGGCCATGTCTTGGTAGGTTTGCAGTTGTGCCATACTCTTTCCATTTTCGGATGATGGATTGAACAGTGCTCCGTGAGATGGATTGAACAGTGCTCCGTGAGATGTTCAAAGCTTGGGATATTTTTCTATAACCCAACCCTGCTTTAAACTTCTCCATAACTTTATCCCTGACCTGTCTGGTGTGTTCCTTGGGCTTCATGATGCTGTTTGTTCACTAATGTTCTCTAACAAACCTCTGAGGCCTTCACAGAACAGCTGTATTTATACTGAGATTAGATTACACACAAGTGGACTCTATTTACTAATTAGGTGACTTCTGAAGGTAATTGGTTGCACTGGATTTTATTTAGGGGTATCTGAGTAAAGGGGGCTGAATACTATTGCACACGACACTTTTCAGTTTTTTATTTGTAAAAAAAATTGAAAACTATGTATCATTTTCCTTCCACTTCACAATTATGCGCCACTTTGTGTTGGTCTATCACATAAAATCCCAATAAAATACATTTACGTTTGTGGTTGTAACGTGACAAAATGTGGAAAAGTTCAAGGGGTATGAATACTTTTGCAAGCCACTGTATCTCTCCCTCCTAACCTCATTCTCCTGCATTCTCCCCATAACCTCTGACACCCGTTTATAAATAGGTTGGGGAAAAATGAAGATCATTAGAGGATTCCAAAAGCAATATTGTGGGAATGAGAAAAGAAGTGATTATAACTGCATCTGTGGTTAAGAAAATATCCGAGAGAGGAAAGTTGCACTGTTGGATAATGAGAAAAATGATACCAGAGGAGTTTGGTGTGTCTAAGCAATTGAAAGATGGCAAATATGCCAGAAAGGAGGGTGGTCATGAATGGTATATCAATACAAATGGGAAAGTACATTAGAAAGTCTAAAAAACGGAAGCGTTGAAAAGATGTGCATAGATTTGTTTGGGATGTACCCACACACAGAAGACAGTATCTTGCAAAGACAGAGAGGTTAAGAATTAGATTTTGAGGAATCAACTAACTATTTAGGTTAAGAGTTAGATATTTTTAGTCTTTAATTATAGACTAGACTTATAGACTTGAATTGATGGGATTCCCTTGATTGTGGGGGAGGATTGCAGAACTTGCCAATTAAAGATAAATCCCACACAAACAAGATAGCATGAAAAGGTAATGGCACTGGACGTATTGGAAGTATGACATACTAATCCAAAAAGATGAGTTACGCGCTCCACTGTGTAGAAAGCCAGGAAGAGTGATATTTTAATTTAAGAACCAAAAATGAATTTAAACAGTAATACATAACCTACCTCAACAGATGCAATAATGCCCAAATTTAATTTAAAATTTATGTCACATACTAAAAATACACAAGAAATGCGGAGATTAAATGGTTACAACGTAAACAGAAAAAAATATCACTTAACAATGTTATCAACATTACCAACATCTGAAGATCTGCAAAGCGATACGTACAGTTGTACTGTATGCCTTGCCTAGCAACTCACTTTGGATTAAGGAGATAAAAGTCTTGCCTTGCAGTTGGAATTGAACATCTTAAATATAATTCATTCAGAATCTTGTCAGCATAAGAAAGTAGATAAGAAAGTAGGATTGTTACTGATTCTGAGTGAAAAATTGACAGATTGCAAGAGCAAAATTATTTTACACTGTGTGTAAACCTGTCAGATCTCAAATTGTGTAAGGTTAGGCTAAGAAAGTTATATTGTCAGAATAATACATGTATGAATACTAATTTTCTGCCTTTATTCTGCACAAATGAAACATGAGTGTTGTGTTACACATACATAAGGCTGTTGTTCAAAGACTACAGCTCAGTATTCAACACCATCATCCTTTCCAAACTGGTTACCAAGCTCATGGGACCTGGTCTCTGCGCATCCCTCTGCAACTGAATCTTCGACTTCCTCATCAACAGACCACAATCCGTACGAAGTGGCAGCAACACGTCTGCCTCGATAATGATCAGCATGGGAGCACCTCTAGGCTGCGTACTCAGCCCCCCTGCTCTACTCACTCTATACTCATGACTGTGGAGCCAGACGCAGTTCCAACTCCATCTTCAAAATCGCCAATGACACCACTGTTGTTGGATGGATTACAGATGATGATGATTCAGATTATAGGAGGGATATCAATCGACTGACCAAATGGTGCCATAACAACAACCTTCCTCTCAACATCAGTAAAACCAAGGAACTGATTGTTGACTTTGGAAGAGGAAGGTCGAGGATCCACAAACCTGTCTTCAACGACAGGACGGTGATGGAAGGAGTCAAAAACTTCAAATTTCTGGGGCACATATATCTGTGAAGAACTGTCCAGGACCCAGCACAATCTTAAAGAAAGCCTATTCTTTTTTTTTCCTTTTTTTTTTAGTTATTAGAAGCAAATGTACAAAAATAGAACCAACGGCATATAAAATTATACAGTTATTGTACAGCTTCAATTTTAACTTTTTAGCTTTAGTTAGAAGAAAAGAAAGGAGAAAAAGCAAGAAAGAGAAAAAGTGAGATGTGCAAAGATAGAACCCCGAGACTACCCAAGTAGTGTAGCCAAAGAGTGAATAAATGAAAGAAAGAAAGAAGAGAGGAATAGAAAAAAAAATAAAAGGACAAAAAGAAAAAGAGAGAAAAAAGTGGATCAATGCCTATTCTTATGACAATAAAACACTCTTCTTGACACTTGACATACTCAGGGATATATTCATATTTAAATATACAAAACCCAATGGAAAACAATGCAATGAAGGCAGATTTAGTCTCTCCTTTATAAATATGAAGTTTTTACAGAAAGTGTAGCTCCATATTTGGTCACATTAGAAACCTAATGAGCCCTGAGGACAGTCTGCCTTATTGTACAAAATGTACAATATTTGCCAGTGTTTCATATCCATCTTTCAACTCAGCTTTTCACTAGAACCTCTTTATCTAACTCCCTCATGCATGCCATCAATTAGGCTTTATTACGTCCACAGACTATACGAGACCATCAACAGTTCAATATACGACTGCAGGGTGCTTTGCATAGGCATCAGTACCCAAGCCTTAATTTTATTTGCTTCCTCTATCATCCATCAAAAATACTGTAGGGGATCAAAGCAGTGATATAATAGAGGAAAGATTGATTCCAATAAATTCCAGATTATGGCTCCAGACCGAAAGAAGAAACAGATACATTTTCTTCCAGAAAGGCAATTGGCAAACATTTTAGCAATTTACTGCAATCCTTTCTGAAGTTTTAGAAAGCCAATATATATTGTGCTGAAAAATGCGTACCTTCTGTTGACAGTTAAGCAGATTCCTGACTTCCGCATCTCATCTTATAACAGGAGGTACAGAAAATGGTGGAGGTTAAATGCTGGGAATCTGTCTCCCATTCTACCATTGGACTCGGCACTGCATCCAATACAAGCATCCCGAGTTGAAGAAGTTGTGTCCTATCTGGCTGACCTGAACGGGAAACGTAAGTTAAAGTACATTTTCTTGAATTTCATATTAATGTTTTTAATAAGTTTACATTTGTTTTGTTTTCAAATCTGTTTGAATAATTTTTGATTTTGTAATCATAGTCATTGAGTCATGCAGTGTGGAAACAGGCCCTTCTGCCCAACTCACCCACACCGGCCAACATGTCCTTCCACTAGTCCCACTTGACTGAGTTTGGTCCATATCCCTCCAAACTTGTCCTATCCATTTACCTGTCTAAATGTTTCATAAATGTTGCAATAGACCCTGTCTCAACTACCTTCTCTGACAGACCATTCCATACAACCATCACCCTTTGTGTGAAGAAGTTACCCCTAACGTTTAACTTCAAGTATTTGAAAATATCTTTGATTATCAGACATTGAGAAACAACCGTGAAATCCTTTTGGAACTTGAAATGTCCAAAGATCATCAGGACAGATTGGAGGAATGAGTTTAGAGATACAATGCGGAAACAGGCCCTTTCGGCCCACCGGGTCTGCGCCGACCAGCGATCCCTGCACATTAACACTATCCTATTGCCCACTAGGGACAATTTTTTTTACATTTACCAAGCCTGTACATTTACATTTACATTTACCAAGCCTGTACATTTACCATACCTCTACGTCTTTGGAGTGTGGGAGGGAACCGAAGATCTCGGAGAAAACCCATGCAGGTCACGGGGAGAACGTAAAAACTCCATACAGACAGCACCCGTAGTCAGGATCGAACCCGGATCTCCAGCGCTGCATTCGCTGTAAGGCAGCAACTCTACTGCTGTGGCACTGTGCCGCCCTCAAGTTCTCAAGTTCTACTGACTGAGGTTTACCTGCTAGTCAAGGATCATTCTGCTTCAGAGAATGGTCCAGGCAGTGTCATCTCAAGGTCAATTGGACCTTCAATGATGATCACCTTGCGAGCCCCTGATGGGGGAAAATGAGGCAGAGGTTGAGTTTGTGAATAGCTCGTCCTAAGCTCCCCCCCCAGTCTAGTTTCAGTCAAAAATCATTGAGTCAAGCACTTGCGCATCTAAACTTTATTTTGACAAAACACAATTACAGTTCCACTACTATACGTAACCACCGTGAATTCGATCCTCGTATCTGCCTGATCAAGCACTCTTTAGCCTCGCTCAAGCAGAGACACTCCAGAAGGTCACGCTGTCCTAAGCGTTCTCCCAGAAGATCGACACAGGACCTCGTGGGAGCAGTCTTTTATAGGTCCCCGAAACTTGAGGGGCCGAACCACATAGGGGTGGTCTCTTTACAGTCCAATAACAGATATCGATTAACACAGTATATGATAGACATTTTCCTAACCCAATAATACAGTGACTAATACAATGTATTCAAACGGTGCTCCTGAAAGGAAGCAAATATCGCAACATGTGCCTTGATATTCAAGAAAACCAGACAAGGCTCAATACTTAATCCAATCAACATCTAGCAAAGTAAAGCTTTGCAACATTATATACAATGTGTATGTCTGGTTTGCATTCATCCAATCCATTCCATGCAAGTTGCACCTAATTGTCAGGATCTGCAGATGTTTCATTCTCTTCCTGCAGCTCTTATCTAGGCTCTAGACAAACTGGCACCATTCTGCAGCTTGTCCTATTTCTACAGAAGGCACATTTAAATTGACCAAATGGCCTAGCAGCCCAGAAGCCTTTACTCAATTTTAGTGTCCTGTCCTCTCCAATTTGGCCAGAATTAACAAGTTCAGCAAGATTGATCCCATTATACCTTTACAGCTTAATGCAAAAAGCTGGACTTTGCTGATAAATACTTTATCTTAACCTTATTTGTAATAAAATGTCCGCAATTTAGTCTGGCCATTACTAAGGGAATTGGTGATTGTCCTTGGCTCCTGCGTGACTATGTGCTTCACCCAATACTTAATAGTGCCTATTGTGCAACCAAATCCAAATGCATGGATTCACACCAGGAAGGTGCAGTAATTGGTGAGCAATGGTAAAACTCATGAGTCAGAATGAGATGATCCAAAGCATTACATTGAATTGTGCGCTCAGTGACTGTTAATTTTTACCAGTAGTTGAATAAAATTCTGCACCACATCTGCAAAAATCAAGCATCAGCATTCAACATTTCAACATTTATATCTACCCTTCCACAACCTCAGGAATGCCTATGTGCCATCTTAAAACATTTATTTGATTTTTTTCAATCTTTTCGTATACAAATATGAGGTTAGACCTCAGGCATTGTATCAGCTCTTTTGTCTGTGAGGAAATACATAACAATTTTGACAATCAAATTGAGAGTCCAATAATATGAAGCTCAGCTTTCTCCTAATTTGTGCATCTGACGAGATCTCATGAAAAAATTCAGCATTCCCACTGACCCAGGAGAAGCTCTGACCCATCATCTCTCACTGTGGAGAGGGCTATTTGGAATAGCATCGAGAACCCCAAAGCCATGCATCAGAAGCACACAGAAGTCCTGCATAATGGGTGGAAACAGCTCACCACCTCACAACCTACTCATCAGCCCGTCTCTTCAGTCACGGTTTCCGCATTGGTCAGCCCGTCTCTTCAGTCTCTTCAGTCTGTGGTTTCTGCATTGGTCCCACAAGTCACCTCCAAAGCCACAGACGTCATCATAGATCCTGTGAAAAATGCACATAAGAACAGCACAATTGTAGTGAAATTATGACTAATTATCCATAGTTACAGTATTTTTTTAATTAAAAAAATATATATATATTTATTAGAAGTACATTACATTACAACCAATTACATTAATACTCATCACGTATATCTTATTACAATTAATGTACTCTGTCATTTTTTACACTGATAAAAAGGAAAGGTTGAGATTAAGAAAAAAGAGAAAGTGAAGGAAAATAGTGAAGGTGTAAAAACGTGACAACAAGAAAGAACAGAGACCATGTAGAAAAGAAATTAAAAAGAAAGGATTAAGAGATAGACCCTAAAGAAGAAAAAAAAGAGAAAGAGGAAAAAAGAGAAAAAACAAATACTTTGTTATAAGCATCACGCAAATGGGATATACCAACTCTCCAGCTTTCATCCCCTTTACCTGACCTCAGGTTTTTTTTAAAGTACTTTTGCACCCTATACTTGTAATAATTCTATAAATGCAGACCACGTCAGGTGGAAGTGATCTGGTTTACCTGCCAGGAGGAGTCTTATCTCTTCTAGGTGTAATGTTTCAAACATATTTGAAATCCACATGTTTATAGTTGGAATTGGAGCGTTTTTCCAGAATTTTCGGATTAACTTTTTTCCAGTTATTAACTCGTAATCTATTAATTTCTTTTGAAACACATTTAGTTCAGGACTATCTTCCGTTGTTCCGAAGATAATCCATTCTGCTTTTGGTATCAGTTTTATTTTAAATAATTTTGTAAAGATTTCAAAAATTTCAATCCAAAGTTTTTGAATTTTTGTACAAAAAACAAATGAGTGCGCTATAGTAGCTTCTTGAGATTGACATTTATCACAAATGGATGATACATTGGGGAAAATTTTATTAATTTTAGTTTTTGAATAATATAATCTATGTAAAATTTTATTGTATTAAAGTGTGTCTTACATTAATCGAACATTTATGCACGTTTAATAAATGTTCATTCCACCTTTCCTTTGAGATTTTAATAGCTAATTCTTGTTCCCAGTCTCTTCTAATACCTTCCGTAGATGGTATTTCTACATTTAAGATAATATTATACAAATATGATATTAAGTTTGCTGATTCAGCTTTTATCTGCATTGCTTCATCCAATACATCTGCTGGGATATTATAATGATCTTTTGTATATTTTTTCAAATAGTCACATATTTGAAAATATTTAAAATATTGATTATTTCCCAGTTTATATTTTATTTGTAATTGTTGGAATGATAGTAATTTTCCAGTTTCATACAAGTCACCGAACATTTTAATCCCTAGTCTATCCCATTGTGTAAAATATTTGTCTGTAATAGAGGGATTAAACGAAGGGTTATTAACTATTGGAGATAAAAGCAATAGATTTCTTAATTTTAAATTTTGTTTTATTTGTTTCCAAGTTCTTTTTTTATTTTTTTATTTTTATTTTTATTTTTTTTCACTAATAAAGGGAAAGGATGAGATTGAGAGAAAGGAGAAAGTGAAGGAAAAAAGTGAAAGTGTAAAAAACGTGACAACAAAAAAGAACAAAGACCCTATAAGAAAGAAATAAAAAATTAAAAAAAAGAATTAAGAAATAGACCCTAAAAAAGTAGAAAAAAGAGAAAGAAGGAAAAGAGAAAAACAAATACTTTGTTATAAGCATCACGCAAATGGGATATACCAACTCTCCAGCTTTCATCCCCCCTTACCTGACCTCAGTTTTTTTTAAAGTACTTTTGCACCCTATACTTGTAATAATTCTATAAATGCAGACCACGTCAGGTGGAAGTGATCTGGTTTACCTGCCAGGAGGAGTCTTATCTCTTCTAGGTGTAATGTTTCGAACATATTGGAAATCCACATGATAGATTTCTTAATTTTAAATTTTGTTTTATTTGTTTCCAAGTTCTGATTGTACTATGTATAATTGGGTTTTTGTTATAATTTATGTTATTCAGTTTCATTGGTGAGAGGAAGATCGCTCCAATATTACCAGAGTAGCAGTCCTCTCTCTCCATTACAATCCAGTCCACTTGCTGGGCAGAGTTGTCCATCAGTTAGATCATATTTTTAATATTTACTGACCAATAATAATACATGATGTTAGGGAGTGCTAAGCCCCCTAATACTTTAGCTTTGTTCAAGTGTGTTCTTTATATTCTATGGGATTTATAATCCCATATAAAATTAATAATGTCTGAGTCCAATTTTTTTTTAAACTTCTTTGGTAGGTATATAGGAATCGATTGAAATAGGTATAAAATTTGTGGTAAGAAGCTCATTTTTATTGCATTTATTCGGCCTATTAAAGACATCGGAAGCATTTTCCAAAATTTAATTAATGTATTTAATTTATTAAGTAGAGGATCATAATTTGCTTTGAACATGCCTTGATATGTTCTGGTGATTTCAATACCCAAGTATTTACATTTTTCTGTAGCTATTTTAAAAGGGAATTTTAAAAGATGTGTTGAGTCTTTCGGTTTTATTGACATAATTTCACTTTTATTCCAATTTATTCTGTATCCAGAAAAGGATCCAAAGTCCTCAATTAGATTTAGTATGTTTGGTATAGTAATTTGAGGTTTTGTAATGTACAATAATATATCATCCGCGTATAAAGATATTTTATTATTTGAGTATTTAGTATTATACCCATGGATATCTGGATGTGTTCTAATTTTTTCTGCTAAAGGTTCAATTATGAGAGCAAACAACTGTGGTGATAATGAGCATCCTTGTCTGTTTCCCCTTGATAGTTGAAATTTTGAGGATAATATGTTATTAGTTAGTATTCTAGCTGTAGGTTTATTATATAATAATTTAATCCATAAAATAAAATTCTCTCCCAGTTGGAATTTTTGTAATACTTTATCCATATAATTCCATTCTACTTGGTCAAGTGCTTTTTCAGCGTCCAGCGAAATAATTGATAAATCTTGTTCTTCAATTTTGTGTGAGTGCATATATTGAGTAGACGTCTCACATTATTAGATGAATATCTCTTAGCGATAAACCCCGTCTGATCTGGGTATATTAATTTACTAATATATTTACTTAATCTTCTAGCTAATGTTTTCGCTAATATTTTTTGATCTGTATTTAACAATGCTGTAGCTCTATATGAACCCGGTTCTTCTATATCTTTGTCTTTTTTAAGTATTAGTGTGATCGTTGATTCAGCTAATGTATCAGGTAATATTAGTTTTTTTTAAAGCATATTGATACATTTTTTGTAACCGTGGTATAATTTTGTCATAAAAACTTTTATAAAATTCATTAGTAAATCCATCAGGACCTGGAGATTTTCCATTCTTTAATGAATTTATTGTGTCTTCTAATTCCTTGATTGAAATTTGTGCACCCAATTCCTCTTGTTCCTTCAACTTTAACTTTGGAAGATTACAATTATCCAAGAACTCTGTAATTTTATTGGAGTCTGTTGTCGTTTTAGATGTGTACAAATTCTCATAAAATTGCGCAAATCTTTTATTAATATCCTTCGGTATGGTTAGTAATTCCCCTCTATCTGATTTAATCTTTTGGATCGTATGTTCTTTTTCTCGTTTTTTTAGCTGACGAGCCAAAAGTTTATGCGGTTTATCCCCAAATTCAAAGTGTTCCTGTTTTGTAATTTGGAAAAGTCTGATAAGTTTGGCTGATATTAGTTTATTTAATTTAAATGTCAAAATTATTATTTTATTATGTTTATCTATTGATGGATCTTTAGCATTATCTATATCCATTTGTCTAATAAGTTCTTCTAACTGTCTTTGTTCATTCTTATTCTTTTTATTTTGAAAAGCTTGGTATGAGATTATAACACCTCTAATAAATGCTTTAAAAGATTCCCATAGTAAAGTAGGCGATATATCTGGAGTGTCATTTATTTCAAAAAAGACGTCCATTTGTTCTTTTAAATAAATACTCGCTTGCGGATCTTTTAGGATTTGAGAATTGAATCTCCAAAACGATTTATTCTTAGACATTCCTTCCAGTTTTAAAAAGAAAGTTAGTGGTGAATGGTCTGAAATCGAATTTGTATGGTATGCTGGGTTCAGTGTGAGGGATTAATTTTGTATCCACCAGGAAATAATCTATCCGTGAGTATATTTTGTGTACCATTGAATAAAACGAGTATTCCCTGCCAGTCGGATTAGCAATTCTCCAAACATCTGTTATATTGGTATTATTTATATAAGTATTTAAGAGTTCACTAGTTTTAGATTTCGTATTCCCTCTCTGTTTTTGGCTTGATTTGTCTAAATACGGATCTAAAACACAGTTAAAGTTTCCTCCTATTATAACATTTTGATAATTAAACTCTGCGATTATGTTCAGAATTTTATTGAAAAATGAGGATTGTCAAAGTTAGGCGCGTATATATTTACCAAGGTAATTGGAGTATCATGAATTTCTCCGGTAACTATCAAATATCTCCCTTCAATGTCTGTTATGGTATTCTTTGCTTTGAATGGTATACCTTTTCTAATAATGATTGACGTACCTCTAGATTTCGAAGTATATGAAGAATGATATATTTGACCTATCCATTTCGCCCTCAACCTAGCTTGATCCTGGGATTTTAGATGAGTTTCTTGTAAGAAAATGATGTCAGAATTGTACAGTTTCAGCTGAGCTAATATCTTACCCCTTTTAATAGGTTCATTAATACCACTTATATTCCAACTGCAGAATGAGACTCCTCCTAGGTTCTTTTGTTTAACATCTTGCATTTGGAATAATTATAATACCTTTAAATCTTGCGGTGCATCCATGTCTCAGGTCTTTGGGTATTGGGGGAACCTTTGCATTACTAAGTTTTGTTGGCATATCCCTTTTACGCTTATCACTAAACACAAAACACAAACATGTGACTTTATGTGGTAATAATAGTAATTAAAAAAAAATTGAAAAAGTGAAAATACAGTGTCTAAAATGGTCGACACTGTAACAAGTGGCCCACCTGTAGGTGGGAGAAAACCTTGTTTCGACTTCCATTGTTGATGTTAAACAAATAACTCCGCACCCTTGGTTAATCATAACATAATAGGACGGGGCCTCACAATCAGATATATGATACAAATTTACCCTATATATTTCATTATAACATATCATATATATCTCGCAATTTTATCTACTAATTATTAAACGAATGATTTTACCTTCAATAATAATCAACTGTTGGTTGAAGGGGTTAATGAAACGTGCTCCTGGACCTGAGCCAGGTGCTCGTTTCTCATCCCCTCCTCCCGAGTTACAGTATTTAACACTGAACTATACATTCTTCTCATAGGTGGAAGAATAAACTAAAATTTACTTGCAGCCAAAAGAAATCAGAACACCATATTATTCAGAAACAAAACCAGGACCAGTCCTCAACAGTTAAAACATCCCTTACAGAATGATTTGTGAAAATAGCTTAATTGAAATAGCTTAATTAAGCTGATGCAATTCTTCAAGGAAGCTTTCAACACATCCTCAAAGAGTGTGATTGTATTGGGATGGGCCTTACAATTCAACGACTGCTAAAATATTATGGGAAATCAGATACACTGAAAAGTAAGAGATGGTGAAGAACAGAAATATTTCTATTTCTTTGTGGTGATGCATTTCGCTGCATGATCCTAGTGTAAAATGTTTAAGACTCTCATTGTCCTTTAACTGCCAAATTAACTTCCTCTCAAATGTCACGTTAATATAGTATGTAGTCAGGTTTACAGCTGGAAACCTGCAATAGTAAAGTTTATTGATATTTTGATTGCTCACATGGAGCCCCATTGCACCACATGTAGCTGAGTTAGCGTGTATGTTGTAATTCACCAAGCGCAGCTCACTTTATGTAGTCAGCTACAAACACAGACATACAGACACAACCACAGACATAACCCATTATCACCAATGTTATAAGCTGCCTGGAGGAAGAGGAGTGGCAAGTGATTATGGCCAGTAATAAAATTAACTGAGCTTTAGCAATCCTACAACTATTAAAATGAATTCAGTATTAAAAAAAAATGGGCATATAAAATGTTGCTTTAGAATATCTAACGGATAAAAATGAGCATCAATATCAAAATATGAAATACAAATATTGCCCGTAGAATCACAAAGCACTTAAAAGGATCCAATATAAAGAGATTACAAAAGAGGACTGGAATTTGTTGCTGTCGATCAAAGTTTCCATTACATATGATCAGGATGCAATCCCATTGGAAGGTTTGTTTTCAAAATGAGCGTAAAATATCACTTTTAAAAATGCCCCCAATTGCAAAAGTAAATATAGCCTGAAGAATTAGCTGGCATCCATGTGAGATTGCTCAAACCCACAACAATATATGGCAAATCTGCAGTTTCTAGTCTACCTCTGAGATAATGTTCACAGGCTTTGAGTGACGATGCTTTCGTTGTTGCCTTCATCACCTTCACATTTTCTACCATTGACTCCCGATTAGCATTTACATTAATTCCAATCACCTTCGATGTTATACCCATAGACATGTAAAATAAAGAGAGAATAAAGAGTCAGCAGGATCATCACACTGAAAAAAGACACAAAGTGCTGGAGTCAAGGGCCTGTCCCACTTGGGCATCATTTGCACGTCATTTACGCGACATCCTAAAAATTGGTAGGCACGTCGTGACGAGCGCATGGCGCGTGGTGAGGCGTGGTGGCGTATGCAGTAACGCACGGCGCCCCAGGATTTTGTAATGCTCAAAATCATCACACGCCACCTGCGTGACTTATCCCTTGCTCATGCTGATGTACTGATGGCGTACACTGACGTACTGATGGCGTACGTGTAGCACGTGGTGACGCATGGTTACACACGGTGATGCACGAACATTGCCTATGCTAATTTATTATGCGTTACCATGCATCAACGTCTGTAACCATGCGCCGCCCGTACGCCGTTGGTACACCATTTGCGTGTCATTTGAACGGCGCACCACGTGACCACCTGGGTATAAAGCACGTGTAGTTTCGAAATTTTTTCACTGGGAAAATCCTTGCCAGGGAGATTAGACTAAGTACGAACAACATCGCAAATGGCTCCCAAAAGAAGCAGGGCCCTCAAGAGCACTTGGCATGCGACTGTCGTATTGCTAGACGATTTTCGCACGTCAGTCACTACCGGCCTGTCGCGTAAATGGCGCGCAAATGACGCCCAAGTGGGACAAGCTTGGCTTCTTGACTTCTCCACTCCCTTTACCCCTTTCAATCTCCCCTCCTCTGAACGCACAGTCCTCCGCAATTTAAAACAAACGTGGCTCTCATTACATTGAAACTAGGTATCAGAAATAAAGTTTCTTCTCAAGAATCAGTATGTGCTTTGAGATGCCTCTCTCGAGATGCAAAGTGCTTTTGATATTACTTAATGTTGATTTAGTGAAGATGTACAATAAAAGAACAAATCAACGATATGGGACCACATCTAGGGAACATATTCATACTAAATCGGTTTCTAAGTAGCAGTGTTATAACTGCAACCACTACAAGCAAGTTTCTAAATTGTATTCAACCAAACACTTATGGCCCTGTCCCACGGTATGAGTTCATTCAAAGAGTTCTCCCGAGTTTGCCCTGATTTGAACTCGGAGATTTACGGTAATGGCTGCTCATCGGTACTCGGGGCTCTCGTGGACAATTTTCAACATGTTGAAAAATCTTCACGAGTCTTCCCGAGCTTACCTGCCATTAGCGAGTCTTCCTGAGTACCTGCTGTTAGCGTTACGAGCTGCTAAGAGACGTCCCCGAGCTCCGATATACCCGCTATGTTCATTCTCCGTGCTTACCACGAGTTTGATTTTTTTTTAAACTCGGGAGAGCTCTTGGAATGAACTCGCACCGTGGGACAGAGCCATAAGTAATTGTCTCATTGTATGTTATGTTATTTGTGCATTCCTAAACAGGACTCTGAAGTCAAGCAAAATAGCTACTTCATCTGAACAAAACACAGCCTCCACTATCTAAATACATTGTATCTTGATTTGCATTGGTCAAAATAATTAGTTTAGTTTAGATTAGAGATACAGCGTGGAAACTGGCCCTTTGGCCCACTGAGTATGCGCCCATCACCCCGTTCACTAGCACTATCCTACACACCAGGGACAATTTACAAACTTTACTTAAGCCAATTAACCTACAAACCTGTACGCCTTTGGAACGTAGGAGGAAACCGGAGCATCCGGAGAAAACCCACGCGATCACGGGGAGAACGTATAAACTTTGTACGGACAGCACCCGTGGTCAGGATCGAACCTGGGTTTCTGGCACAGTAAGGCAGCAACTCTACCGCTGAGTCACCGTGCCACTCCAAGTAGATATTTACTGTGTTTCATAATAGGCACAGAGTCCAGAACATGCCATATTTCAGCAGTTGAGAGAGAGACTGTCACAGTCTTGGAAAATATTAATCAGCAAATACAATATTAAAGACCTGTCCCACTGTACGAGTTCATTCAAAGAGTTCTCCCGAGTTTGCCCTGATTAGAACTCGAAGATTTACAGTTAGCGTTAGCGTTACGAGCCGCTAAGAGACGTCGCCGAGCTCCGACGTACCCGCTACTTTCATTCTCCATGCTGACCACGAGTTTGATTTTTTTTTAAACTCCGGAGAGCTCTTGAATGAACTCGCATCGTGGGACAGGGCCATTAGAGATTAAAAAAGAACCGAAAGGAAAATACTTTATTTTAATGTAGCAATGATTTTAATTATAAATGATTATGTAACAAATATTAATTTAATTTTAAAATTAAAACAACTGAAAACTATTATTGGTCTTTCTCAAATGAGCTATATTTAAAGCAGATTAATTTTTTTCATGTGTGCATTTCTGCAGCTAGTCTGCTCAAAATTGTATGGTATCAATGTGCACAATTAATTATACCAGATTCTTTGATTTATCAGACTAGTCATACTGAATTTATTTCATGGATAATGCATTTCTTCCTATCCTTTTGTTGTTGAGTTCCTCTCTCAGCAGTCAAGTCATGCACACTCAAAGATTGCAATTTTTTTCCATGCTCAGATTGTGTTAACCATCAATTGCATCATGAAATATAAACCTGAATGATGGGGCTACATTAGTTTTGATGTTTCAACAATAATAATAAAATAATTTAATTTTGCAATTCATTTTATTAAATGGGATAAACTGGCAGTTTCAAAAAGTTTATTCTGAAATACACTCTTACAGTCCATAACATGACATTGGCAAAAGCCTCACATAAACCCTTAGTTGGCAGTGCAATATGCTTTTGGAATTAGCAGGACTGGTCACAATACGATCATGCGCTTACAGATTAATGAGGTAGATTGCAAAAACTATTGGTTTCCAATTATCATCTGCCTAAAAAGGCTACTGAAGTAATAAATACACAGCGCTGGAAGCATTATTTTCTGCCTTGCGAAAATGTGAGGATTTGAGAACAAAAGATAAACTCTAGATTAACCCCAAATTTCCATAAAAAGACAAGAAAAAGGCTCTACATTTGCACAAATTGTTGGCAAAAGGAGGCAGGTGCTGCAATTGGATGCAATAAAACAAACTTTTGGAATTTAATTGCATTTTTAACTTGAAATTGATACGCTTAGATTTATTGACACTCCACTGTGAAATAGAGACTCTGATTTGAATCATATTTGCTGTAGACCAGGCAAATGGTCAATATAAAATAGACAATCAAATAAATTAATATATAATGTAAACTCAGTCCTCAGTCACAGAGTCAGCAAAATAAACAAGTCAATGTTTCAATTATGCAGTGAAAATGTGCAAAGCGATAAACATCAATGAAACTGGTAGATTAGTTCTTCAGGATAAATCTTCCTGACTGTTCATTGTTCAATACAGTCGCCAAACCAACCAAGACTAAAGACAAAGGATGTACAGTTGAGAAATTAAACAAGATTTTGGTCCAGATTTAGTGAGGGAATATCTGCAGTTAACTGCGCAACATTCAACAACTTTGCAGGCACAGTGGAGCAGCAAATGGACCAGCTACCTGACACTTTAGGCTTTAGAGATACAGAGCGGAAATAGGCCAGCTGAGTCTGCGCCGAACAGTGATCACCCCGATCATCACTAACACTATCCTACACACTAGGGACAATTTACAATGTTGCCAAAACAAATTTACCTACAAACCTGTACGTCTTTGGAGTGTGGGAAGAAACCTGAGCACCCGTAGAAAACCCACGCGGTCACAGGGAGAATGTACAAACTCCATACAGACAGCAAGGAGTCTCTACAGACAACAGGTCTCTGGCGCTGTAAGGCAACAACTCTACTGTTATGCCACTGTGTCGGCCTAAGCAACCCTGACTCTGTCCTGATCGCCACTGCGGGGAAATTGCACACTCTTGTAATCAGCTGGGTTTCCTGTGTGTACTCCAGATTCTGATAATAATAGAGTCAGCAAAGTCATGAAGGGCCAAATAACCTCTTTCTGTGCTATAACCAAGTGCATGATTCTATTAAAACCAAAAATGTTTCTTGTTAAGAGTGGCAAGATAATAATTGTTATCAAGCTTCTCACATAGAATTGATATCTTGCAAAATATTGATTTCTAAAATTAAATTTCTGATATTGTTTTCATTTTGAAAACAAACATGGTACTGCATCTTGCCTACAAGTACATCACTGCAATGATTATTGGATGGATGGAAAGGCGCCCACAGTTCTCTTTGACTTTCTACAACCCTGACACAGCCTTACACATTCTGGGCGCAATATTCATCTTATTTACAACTACAGAACACATGGGTGATTTATTGCTGAGGGATGAGTGATTTCTGGCTCATCGACCCACTGCAATGGGGAGGGCTCAGAGTTCACGCCAGGTTCACAGCACTACAACACACAACTCAAGTGAATATCTCATTTTAAACTGCAGGGCCAGGTACTTGTGAGTGTTTGTGCTCGAGGAGCCAGAGCTGTAAAATACATCAGCACTCTGCCCGGTTAGCAATGAGCAGGATACCAATGCGTCAACAATCAAATTAGTCTCAAATTTATGTGTAAAGAAATCTCACCAGACAACCTATGATGGCAGGGATTCTGTCATTACATCACTGCTCAAATGTCCAGTGACTCATCCATGCACTTAACTGTTTAATCACTTCTGTGAGTCCTCTTTTCTCTGTAACAATGATAATGACATTTTTACAAACATTACGTGTTAAGGTGGGACAAGGATGTAACTCATGAATTTGTTGTTCTGTGAACTGGGAAACTAAAAATAATGGTAATAGGTTGTGTCCAGTCAAAAATGTTGACAGGAACCAAGACACATAACAAGAACCAGGACAACAATTATGGACAAGCATCATTAAAACTAAATTGCAGAAACTGAATTGTCAGATGACTCAATACTTTACTGTATAAAAAGAGTTTTGAATGACAAAAATGAATTTTTAAGTGTTATATGTTATTTTCTTCCTGTAGTTCCATGATAGTAGAGATATTCTGTTTAAGCCTCACAGATAGCTTGGGTCCACTTGATGTTAAGCAAAACAGAAAATCTAAAGTAAAAGTGGAAAATCCCCGTAAAATTCTAATCTCTTTGGGGTTTCACAAAAATTACATAAAGGAAGTAAAAATGCGTCTTGTCGCTGGTGCTAAACAGGCATAGCATCTAATGTGTTACTGTTCAAAACAGTTCACATGCAGTTCAATGAAGCAGAAATTTAACTTTGGTCTTGAACACAAAACAAGTGCTCAGGGGTCAACGATGACTAAATCAATGGAGGATACAGGCATAACATTTATGTACATGAACAGGACTGCTATGTATTTCTGCTTTGGTCTAATATGCTAAAAAGAGCTGAAGAAAAAAGATTGATGACAATCCAGTGTTTAGATACCATTAAGAGTGGAATGAGGTAGTTGTTGTTTCGATTGCCTCTTTGGGATACAAAATTGTGGTTGAGATTGACATGAATCAATGTACTACATGTACTTTACAAGGGAAAGGTTAACCATGTGACAACACTAGATTGGGACTTCACTAGAAAGATCTGTCGCACTTGTCGTTAGCAAGGTAAGTATTCCACTGCGCCAAATAATAGCTAATATTATAACAGTGCAGCAAACTGACTTATAGTATTACAACAAACTATCGCCAACTCCATATAAGACCCTGATTGCTGAAACTCCAGACCCTTGTCAATGCTCTATAATAAACATTGAAGAGGCATGACAAACGTTGTAAGCACAATTCTTTTGAAGTATTTTTTGTTATTAAGTTTTTCCTTTCCTTTTAACTGTTTTTTTTTCTCTCTTTCTCTTTTCCTTCTTCTCCTTTCTTAGCTTGCAATTCCATGGGCTTTAACCACTTTCGAATATTGTGCTCAGTCTTCTTATCGAGTCCGCACACAAGATTAGAAGTTGTTCAGCCAGAGCTGAACGCACTTCTCGACATCTGCATGCAATGGTGTCTGTCTTGTCGCTTCTTGTGCTTCTTGTGCGTGGTGGTGGAAAGATTGATAGAAACAGGGCCGTGACATGAACGCTCTTTCCTTGACCCCATTGTGCTCAGTGAATCCTGAACAGTGCATGTCAGGAGACCAGACAACATCAGGAGAGCATAGAAAATAAGATCAGGAGTAGGCCACGCAAGCTTCTATCATCAATGTCAGTGTCATTATCATTGATCAGCTCCAGGCCTCAATTCCTCTTCTCTGCTGTGTTAGGCGCTTCCCCCCCTGGTGAATGCAATGTACTTACCTTTCTCTGTTTCTTTCCCGAGTGCAGGCCTTGTGGCTGTGAGTCTGGAATCAAAGGGTTAAAAGGCTCCTGTACCCGATTGGCCAAGCTGCGTCAGGTGACGGGTGACTCATCTGAAGCTTAAATACCAGAGTCTCTCAGGATTCTCTCTCTTCTTCGTCGATCCTGACTTGTGAGCTGACTGCTGGAGTGAGCTGCGGATGAACTGGCCACATGGCATAGAACTTTGTGTACTTTCACCATTACTTATTAACAAATATTGAATTGGGACGGATAAGGGCTGACCTTAGTGTTTTCGTGTATTTTGTTTCAGGGTTACATCTCTTTAGGCAGGTTTTAGAGTCTCCAGTTCGACGGTCCATCATGTGGCTGGCTGGAGCACTGTTAAATTGTTTGTCAGTCCATCCATATCCCTGACTGGGTTGTTTGAATCAGGTTTGGGTTTTGTGTTCCATTGAATAATTAAAACTATTTTTGAACTTGACCCTGGTTTTTGAATTATGTTACGCAGCTCTGAAGTACCTGCATTCGGGAGTCGTAACAAAATGGGGGCTCATCCTAAGTTTTGAGGACCCTAGACGTTTTGGAGGGGGGGGGGGTTGGTAGGCTTCTGGTGACTGAGGAAGTCTGTGTGTTGTGAGGGAATTTTTTCTTCCCTGTTTGTGGTAGCATTGGTGCCCAGGGTTTAGCTGGTGGTTTGGTGCTACATTCGATATGGAGTTTAAAGGGAAGGACTTTATTGAGGCTCCTAGTCGGGAGTTGTTTGATAGATGTACGAAGGAGCATTTGATTTTTCTGGCAGAGAACTATGAAATGCCTATTAACCCACAGTCAAAGAAACAGTCCATTAAATCGGTGTTGTGGGCTGCGTTGGTGGAGGGTGGGGTTTTGCCTGGCTGTGCAGACATTCCCACACCTTCTGTTCAGCCTGGTCAGGACATGGAGACAGTCATTAGGTTGAAGGAGTTAGAGCTGGCAATGGCTGAGGAGGAAACCAAGGGGGCAGAGATTAGGCTGCGGGAGAAGGAATTGGATGCCTCCCGGGTTTCTTCAAGGAAACGGGAGTTTGATATGAGCAAGGACATCCGCCTGGTTCCCCCCTTTAGTGAGAAGGATGTAGACAAGTTCTTCACAGTGTTTGAACGTGTGGCTTTGTCCTTGAAGTGGCCTAGGGAAGTGTGGACCTTGCTATTGCAGTGTGTCCTTGTGGGTAAAGCACAGGAGGTGTACTCGTCTTTGTCTGTTGAAAGCAGTCTGGATTATGAGTGTGTGAAGTCTACAGTATTAAGGGCTTATGAATTAGTTCCAGAGGCGTACCGGCAGAAATTCCGGCGCTTTAGGAAGTTTGATAGTCAGACTTATGTGGAGTTTGCTAGGGAGGAGGAGGCATTTTTTGACAGGTGGTGCGCTTCTCAAGGAGCGAAGGATATTGGGCAACTGCGGGCCTTGATGATTATGGAAGACTTAAAGAACTGTCTCCCTGAGAGGGTTACTACTTACCTTAATGACCAGAGGGTGAATGAGGTGTCTAAGGCAGATGAGTATGTATTGACTCATAAAACTGATTTTGTTGGGCGCTCCTATAGTTTTGGTGCACGGCCGATTGATCGTGGTGGTGTCGCCGGTGGCAGTGTCAAAGCTGTTTCTGTGCCAGCAAGTGGCAGCACGTTGATACAGGGGGAGGTCCGAGCTGATAAGGTTGACGGAAATTTGAGGACTAACGAAGGTCCTGTGTGCTACTATTGTAGAGGGAGAGGGCACATGTTAAAGGCATGTCCCGTTCTGAAGCAGAAAAATGCAAAGCCTGTGGCTTTGGTGGGTACACAGAAGGCACCTGTGGTACCTGAGGTGCCTGAGTCTGAGGAATGTAGGGATTTTTCTGCGTTCATCAATAATGGGTTTGTTTCTCTGGAGGATGGGGGTGATAGAGTTCCAGTATCCATCTTGCGTGATACTGGTGCTACTCAGTCCTTTATATTGGAGAGTGTACTGCCGTTTTCTGGGGAATCATCGGTTGGGTCAAGTGTCCCTGTGGTAGGATTCGGGATGGATGGCATGGTAGTGCCTTTGCATACCGTGAGTCTCGATTCTGAGTTGGTTTCAGGCCGGTTAACTGTTGGGTTACGGCCGTGTTTTCCCGTTGGGGGAGTTTCTGTAATTTTGGGGAATGACTTGGCAGGAGGTAGAGTTTTAGTTACTCCTGAGGTGACGGCTGTTCCGATGGTGCAGAGTCCTGATAGATTGGCTATGCAGCATCCGAGGGTCTTCGCAGCTTGTGCTGTCACGAGGGCTATGGCTAAGAGCCAGGCGAAGTTTGGGGATGTAGTGGACCTGAGTGAGAGCCTTTTTGGGGATCAGGATGATGGATCCTGTGATGTGAAGGGTGTTTCTACATCTCAAGATGGGATAATGTCTGGAAATGGGCCGGTGTCGCTGTCACGTGACCGGCTGGTTGAGGAGCAAAAGAGTGATCCAGGTTTATCTGATCTGTTCGACTGCGCGGTGCCTGAGGGGGATATGGATTCCACAGCAAAGGAGTATTTTCTAAGGGAGGGCTTATTGATGCGAAAGTGGTCTCCCTTGGATATATCTGGGCATGATGATTGGAGCATGGTTGATCAGATTGTGATACCTCGTCGGTATAGGGACGAGATACTCTGTTTGGCTCATGATGGTCCTCTGGGTGGACATTTGGGGGTCAATAAGACGTATGACCGTATCTTACGGAATTTTCTTTGGCCAGGGTTGAAAAAGGACGTGAAACAGCAGTGCAGGTGTTGTCACATTTGCCAGGTGGCAGGAAAGCCGAACCAATCGATTGTTCCTGCGCCTTTATATCCAATCCCTGTGGTCGGTGAGCCGTTTGAGCGGATTTTAGTTGATTGTGTGGGTCCTCTACCTCGGACAAGGGTGGGCAACAAGTTTTTATTGACAATTATGTGTGCGTCTACCCGCTTTTCGGAGGTGGTCCCTTTGCGTAGAATTACTGCCCCTACCATTGTGAAGTCTCTCACTACGTTTTTTTCGTTGTTCGGTTTGCCCAAGGTTGTGCAGAGTGACCAAGGTTCCAACTTCATGTCGAAGGTTTTTGGTCAGGTAATGAAGTTTTTTGATATTAAGCATTCCTACTCCAGTGCGTATCACCCTGAGAGCCAGGGAGCTCTCGAGAGGTTTCACCAGACTTTGATATCTATGTTGAGGAATTACTGCCTGGAGTTTGAAAAAGACTGGGATGAGGGGGTTCATCTAGTTATGTTTGCGGTGCGTGAGGTCGTGCAGGAGTCTTTAGGGTTCAGTCCTGCTGACCTGGTGTTCGCGCATACTGTACGTGGTCCGTTGAGGGTCCTAAAGGAGAAATGGTTGCAGGAGGATACAAAACGTAGTATTTTAGACGACGTCTGTACCTTTCGGTCTAGACTGAAGAGGGCATGCGAACTGGCAATGGCTAATCTTGCTTCTGCTCCGTCTAGGATGAAGGGGTGGTTTGACAGGAAGGTTTCTAGTAGGAATTTTTCTCCAGGTGACAAGGTCCTGGTGTTGTTGCCTATTCCTGGTTCCAGTCTGCAGATGGTTAAGAAGGTGGGTGAAAGGGATTATGTTATTGGTACCCCTGATCGAAGGCGTAAGACTCAGCTCTGTCATGTCAACATGATGAAGCAGTACCATGAGCAGGAGCCTGTGGAGGTTTTTTTTTTAAAATAATTTTTTTAATAGAAGTACGGTAGATTACAGTAATGTACAACACGTATATATTAATACATTTTTTGTACCGCTTCACTTTTTTAAACTTTAAGAAAAAAAAAGAAAGAAGTAAGAAAAGTGAAGAAAGTGCGCAAAGGTTGTGAAGTGCAAAAGAGTGTTGGGAAAAGAAAGCCCCTTAGAAAAGAAGTTAGAGAAGGAAGTAAAGTTAGAAAATAGACCCTAGAAAAGAAAGAGAAAGAAAGAAGGAACAATCGCTCTATTATGACTCTTATAACATACTTCATAGAGAAGGAACTACCAACCAAGTCTGTTTTTGTTTTACCTCCCATTACCAGGTCCAGATACCTTTTATTTATTTATTTGTTTTTCTAAATTACTATTGCACCTCATGCTTGTAATAGGTCCAAAAACGTAGACCACGTCTTTTGAAATTGGTCTACTTTGCCTACTAGGAGGAATCTCATCTCTTCCAGATGTAATGTTTCCAACATATTTGATGTCCACATTTTTATTGTTGGTGTGGGCGCATTTTTCCAGAATTTAAGTATAAGCTTTTTTCCCATTATTAGCCCATAATTGAGTAAATTCTTCTGATACACGTTTAATTCAGGAATACCTTCCGATATTCCAAAAATAATCCATTCTGGTTTTGGTACCAGTTTTATTTTGATTAATTTTGAAAAAATATCAAATATTTCAAACCAGAATTTTTGGATTTTTGTACAAAAAACAAAAGAATGTGCTATGGTAGCTTCTTGACATATACATTTATCACAGATTGGTGAGACGTTAGGAAAGATTTTATTTAGTTTGGTTTTTGAATAATATAATCTATGTAATGTTTTAAATTGGATAAGCGTATGTCGTACGTTGATCGAGCATTTATGCACCTGTAATAAATGATTATCCCAACTCTCTTTTGAAATTTTTATACCTAGATCTTGTTCCCAATCTCTTCTAATTCCATCTGTTGTGGGTATTTCTATGTTTAAGATGATATTATATAAGTATGATATTAAATTAACTGATTCCGCCTTTGTCTTCATTGCTTCATCTAGTAAGTCGGAAGGCATATTATAATAATCTTTTGTGTGTGTTTTCAAATAGTCACAGATTTGTAGATATTTAAAATATTGATTATTTTTCAACTTATATTTCAGTTGTAGTTGTTGGAATGATAGTAATTTTTCTAATTCATACAGATCTTCGAGCGTTTTGATTCCCATTCTTTCCCATTGTATAAATGCTTTATCTATGATTGAAGGTTTAAACGATGGGTTATTGACTATTGGTATTAAGAGAGATAGGTTTCTTAATTTTAGATTCTGTTTTATTTGCTTCCATGTTCTAATAGTGCTATATATAATTGGATTTTTATTATAATTTTTATTATTCAAATTTATTGGAGAGAGAATAATCGCTCCTATATTATTCGGGGAGCAATCCCCTTTTTCCATTATAATCCAGTCCACCTGCTGGGCAGAATTGTCCAGCAGGTGAATCATATTTTTAATATTTACTGCCCAGTTATAATACATAAAGTTAGGGAGCGCTAGACCCCCCAACTCTTTTCGTTTGTTAAGGTGTGTTCTTTGTATTCTGTGGGATTTGTAATCCCATATAAAATTTGTAATGTCTGAGTCCAGTTTTTTGAAAAACTTTTTTGGGAGATATATAGGTATTGATTGAAATAGGTAAAGGATTTGTGGTAAGAAAATCATTTTTATAGCATTTATCCTACCTATTAAGGACATCGGAAGTGTTTTCCAAAATTTAATCAAATTATTTAATTTCTTAAGTAGGGGATTATAATTAGCTTTAAACATATCATGGTAATTTCTAGTGATCTCAATTCCTAAATATTTGAATTTTTCCATAGCTATTTTAAAAGGGAATTTCCTGAGATGTGTTGAGTCTTTTGGTTTAATCGACATAATTTCACTTTTGTTCCAATTTATTCTATATCCTGAAAAGGATCCAAAGTCCTCAATTAAGTTTAATATATTTGGTATACTAATTTGTGGTTTTGTGATGTACAGTAGTACATCATCAGCATATAGGGATAGTTTGTTGTTTGAATATTTTGTGTTATAACCGTGAATATTCGAGTGTGTTCTTATTTTTTCAGCAAGGGGTTCAATTACCAAAGCAAATAACAGCGGTGATAGTGAACATCCTTGTCTGTTGCCCCTAGATAATTCGAATTTTGAAGATAATATATTATTAGTTAGTATTCTAGCCGTAGGTTTGTTCCTCTGGGTGGACATTTGGGGGTCAATAAGACGTATGACCGTATCTTACGGAATTTTCTTTGGCCAGGGTTGAAAAAGGACGTGAAACAGCAGTGCAGGTGTTGTCACATTTGCCAGGTGGCAGGAAAGCCGAACCAATCGATTGTTCCTGCGCCTTTATATCCAATCCCTGTGGTCGGTGAGCCGTTTGAGCGGATTTTAGTTGATTGTGTGGGTCCTCTACCTCGGACAAGGGTGGGCAACAAGTTTTTATTGACAATTATGTGTGCGTCTACCCGCTTTTCGGAGGTGGTCCCTTTGCGTAGAATTACTGCCCCTACCATTGTGAAGTCTCTCACTACGTTTTTTTCGTTGTTCGGTTTGCCCAAGGTTGTGCAGAGTGACCAAGGTTCCAACTTCATGTCGAAGGTTTTTGGTCAGGTAATGAAGTTTTTTGATATTAAGCATTCCTACTCCAGTGCGTATCACCCTGAGAGCCAGGGAGCTCTCGAGAGGTTTCACCAGACTTTGATATCTATGTTGAGGAATTACTGCCTGGAGTTTGAAAAAGACTGGGATGAGGGGGTTCATCTAGTTATGTTTGCGGTGCGTGAGGTCGTGCAGGAGTCTTTAGGGTTCAGTCCTGCTGACCTGGTGTTCGCGCATACTGTACGTGGTCCGTTGAGGGTCCTAAAGGAGAAATGGTTGCAGGAGGATACAAAACGTAGTATTTTAGACGACGTCTGTACCTTTCGGTCTAGACTGAAGAGGGCATGCGAACTGGCAATGGGTAATCTTGCTTCTGCTCCGTCTAGGATGAAGGGGTGGTTTGACAGGAAGGTTTCTAGTAGGAATTTTTCTCCAGGTGACAAGGTCCTGGTGTTGTTGCCTATTCCTGGTTCCAGTCTGCAGATGGTTAAGAAGGTGGGTGAAAGGGATTATGTTATTGGTACCCCTGATCGAAGGCGTAAGACTCAGCTCTGTCATGTCAACATGATGAAGCAGTACCATGAGCAGGAGCCTGTGGAGGTTTTTTTTTTTTTTTTTTTTTTTTTTTTTTTTAATAATTTTTTTAATAGAAGTACGGTAGATTACAGTAATGTACAACACGTATATATTAATACATTTTTTGTACCGCTTCACTTTTTTAAACTTTAAGAAAAAAAAAGAAAGAAGTAAGAAAAGTGAAGAAAGTGCGCAAAGGTTGTGAAGTGCAAAAGAGTGTTGGGAAAAGAAAGCCCCTTAGAAAAGAAGTTAGAGAAGGAAGTAAAGTTAGAAAATAGACCCTAGAAAAGAAAGAGAAAGAAAGAAGGAACAATCGCTCTATTATGACTCTTATAACATACTTCATAGAGAAGGAACTACCAACCAAGTCTGTTTTTGTTTTACCTCCCATTACCAGGTCCAGATACCTTTTATTTATTTATTTGTTTTTCTAAATTACTATTGCACCTCATGCTTGTAATAGGTCCAAAAACGTAGACCACGTCTTTTGAAATTGGTCTACTTTGCCTACTAGGAGGAATCTCATCTCTTCCAGATGTAATGTTTCCAACATATTTGATGTCCACATTTTTATTGTTGGTGTGGGCGCATTTTTCCAGAATTTAAGTATAAGCTTTTTTCCCATTATTAGCCCATAATTGAGTAAATTCTTCTGATACACGTTTAATTCAGGAATACCTTCCGATATTCCAAAAATAATCCATTCTGGTTTTGGTACCAGTTTTATTTTGATTAATTTTGAAAAAATATCAAATATTTCAAACCAGAATTTTTGGATTTTTGTACAAAAAACAAAAGAATGTGCTATGGTAGCTTCTTGACATATACATTTATCACAGATTGGTGAGACGTTAGGAAAGATTTTATTTAGTTTGGTTTTTGAATAATATAATCTATGTAATGTTTTAAATTGGATAAGCGTATGTCGTACGTTGATCGAGCATTTATGCACCTGTAATAAATGATTATCCCAACTCTCTTTTGAAATTTTTATACCTAGATCTTGTTCCCAATCTCTTCTAATTCCATCTGTTGTGGGTATTTCTATGTTTAAGATGATATTATATAAGTATGATATTAAATTAACTGATTCCGCCTTTGTCTTCATTGCTTCATCTAGTAAGTCGGAAGGCATATTATAATAATCTTTTGTGTGTGTTTTCAAATAGTCACAGATTTGTAGATATTTAAAATATTGATTATTTTTCAACTTATATTTCAGTTGTAGTTGTTGGAATGATAGTAATTTTTCTAATTCATACAGATCTTCGAGCGTTTTGATTCCCATTCTTTCCCATTGTATAAATGCTTTATCTATGATTGAAGGTTTAAACGATGGGTTATTGACTATTGGTATTAAGAGAGATAGGTTTCTTAATTTTAGATTCTGTTTTATTTGCTTCCATGTTCTAATAGTGCTATATATAATTGGATTTTTATTATAATTTTTATTATTCAAATTTATTGGAGAGAGAATAATCGCTCCTATATTATTCGGGGAGCAATCCCCTTTTTCCATTATAATCCAGTCCACCTGCTGGGCAGAATTGTCCAGCAGGTGAATCATATTTTTAATATTTACTGCCCAGTTATAATACATAAAGTTAGGGAGCGCTAGACCCCCCAACTCTTTTCGTTTGTTAAGGTGTGTTCTTTGTATTCTGTGGGATTTGTAATCCCATATAAAATTTGTAATGTCTGAGTCCAGTTTTTTGAAAAACTTTTTTGGGAGATATATAGGTATTGATTGAAATAGGTAAAGGATTTGTGGTAAGAAAATCATTTTTATAGCATTTATCCTACCTATTAAGGACATCGGAAGTGTTTTCCAAAATTTAATCAAATTATTTAATTTCTTAAGTAGGGGATTATAATTAGCTTTAAACATATCATGGTAATTTCTAGTGATCTCAATTCCTAAATATTTGAATTTTTCCATAGCTATTTTAAAAGGGAATTTCCTGAGATGTGTTGAGTCTTTTGGTTTAATCGACATAATTTCACTTTTGTTCCAATTTATTCTATATCCTGAAAAGGATCCAAAGTCCTCAATTAAGTTTAATATATTTGGTATACTAATTTGTGGTTTTGTGATGTACAGTAGTACATCATCAGCATATAGGGATAGTTTGTTGTTTGAATATTTTGTGTTATAACCGTGAATATTCGAGTGTGTTCTTATTTTTTCAGCAAGGGGTTCAATTACCAAAGCAAATAACAGCGGTGATAGTGAACATCCTTGTCTGTTGCCCCTAGATAATTCGAATTTTGAAGATAATATATTATTAGTTAGTATTCTAGCCGTAGGTTTGTTCCTCTGGGTGGACATTTGGGGGTCAATAAGACGTATGACCGTATCTTACGGAATTTTCTTTGGCCAGGGTTGAAAAAGGACGTGAAACAGCAGTGCAGGTGTTGTCACATTTGCCAGGTGGCAGGAAAGCCGAACCAATCGATTGTTCCTGCGCCTTTATATCCAATCCCTGTGGTCGGTGAGCCGTTTGAGCGGATTTTAGTTGATTGTGTGGGTCCTCTACCTCGGACAAGGGTGGGCAACAAGTTTTTATTGACAATTATGTGTGCGTCTACCCGCTTTTCGGAGGTGGTCCCTTTGCGTAGAATTACTGCCCCTACCATTGTGAAGTCTCTCACTACGTTTTTTTCGTTGTTCGGTTTGCCCAAGGTTGTGCAGAGTGACCAAGGTTCCAACTTCATGTCGAAGGTTTTTGGTCAGGTAATGAAGTTTTTTGATATTAAGCATTCCTACTCCAGTGCGTATCACCCTGAGAGTCAGGGAGCTCTCGAGAGGTTTCACCAGACTTTGATATCTATGTTGAGGAATTACTGCCTGGAGTTTGAAAAAGACTGGGATGAGGGGGTTCATCTAGTTATGTTTGCGGTGCGTGAGGTCGTGCAGGAGTCTTTAGGGTTCAGTCCTGCTGACCTGGTGTTCGCGCATACTGTACGTGGTCCGTTGAGGGTCCTAAAGGAGAAATGGTTGCAGGAGGATACAAAACGTAGTATTTTAGACGACGTCTGTACCTTTCGGTCTAGACTGAAGAGGGCATGCGAACTGGCAATGGGTAATCTTGCTTCTGCTCCGTCTAGGATGAAGGGGTGGTTTGACAGGAAGGTTTCTAGTAGGAATTTTTCTCCAGGTGACAAGGTCCTGGTGTTGTTGCCTATTCCTGGTTCCAGTCTGCAGATGGTTAAGAAGGTGGGTGAAAGGGATTATGTTATTGGTACCCCTGATCGAAGGCGTAAGACTCAGCTCTGTCATGTCAACATGATGAAGCAGTACCATGAGCAGGAGCCTGTGGAGGTTTTTTTTTTTTTTTTTTTTTTTTTTTTTTTTAATAATTTTTTTAATAGAAGTACGGTAGATTACAGTAATGTACAACACGTATATATTAATACATTTTTTGTACCGCTTCACTTTTTTAAACTTTAAGAAAAAAAAAGAAAGAAGTAAGAAAAGTGAAGAAAGTGCGCAAAGGTTGTGAAGTGCAAAAGAGTGTTGGGAAAAGAAAGCCCCTTAGAAAAGAAGTTAGAGAAGGAAGTAAAGTTAGAAAATAGACCCTAGAAAAGAAAGAGAAAGAAAGAAGGAACAATCGCTCTATTATGACTCTTATAACATACTTCATAGAGAAGGAACTACCAACCAAGTCTGTTTTTGTTTTACCTCCCATTACCAGGTCCAGATACCTTTTATTTATTTATTTGTTTTTCTAAATTACTATTGCACCTCATGCTTGTAATAGGTCCAAAAACGTAGACCACGTCTTTTGAAATTGGTCTACTTTGCCTACTAGGAGGAATCTCATCTCTTCCAGATGTAATGTTTCCAACATATTTGATGTCCACATTTTTATTGTTGGTGTGGGCGCATTTTTCCAGAATTTAAGTATAAGCTTTTTTCCCATTATTAGCCCATAATTGAGTAAATTCTTCTGATACACGTTTAATTCAGGAATACCTTCCGATATTCCAAAAATAATCCATTCTGGTTTTGGTACCAGTTTTATTTTGATTAATTTTGAAAAAATATCAAATATTTCAAACCAGAATTTTTGGATTTTTGTACAAAAAACAAAAGAATGTGCTATGGTAGCTTCTTGACATATACATTTATCACAGATTGGTGAGACGTTAGGAAAGATTTTATTTAGTTTGGTTTTTGAATAATATAATCTATGTAATGTTTTAAATTGGATAAGCGTATGTCGTACGTTGATCGAGCATTTATGCACCTGTAATAAATGATTATCCCAACTCTCTTTTGAAATTTTTATACCTAGATCTTGTTCCCAATCTCTTCTAATTCCATCTGTTGTGGGTATTTCTATGTTTAAGATGATATTATATAAGTATGATATTAAATTAACTGATTCCGCCTTTGTCTTCATTGCTTCATCTAGTAAGTCGGAAGGCATATTATAATAATCTTTTGTGTGTGTTTTCAAATAGTCACAGATTTGTAGATATTTAAAATATTGATTATTTTTCAACTTATATTTCAGTTGTAGTTGTTGGAATGATAGTAATTTTTCTAATTCATACAGATCTTCGAGCGTTTTGATTCCCATTCTTTCCCATTGTATAAATGCTTTATCTATGATTGAAGGTTTAAACGATGGGTTATTGACTATTGGTATTAAGAGAGATAGGTTTCTTAATTTTAGATTCTGTTTTATTTGCTTCCATGTTCTAATAGTGCTATATATAATTGGATTTTTATTATAATTTTTATTATTCAAATTTATTGGAGAGAGAATAATCGCTCCTATATTATTCGGGGAGCAATCCCCTTTTTCCATTATAATCCAGTCCACCTGCTGGGCAGAATTGTCCAGCAGGTGAATCATATTTTTAATATTTACTGCCCAGTTATAATACATAAAGTTAGGGAGCGCTAGACCCCCCAACTCTTTTCGTTTGTTAAGGTGTGTTCTTTGTATTCTGTGGGATTTGTAATCCCATATAAAATTTGTAATGTCTGAGTCCAGTTTTTTGAAAAACTTTTTTGGGAGATATATAGGTATTGATTGAAATAGGTAAAGGATTTGTGGTAAGAAAATCATTTTTATAGCATTTATCCTACCTATTAAGGACATCGGAAGTGTTTTCCAAAATTTAATCAAATTATTTAATTTCTTAAGTAGGGGATTATAATTAGCTTTAAACATATCATGGTAATTTCTAGTGATCTCAATTCCTAAATATTTGAATTTTTCCATAGCTATTTTAAAAGGGAATTTCCTGAGATGTGTTGAGTCTTTTGGTTTAATCGACATAATTTCACTTTTGTTCCAATTTATTCTATATCCTGAAAAGGATCCAAAGTCCTCAATTAAGTTTAATATATTTGGTATACTAATTTGTGGTTTTGTGATGTACAGTAGTACATCATCAGCATATAGGGATAGTTTGTTGTTTGAATATTTTGTGTTATAACCGTGAATATTCGAGTGTGTTCTTATTTTTTCAGCAAGGGGTTCAATTACCAAAGCAAATAACAGCGGTGATAGTGAACATCCTTGTCTGTTGCCCCTAGATAATTCGAATTTTGAAGATAATATATTATTAGTTAGTATTCTAGCCGTAGGTTTGTTCCTCTGGGTGGACATTTGGGGGTCAATAAGACGTATGACCGTATCTTACGGAATTTTCTTTGGCCAGGGTTGAAAAAGGACGTGAAACAGCAGTGCAGGTGTTGTCACATTTGCCAGGTGGCAGGAAAGCCGAACCAATCGATTGTTCCTGCGCCTTTATATCCAATCCCTGTGGTCGGTGAGCCGTTTGAGCGGATTTTAGTTGATTGTGTGGGTCCTCTACCTCGGACAAGGGTGGGCAACAAGTTTTTATTGACAATTATGTGTGCGTCTACCCGCTTTTCGGAGGTGGTCCCTTTGCGTAGAATTACTGCCCCTACCATTGTGAAGTCTCTCACTACGTTTTTTTCGTTGTTCGGTTTGCCCAAGGTTGTGCAGAGTGACCAAGGTTCCAACTTCATGTCGAAGGTTTTTGGTCAGGTAATGAAGTTTTTTGATATTAAGCATTCCTACTCCAGTGCGTATCACCCTGAGAGCCAGGGAGCTCTCGAGAGGTTTCACCAGACTTTGATATCTATGTTGAGGAATTACTGCCTGGAGTTTGAAAAAGACTGGGATGAGGGGGTTCATCTAGTTATGTTTGCGGTGCGTGAGGTCGTGCAGGAGTCTTTAGGGTTCAGTCCTGCTGACCTGGTGTTCGCGCATACTGTACGTGGTCCGTTGAGGGTCCTAAAGGAGAAATGGTTGCAGGAGGATACAAAACGTAGTATTTTAGACGACGTCTGTACCTTTCGGTCTAGACTGAAGAGGGCATGCGAACTGGCAATGGGTAATCTTGCTTCTGCTCCGTCTAGGATGAAGGGGTGGTTTGACAGGAAGGTTTCTAGTAGGAATTTTTCTCCAGGTGACAAGGTCCTGGTGTTGTTGCCTATTCCTGGTTCCAGTCTGCAGATGGTTAAGAAGGTGGGTGAAAGGGATTATGTTATTGGTACCCCTGATCGAAGGCGTAAGACTCAGCTCTGTCATGTCAACATGATGAAGCAGTACCATGAGCAGGAGCCTGTGGAGGTTTTTTTTTTTTTTTTTTTTTTTTTTTTTTTTAATAATTTTTTTAATAGAAGTACGGTAGATTACAGTAATGTACAACACGTATATATTAATACATTTTTTGTACCGCTTCACTTTTTTAAACTTTAAGAAAAAAAAAGAAAGAAGTAAGAAAAGTGAAGAAAGTGCGCAAAGGTTGTGAAGTGCAAAAGAGTGTTGGGAAAAGAAAGCCCCTTAGAAAAGAAGTTAGAGAAGGAAGTAAAGTTAGAAAATAGACCCTAGAAAAGAAAGAGAAAGAAAGAAGGAACAATCGCTCTATTATGACTCTTATAACATACTTCATAGAGAAGGAACTACCAACCAAGTCTGTTTTTGTTTTACCTCCCATTACCAGGTCCAGATACCTTTTATTTATTTATTTGTTTTTCTAAATTACTATTGCACCTCATGCTTGTAATAGGTCCAAAAACGTAGACCACGTCTTTTGAAATTGGTCTACTTTGCCTACTAGGAGGAATCTCATCTCTTCCAGATGTAATGTTTCCAACATATTTGATGTCCACATTTTTATTGTTGGTGTGGGCGCATTTTTCCAGAATTTAAGTATAAGCTTTTTTCCCATTATTAGCCCATAATTGAGTAAATTCTTCTGATACACGTTTAATTCAGGAATACCTTCCGATATTCCAAAAATAATCCATTCTGGTTTTGGTACCAGTTTTATTTTGATTAATTTTGAAAAAATATCAAATATTTCAAACCAGAATTTTTGGATTTTTGTACAAAAAACAAAAGAATGTGCTATGGTAGCTTCTTGACATATACATTTATCACAGATTGGTGAGACGTTAGGAAAGATTTTATTTAGTTTGGTTTTTGAATAATATAATCTATGTAATGTTTTAAATTGGATAAGCGTATGTCGTACGTTGATCGAGCATTTATGCACCTGTAATAAATGATTATCCCAACTCTCTTTTGAAATTTTTATACCTAGATCTTGTTCCCAATCTCTTCTAATTCCATCTGTTGTGGGTATTTCTATGTTTAAGATGATATTATATAAGTATGATATTAAATTAACTGATTCCGCCTTTGTCTTCATTGCTTCATCTAGTAAGTCGGAAGGCATATTATAATAATCTTTTGTGTGTGTTTTCAAATAGTCACAGATTTGTAGATATTTAAAATATTGATTATTTTTCAACTTATATTTCAGTTGTAGTTGTTGGAATGATAGTAATTTTTCTAATTCATACAGATCTTCGAGCGTTTTGATTCCCATTCTTTCCCATTGTATAAATGCTTTATCTATGATTGAAGGTTTAAACGATGGGTTATTGACTATTGGTATTAAGAGAGATAGGTTTCTTAATTTTAGATTCTGTTTTATTTGCTTCCATGTTCTAATAGTGCTATATATAATTGGATTTTTATTATAATTTTTATTATTCAAATTTATTGGAGAGAGAATAATCGCTCCTATATTATTCGGGGAGCAATCCCCTTTTTCCATTATAATCCAGTCCACCTGCTGGGCAGAATTGTCCAGCAGGTGAATCATATTTTTAATATTTACTGCCCAGTTATAATACATAAAGTTAGGGAGCGCTAGACCCCCCAACTCTTTTCGTTTGTTAAGGTGTGTTCTTTGTATTCTGTGGGATTTGTAATCCCATATAAAATTTGTAATGTCTGAGTCCAGTTTTTTGAAAAACTTTTTTGGGAGATATATAGGTATTGATTGAAATAGGTAAAGGATTTGTGGTAAGAAAATCATTTTTATAGCATTTATCCTACCTATTAAGGACATCGGAAGTGTTTTCCAAAATTTAATCAAATTATTTAATTTCTTAAGTAGGGGATTATAATTAGCTTTAAACATATCATGGTAATTTCTAGTGATCTCAATTCCTAAATATTTGAATTTTTCCATAGCTATTTTAAAAGGGAATTTCCTGAGATGTGTTGAGTCTTTTGGTTTAATCGACATAATTTCACTTTTGTTCCAATTTATTCTATATCCTGAAAAGGATCCAAAGTCCTCAATTAAGTTTAATATATTTGGTATACTAATTTGTGGTTTTGTGATGTACAGTAGTACATCATCAGCATATAGGGATAGTTTGTTGTTTGAATATTTTGTGTTATAACCGTGAATATTCGAGTGTGTTCTTATTTTTTCAGCAAGGGGTTCAATTACCAAAGCAAATAACAGCGGTGATAGTGAACATCCTTGTCTGTTGCCCCTAGATAATTCGAATTTTGAAGATAATATATTATTAGTTAGTATTCTAGCCGTAGGTTTGTTCCTCTGGGTGGACATTTGGGGGTCAATAAGACGTATGACCGTATCTTACGGAATTTTCTTTGGCCAGGGTTGAAAAAGGACGTGAAACAGCAGTGCAGGTGTTGTCACATTTGCCAGGTGGCAGGAAAGCCGAACCAATCGATTGTTCCTGCGCCTTTATATCCAATCCCTGTGGTCGGTGAGCCGTTTGAGCGGATTTTAGTTGATTGTGTGGGTCCTCTACCTCGGACAAGGGTGGGCAACAAGTTTTTATTGACAATTATGTGTGCGTCTACCCGCTTTTCGGAGGTGGTCCCTTTGCGTAGAATTACTGCCCCTACCATTGTGAAGTCTCTCACTACGTTTTTTTCGTTGTTCGGTTTGCCCAAGGTTGTGCAGAGTGACCAAGGTTCCAACTTCATGTCGAAGGTTTTTGGTCAGGTAATGAAGTTTTTTGATATTAAGCATTCCTACTCCAGTGCGTATCACCCTGAGAGCCAGGGAGCTCTCGAGAGGTTTCACCAGACTTTGATATCTATGTTGAGGAATTACTGCCTGGAGTTTGAAAAAGACTGGGATGAGGGGGTTCATCTAGTTATGTTTGCGGTGCGTGAGGTCGTGCAGGAGTCTTTAGGGTTCAGTCCTGCTGACCTGGTGTTCGCGCATACTGTACGTGGTCCGTTGAGGGTCCTAAAGGAGAAATGGTTGCAGGAGGATACAAAACGTAGTATTTTAGACGACGTCTGTACCTTTCGGTCTAGACTGAAGAGGGCATGCGAACTGGCAATGGGTAATCTTGCTTCTGCTCCGTCTAGGATGAAGGGGTGGTTTGACAGGAAGGTTTCTAGTAGGAATTTTTCTCCAGGTGACAAGGTCCTGGTGTTGTTGCCTATTCCTGGTTCCAGTCTGCAGATGGTTAAGAAGGTGGGTGAAAGGGATTATGTTATTGGTACCCCTGATCGAAGGCGTAAGACTCAGCTCTGTCATGTCAACATGATGAAGCAGTACCATGAGCAGGAGCCTGTGGAGGTTGATGGGGAGGTGCTGTGTCCTTCGGTTTCGTCTAAGCCTGTTTTGGCTGCAGGGGTGCTGCCCCCTGACACGGGTGGTGATGTGGGTGAGGCACGGTTGTCTGTGGCAGTGACGCAGGGAAGGCTGTGTAACTCTGAGGCTTTGGAGTCGCTTCCCTTGCGGTTGTCTCATTTGACTGAAAGTCAGCAGGGTGATCTGCTTGCTTTGGTGGAGTCAAATGGGTCACTGTTCTCGGATGTGCCTTCTCAGACGTCTGTGCTGCAGCATGACATTGACGTGGCCGGTGCTGCGCCAATTAAACAGCATCCGTATCGGGTCAACCCTGACAGGCGTCATCGTCTAGGGAGTCAGGTTGACTATATGTTGCGGCATGGCATTGCTGAACCTAGTTGTAGTCCGTGGAGTTCTCCGTGTCTACTGGCTACGAAGGCTAATGGGGAGGACAGGTTTTGCACAGACTTTCGGAAAGTGAATGGTGTAACTAAGCCGGATTGCTATCCTCTCCCACGAATGGAGGATTGCGTGGATCGTGTGGGAAGTGCATCTTTTGTGTCTAAGTTGGACTTGTTAAAAGGGTATTGGCAAGTTCCTTTGACTAGGCGGGTGAGGGAGATCTCTGCGTTCGTTACGCCTGATAACTTTCTTCAGTACACAGTAATGGCATTTGGGATGCGCAATGCGCCGGCAACCTTCCAACAGTTGGTGAACATTGTATTGTCTGGTTTGTCCTTCTGTGAGGCATACCTTGATGATTTGGTTGTGTGCTCCAGGTCGTGGATCGAACACATCGGTCATCTGAAGGAGGTATTTCATCGTCTAGCGGAGGCAAAACTAACGATCAATCTGGGGAAGTGTGAGTTTGGCCAGGCCACGGTAACGTATCTGGGTAAGGTGGTGGGCCGGGGTCAGGCTCGCACTCTCAAGGAAAAGGTGGGGCATATTGTCGCGTTTCCTGCTCCAACCTCGAGGACTGAACTCCGTAGGTATCTGGCTATGGTTGGGTACTATAGAGGATTCTGTCCAAACTTCTCTGCGGTGGCTGCCCCTTTGACGGATTTGCTGAGTCCGAAGGTAGTTTTTGTGTGGTCCGCAGAGTGTCAACAAGCCTTTGATCAGACTAAAAGTCTTCTGGTGCGCGCACCTGTGCTTGCGGCACCTGATTTTGAGCGTCCATTTAAGCTGACAGTGGATGCTAGTGATCGTGGGGTTGGGGGAGTTCTTCTACAGGATGATTCAGATGGGGTGGAGCATCCAGTTTCGTACTTCTCTAAGAAGTTTAATCGTCATCAGAAGTGGTACTCCACCATTGAGAAAGAAGCCCTTGCTATGTTAATGTCCCTAAATCATTTCGAGGTTTATGTTGGCTCCTCGAATGTCCCTGTCATCATACTCACGGATCATAATCCGTTGGTATTTTTGAAAAGTATGAAGAATAAGAACCGGCGGTTAATGAGCTGGAGTTTGCAGCTGCAAGACTACAACCTGGAGGTCAGGCATATCCGTGGCAAGGATAATGTCTTTGCTGACGCCTTGTCGCGCCAGTAGAGTTTTAGCTCCTGAATAGTTTCTGGGATTTGGTGGTGTTTTTTCTCTCTTCTTCCGAAACTTATTCAGTATCTTTGGGTGGGGGTGTTAGGCGCTTCCCCCCTGGTGAATGCTATGTACTTACCTTTCTCTGTTTCTTTCCCGAGTGCAGGCCTTGTGGCTGTGAGTCTGGAATCAAAGGGTTAAAAGGCTCCTGTACCCGATTGGCCAAGCTGCGTCAGGTGACGGGTGACTCATCTGAAGCTTAAATACCAGAGTCTCTCAGGATTCTCTCTCTTCTTCGTCGACCCTGACTTGTGAGCTGACTGCTGGAGTGAGCTGCGAAAGAACTGGCCACATGGCATAGAACTTTGTGTACTTTCACCATTACTTATTAACAAATATTGAATTGGGACGGATAAGGGCTGACCTTAGTGTTTTTGTGTATTTTGTTTCAGGGTTATATCTCTTTAGGCAGGTTTTAGAGTCTCGGGTTCGACGGTCCATCACGTGGCTGGCTGGAGCACTGTTAAATTGTTTGTCAGTCCATCCATATCCCTGACTGGGTTGTTTGAATCAGGTTTGGGTTTTGTGTTCCATTGAATAATTAAAACTATTTTTGAAGTTGAACCTGGTTTTTGAATTATGTTACGCGGCTCTGAAGTACCTGCATTCGGGAGTCGTAACAGCTGTTTCCCATAGCTCTCAATTTCACGATCTTTCCAAAAATTCTCTACTTTCTTTATAAATACCTCCAATCATCCACAATAACATCCACGATGATCCAAAGCAGAGAATTTCAACGTTTCACCAGCTTCAGCGAGTTCCTACATACCTCATTTTTAAATGATCACTGGCTAACCTTGTAGGTGTTTCTTTCAAGTTGTATGTCTTTCACCTTATATGTCTTTCTTTCATGTTTCCTCCACTATTGAAAACTCAAAATATCATCTGTCCTGTCAGATACATACCAGGAGAACCTTTTCAAAATAGGCACACTTTGATGAGATTTCACAGTGGAGCAGTAATATGTAGGCACAATGAACTGTAGATGCTGGTTACAAAAAAAGATGCAAAGTGTTGGAGTAACGTAGAGGGTCAGGCAGCATTTCTGGAGAACATGGATAGGTGACGTTTAGGGTTATGACCCTTCTTTCGATTGATTATGGTGGGGGGAGAGAAAGCCAGAAAAGCAAGGGATGAGGGGTTTTTCTTAGTTTCTCAACAGTTTAAAAATCTGCATAACTTATCCAAATGACATTAATTCTTTTTATTCTGTTCATTGTATCTGCAAGTACAATATAGTGAATAATCACTGTTTAGATCAAGGTTATTTATGAGGCAATGGTAAATTTAGAACATTCTCCGAGTATCCTCATACAATCTCACGGCACTTTCTGCACTTTTAATAAAAGTCAAAGATCAAAGTTGGATATAATCGTACTTTATTATGAGTTATTTTTACTTACATCCAAATAATCCAAAAGCACCTTGCATTCTACTACAAAGGGCTTCCCATCAAAGATTTAATTTTATCTGCAGAATTGGAGCAACAGAATCATGTCGTAACATCCAAAAACAGAATGAGATGTTCTAAATTTTAATGACTTCTTTAGCTAATTGCTGTATTCTGTGGTTTCAATTTCATTCGCAAAAGCGAATGAATAAAAGCAAAAGAAACAATAGATAAAAGCACCTGTTCCTCTTTCATTCTATGCTACTTAATGATATTGAAGCAAAATTTGCTAATCTTTTCCTTTGTCTCTGTCTCCTTCTGGTGGCCTGAGGTACAATTTAACATGATTTCATTCAGCGTGTAACCTCCATATAACCTTTGACAGCTGTGAGCTTGAATCACCTACATTAGAATCCCAATCTATTGTTTAAAGGTCATGGACTGGCTGCACAAATCAGAGCAGTGTTCTTTTTTATCTGCCCTAATATTAGCAAATAATTATTTTAATTTCCAATGCTCTCATTTAATCAGATTTATTTTACATGTCAAAAATCATTTGCGTTCTGGGTTTTCGATAACTTTATTTTAAGATCAATCAGGAAATACTAAATCTAAAAGAGAAAACAATGCAGATTACATTGGATGTTTACGTGAAGTAATTTAGACCAAGTGCGTTTCCAATTTACACATTTCTGCACCCAAAAATAAACCTTGAGTCACTGAAATTAGAATAAATTGTATCATTTTTAATCAAAATCAATGCTCGGAGACGAGAGCTGCCATGAATCAGAAAATAAATGTATTCAGCATGGGGTAATTTGATTGTCCTAACTCAAGTTCAAAGTCAGAAAACTAATTATTCACCATAAAATCAACCTTCAGAACTGTGACATAAAGATGAGATGAAGCTGAAATTTTAATGCTTGATGCAGTCTTTGGAGAATCAAAAGCTAAAGTCTATAATTACTATTAGCATTTTGTTAATGATTTTGTTTGTCAGACCTTAAAAGGACACCATTTTTGGTAACACATCAGTGTTTCCACAGTTTGCATGCATGGACATAAAGGAACTTGAACAAGCCAAATGTTCAAGGCAGAGGGCCAGTGAGGAAAGATCAGATAGACAGATGGGAATACTGATCACATTGTGTCCATGTTATACATGTTCATTGCATGTTATACATAGACGCAACCTGCCCCTTTAGCTGCTTATATATTGTACAGCACCAGCCAACTTCATAGGATCCAGGATGTCCTTCAAAATCATGTTGGTGAAACTGGGTTAAGCCTGTGCCTGAATTGTCAGGTGATGAATGCATAAAGATGATCGCCAATATCAAGGAAACTGGATCAATGGTTCTTTATTGTCACATGTACCGAGGTACAATGAAATTCTCTTTTTGCATACAGTTCAGTAAAGTATTGTTATACCTAAGCACAATCCCCAATTCAGTACAAAGTGTATGGAAATAGTCCACTGACACAGTATACAAGAATCGCCAGGTTCAGTCTGATCCCTGTCTTCTGGAGCGGCGCCCGATCCAAGCCAAGTACAATAGGTAGAGTAAAGGGGAGGATACAGAGTGTAGAATATAGTTGTGACTTAGAGATGCAGAATCAGTGAAACAAAGGCATCAAAACTTTTGTGGCTCTTACTGTAATTTCGAGTCCAACCTTGTTATCTTCTGGATAACTTCTGATTTTCTTTTCCCATTTAACCTGCTTTCTGCATTCAATTATGAAATCCTGGCTTTTAAATACATGTCTATGCTGTTACTACCTCTTAAATAATGTGATCACACTGCTGGGTGGTCTGGGAGCTTTGTGTTTGGGACTGGTGGGTAAGGAAATAATCAAGGACAAAATGATTACATTCAAAGGGAAAGAAAATGCCAGGCAGGAAAAGGTGGGTGGGATACCTAAGGAACTTGCCTACACATGATAACAAGTCATAGATTTCATTATTATAGAACTTATCTGCATCAGAAAGAATATGCACATCACCTTCCCAGTTGGCAGAATACAAACCACAGTCAGTTTGTTCCTTGATGTCACATTGAATGGATAATATTTGACTGGATAATATTCACCGTAATGCAGAGGACCTCAGATGGAGTCTGAAATTGTCCATTTATAGGTCAATTTCTGGCTGACGATTAAATTTGTTTCCAATGGTATATTCTACCGGTAGAAAACCAAACATGACTATCCTTGAATGCATCTGCACTTTCACAAGAACCATCCAATGTTCCGTCAAGTCTGGTGGTAACAATCTCACTTTCTCCTGGATCATCATCAAATTCAGAGGCATTTATTTGGATATTCTAACCACATACTATGCGTTTTCTTCCATTCTCTCTAGTACTATAACTATATAACACCTGGCGGATTTTTAGAACCTAGTAAGATCAGAGGTCAATTTCTAAAAGCCAATTATGTCAATGATCTATACATCAAGAGGCGTTGGTTTGTGTCAATAGGCGCTTGTATAAATAGGTGTATAAAACACAATTTATTTCAGTGTAACTGGCTGCTTCGAAAATAGCAATCTTTATTGACACAGCTGCATTAGTTAATATTGATTAAAAAAACGCTCTCTCTAGTCTTAAACTGGAATAACATAAACTGCTTTTTATACACCTACTCCATTCAACGCTTTTACATGCTGCTCTGTCGGAAACGGGTCTGTGCTGTCAAAGGCATGGTTCCAGGACAGCCTGGGGTTACTATAAAGGGGTAAGAGGAGCTGTGAGAAATGAAATAAGAGGGCAGGCAAACAAGAACAGAAGGAGAATCAAGAGTGAGAAAGTTGGGGCTGTTAGGGAGGGGAGATGGAGAGGAGGCGCATGGACCTCCTGTGCTACGACAACACATACCACAGGTGCCAGTCATTTTTGATACAATAAAATTCATAGTGGTACCAATGGGTCATTTATCACATGTAATGATGATGGTCCAGCAAACTCCCCCTAGCGTGGCACAGCAGGTAGTGCTGTTGCTTAACAGCTCCAGAGATCTGGGTTTGATTTTGACCTCTCGTGTTCTCCTTGTGACCATGCAGATTTCTCGAGTCCTCTGGATATCCTCACTCGTCCCAAAGGTATAACAGGGAATTGGTTACTGTAAATTACTCCAGGTGCAGTTGTATGGCGGGAGAATTGGGGAGCAGCTGATGTGCAAGTGAGAGAGAAAAGGCTGTCAAGGGGATTGATGAGACTGCTCCAAGAGCCAGCATGGACTCGATGGGCAGAATGTTTTCCACGTGATACAAAGTATATGGAAAATACAAAATAAAATAATGCTTGGGTAGCTTCCCACCCAACAGTATGAACATTGAATTCTCACATATTAGGTAGCTACAAACCTCCACCACTCCCCCCTTCTTCTCCCATCCCATCCCCATTCTTTCCTCCACCCACCTCTTCCCTGTGCTCCACCTGGACTCACATCTATTTTCCCCTACCCTTCCCCCTACATTTCCTCATCTTTTTTTATTTTTATTTTTTATTTTTATTTTTTTTATTTAACCTTTGTTTAACCAGGAGAAGTCTCATTGAGATTAAAAATCTCTTTTACAAGAGAGTCCTGGCCAAGACAGGCAGCAGCACAGTTCCACAGTTACAGACAATAATTTAAAAACAACAGAGAACATATAAATAGAGTCACAGTCAGAATATCATCAAACAAAGCATGTACAGACAGAAGAGCCCGCTTCAACATCATTAAGAAGGGATTTAAATCTGTTTATAGAAACCAGCTCCTTAAGTTTCAGTTCATTCTGCAGCTGGTTCCATGCGAAGGGAGCAGCATAACTAAATGCCCTTTTCCCCAGTTCAGTACGGACTTTAGGTACAGTTAGTAAGAACAAGTCCTCAGAGCGGAGCTGATAAGTTCCTGTGCTTTTTCGAATTACATACTTCTGCAGGTATGAAGGAAGAACACCGAGGATAGTCTTATAAATAAGAATATGCCAATGATGGAGTCTGCGGGTGGACAGGGCAAACCATCCAACTTGAGCATACAAAGAGCAGTGGTGCGTGAGGGTTTTAAAATTAGTAACAGATCTCAGTGCTTCGTGGTAGATCGTGTCCAAAGACTGTAGGTATTTTGAAGATGCATTCATATATAAAACATCACCATAGTCCAACACAGACATAAACGTTGCAGCAACAAGTCATTTTTTGGCTTCAAAAGAAAAACAGGATTTGTTTCTAAAGTAAAATCCTAATTTTATCTTTAGTTTTTTCACAAGTTGCTGGATATCAGGTTTAAAAGAGAGAGAATCGTCAATTATAATTCCCAGATATTTATATTGAGACACAGATTCAACCACAGAGCCCTGCAAAGTGGTGATAGGAGGGAGGTCCGAGGGCTTTGATTTAGCTTTAGTGAACAGCATGAGCTTTGTCTTGTCAGCATTTAAAACAAGTTTTAAATCACACAGGTTACGTTGCACAGTGTTAAAAGCAGTTTGGAGCTGACAGAGAGCCTGATTTGGGGTAGACGCAGAGCAATATATCACTGTGTCGTCAGCATAAAAGTGAAAATTTGCATTCGGAGCTTTATGATCTAGACTATTAATATAAATAGTAAATAATAAAGGTCCTAGAACCGATCCCTGTGGCACACCATCTATCTTCATAAGTCGCAATTCTTCAATCCTTTTGTCTCATACCTTCTGTCTTTTCATCTCTGGACTTTGTCCAACCATCTGTCTATCAACCCCACACACACACACACACACTTTATCCACCTATTACTTGCCTGGCTTTGTCCTGCCCCACCTCTCTTCCAGCTTTCTACCCTCAACCCTCACAATCAGTCTGAAGATTAACAGGAATGCTACCATGAGTCGAGGGCCTGTTCTCCAGGGAGGCTGGATAGGCGAGGGATTTTTTCCTTGGAGTTCAGGAGAATGAGGAGTGATCTTATAGAGATATTTAAATGATATTCATGTGTGGAATAGATAGGGTGAAGAAATAGTTATTAGAAATTATCTAAAATTGTTATTAGAAATTATCTAAAATTGATGGTGATTGAATTTGTTTCAATGCTAACTGCAGATACCACAAAAAACTTTCATTTTGAGGAAATCAATTTCCTTGTCAGACTTCCTCTATTCCCGAACCTTAAAGAATAGAATGAGGATGTCACATAGTCAGCAACTTATTGGGACATCCATGAGAGATGTATTTGCTGTGTATCTGTGCCATTGTGCAGGGTATACCATGTTGGGACATGTTATTTAGATTTCCTTGTCAAAATGTCAACAAGTTGCATTGTGTGCCAGAAGCTTTTGTGGGAGTTATGTCAGCTATGTGCAGAGACTGGCAACCCACTTTGCCCCAGGAGAATAACCTTGTTTGAAGTGTTGGAAGTGGCCAGAATGTATAAAAGCTCTTAACACATCAATCCAACAGGAGAAACATTTTGTTCAAGCTTATTCTATGGCAGAAAAGGGTGTGGGATATCAGAAGAAGAGAGACTGTTGCCTCAAGATTTGCTACCATCGATCCTTCCACATATGCGTGTGACCTTGATCTCAACAAATGGGCGATGGTGGGGTGATGGGAGGAGGTGAGGGTGCAGATGAGGGTGGAAGCTGTAGTGTGACAAATGTTAAGATAGCTGGAGAGCACAAGGTTCTTGACAGACATCCTTTGAAGTGCAGCACAAGTTTCTTAGAAGGCATCCTTTGAAGTGCAGCTAGCTATAACCTGGAGCACAAGGCTCTTGACAGTCGTCTGTCTGTCTGTCTGTCTGTCTGTCTGTCTGTCTGTCTGTCTGTCTGTCTGTCTGTCTGTCTGTCTGTCTGTCTGTCTGTCTGTCTGCCCATCTATCTATCTATATTACTAAATGTCTCATCTTGATCACTTCCTGTTGCTCTGTATCTTGATTTTAGAAAAAACGCTGCCACTTGCGGGTGTGATTTTTGGCCATCTTACTCAGTCCCCCTCCGCTGTGCAGGACAAGAGGATTTTTCCCATTGATGAAAAATAAAAGAGTAGTTTAAAAAATGTTGAGATTCTCTCTCCTGAAGGCCACGCCCCTTCCGGAGGGACTATAAAATCCGGAAGTGTGGAGGTGCCTCAGTTCTCTGCAAGGGGGGGTGGGGGGAGCGAGAGGTCGCAATTCTCAGTCTGAGCTGTGAATAACACTGAACACATGTCTACTAAACTGTGAGTGGTTTTACTGACCTGTCAGTGCCCTTAATGTGGTTTGAAAATGTAGTTTGAAAGTGCTAAAGCTGTGTTGCCTTTGGTTTGAAAGTGCTAAAGCTGTGTAGCCTTTGGTTTGAAAGTGCTGAAGCTGTGTTGCCTTTGGTTTGAAAGTGCTGAAGCTGCCTTGCCTAATTAAAGCTGCCTTGCCTAATTAAAGCTGCCATGCCTAATTAAAGCTGCCTTGCCTTCTATATATAATTAAAAGTTTAATCTTGACCACTTCCTGTTTGTGCTTTATATTGATTTTAGAAAAAACGCTAGCAAGTACGGCTGTGATTTTTGGCCATCTTACTCAGTCCCCCTCCGCTCATCAGTTGCTGAGGATTTTTCCCATTGATGAAAAATAAAAGAGTTATTAGTGTTTTAAAAATGTTGAGATTCTCTCTCCTGTCAATCAGGCCATGAAGGCCACGCTCCTTCTGGTGGGAGAGGGGAAAGACTATAAAACCCAGAAGTGTGGGCGTGGCTCAGTCTCTGCAAGATGGGGGAGGGAGAGGTCACGACTCGCTGTCTTTAGTGGCTTTGCACCCTGTTTGAAATGGTATGAAACTGCACTTGAATTTGGTGGCCTTGCACCCTGCTTGAAGTGGTATGAAAATGTACTTGAATTTGGTGGACTTGCACCCTGCTTGAAATGGAATTTCAAGGAATAGCTGTGAGTCAACTGCCAGCCCACCAGCCGTGAGTGAGCGAGCTGCCAGCACAACAGGCTTGAGTGATTGAGCCGCCAACCCAAGAATCCATTTGGCCCACAATGTCCATACTAGCCCTCTGGAAACCAGTACCTTCAGTGCAAAACCCCCCATACTAGCGCTCCAGTAAGCCCCCCCCCCCCCCCCCACTGGCCACCATTGGTGGAGAGGTGGAATATTGCGTTGGGGGACCAGACCTCCCATGTGATGCTGGGACCCAACGGGTCCCACTTAGTCTAGTACAAGACTAAAACTCTGATCTTGTTATCTTCAGGTTTACGCGGATTTCTATTTGCGTAAAAATGGTACGCGATAGCGCTACGATTTTTTACCAGCTCACTCACCATTGTCCTGTGCTGCGAGTCCAATAAGTTTCGTTCCGATCGGTGGCATATTGTAAAAGTTAACGAGGTTTAAAAATCTTTAAAACCACGCATGCGCAGATCAATCTCCTCTCCTGACAGTCTGTGCCGCGCAGATTAGTCTCTTCTCCTGTCACTCCCCAGGATGTTCCACCCCTTCCTGCACCATTGCGTCTTTACTGGAGCTGAGGGACACTGTATGTGGCCAGCGGAGGTCTCCAACTGGATACAATTTTCGGAGAGACCGGGAGCGGCCCAGCCCAGCCCAGCCTGGCCCTAATTTCTAATTATTAGATATTAGTGTTTTCAAGAATGTATTGTGATTGGTGAGAAGAAATTAGAGAGTGCTCACAATTTCAAGGGTCAAAATCTGTATAAAAGCTGATAGTTCCAAGTAGAATTTCAGAGTACTACAGTAACTGGGACTGTGCTGCTCTCCTTGTACACTAGTAAATAAAGTGTCTCTGGAAAACAAATGCAAGTTTGTAAATACTTCAACAAAAACTCCATACCTGCTCCAGAGCAGCTGAATTCTTCCATTCTTTTGAAAGGGAGCTGCTGCCAGGTTTAAGCTGGAGTCTGCTAGAGTCACACAGCAGCAGTCGCAGCTGTCCCTGTCCAGTGTCCAGTTGATCGGTGATAACGCATTAGCCTCCAATGTATAAAATAAATCATTGAATTCCAGGTATGCTTCTGTTTCATTCTTCCTTGTTTAATTACTTATTAATAACTGTGATATTCACCTCATCTCCACATCATACAAACTCTACCAATCTAATTACCCCGTGTAAAAATAAGTTTCTCCTTAAGATCTGTTGGATTGATTCATGACAAGCTTGTAATACGTGATGTCTGGTTTTTGATTTCCCCAAAATTAGAAAAAGCTTTGTCTAGATTATCAAATTCCTTTGTAATTGGGAAGATCTGTTATTACTAATGTTAGAATTACACATTGTCGTGTATGAAGTCGAAGGTTGGCAATTGTGGATTTTGTTTTGACTGTGGGAATTGCTGTCCTAATTAAGGAAGACATCAATTCATAGTCTACTTCTTCCAATCACTCACAGCAGATGGGCAGAATAATATTGTAGTGTGATATTTTCATTAGCATAAATTATATGATCATTGCCATGTAGTGATGGAATTAAAATCACATTTTGTTCAAGCTTGTTCTATGGCAGAACCTTTGTAATATAGGAATAGGAGAGACTATTGCCTAGAAATTGGACTTATGTGAGCCGGCTTTTGTCAAGTTGAGCACAATTATGGTGAGCAGAAGACAGAATGAAAATCTTGCAGGAGCATCTCAGGCAAGTAGACTGAGAAAACCATAAATTATGCATAAATTCCACAAGACTGAAAAGGAACTGGACAAAATTACAAGGTATGAGTGCAAAAAATATACAATTGGGAAACAATTGGATTGTAAGGCATGAGTTAGTCCATAGTGTTCCATTTCATTGTAGGATGAGAGTTATGTGGGTGCTGGTAGTTGTAGGAAAGTTGCTATTGTTGAACCCAGTGATGTGGGACTTTAGGCTTCTGTATCTCTTGCCCGATGGTAGTTGTGAAAAAAAGGCTGGGCAAGGATGGTACAGATACTTGATGATAAATGCAGCCTTTTTGAGGCAGCACCTCTTGTCGATGCTTTCGATGGAGGGGAGAACTGTGCTTGTGATAGACTGGGCTGAGTCCATCTTTCTCTGTAACTTCCAGCAATCCTGTGGGTTGGAGGTGCTGTACCAGCCCCCTGATGCAACCAGTCAGGGTACTTGCCACTGTGCATCTATAGACGTTTATAAGTGTCTTTGGTGACATGCTGAATCTATTTAAACTTCTAAGCATTTAAACTGCTAACTTCTACCTTCCAACACATTGATGGAATCATAAAGAAAGCCATCAATTCGAAGATGGAGTTAGAAATGTTACTGGCTGCACAATCCCAAGTATAGAATGAGTAGAGCAGGGGGGTGAGCATGCACCCTTAAGGTGCTGGGTACGATACCCTGGATATACAACTCCATGCATTCACCCTATCTATTCCCCTCATGATTTTATATACTTCTATAAAACACTGCTTAAGCCTTCAGCACTGTAAGGAATGAAGTCCTAGCCAGCCTTTGGCTCAGGCCCTGGAGTTCTGGCAACATATATTTACTCTGCACTCTTTCCAGCTTAATGCCATTCTTCCTAGAGGAGAGTGTGTAAACATGAACATGTATGGCCTCACCAAGTCTTGCACAACTGTAACATAATGTCACAACTTCCATACTCAATACCCTGACCAATGAAGGCCGCTGCACATAAAGCCTTTTTTACCACCCTATCTACCAGTGATGCCGCTTTTAAGAACCTGCATATGTGTATCTGTTCCCTCTGTTCTACAACACTCCCCAGGGCCTGTACAACACTCTCCACTGTGAAGGTCCAGCCCTGGTTTGACTTCCCAAAATGCAACACCTCTTATTTATCTGCATTAAACTCCATGAGCCATTGTACCAATCATGCATTCCACAAATCATTGATAGAAACCACAAATAGAAATGGACCTAGCAGTGATCCCCGAGGCACAACACAAGTCACAAGCCTCCAGTCCAATAAAAATGGCAAATCAGCTTTGGGAATGAAAAATGGCAATGGACTGCAAGATATATCTATGCTATCTAATTATATTGGGGAAAGCCCAAGATATATACCAATTCCATTTGGTATGCTTGGTGATGGAAAACTGGTGAAAATGGGTTTGGGTGATGGTGGGGTGGTGGGTGGAGGTGAGGGTGGAGATGAGGGTGGAGATGATGGAAAAATATAATTTAACTAGAGCCTGGCACTAAGCCAATGCCCTGAATGTTACTCACCACTTTACATCAAAACTGTCCAGACACCAGGCTGTTTGTCATAGGCAGGCAGTTATCATAAGTGGAGATAAAAAATATGAAATTGCTTCCTGCACATTGTTCAAAAGTAAATTCTTGTAAAACATGCCTTTATAATGGGCAATATGGTTAATGGCAAATGCAAGGGAGGTGATCAAGATTCAAAATGACACGAGCCAATTGAGCAGATGGACTAGCAGATGGATTGTAAACCAGATAAAAGTAATGTAATGTGTTTTGAAACATGAAATAGCAAGTCGATGTGTGCAAAGAAGGATATTGCTTTGTACAATCCAACTTATCTCCAAATTGGGAAATGTTAGTAATGTTACTTCACTAAGTAAAGTGTCACAGCTTAAGGATAAGGGGGAAATCCTTTAAGACCGAGATGAGGAAAAACTTTTTCACACAGAGTGGTGAATCTCTGGAACTCTCTGCCACAGAGGGTAGTTGAGGCCAGTTCATTGGCTATATTTAAGAGGGAGTTAGATGTGGCCCTTGTGGCTAAAGGGATCAGGGGGTATGGAGAGAAGGCAGGTACAGGATACTGAGTTGGATGATCAGCCATGATCATATTGAATGGCGGTGCAGGCTCGAAGGGCCGAATGGCCTACTCCTGCACCTATTTTCTATGTATCTATGTATCTACTAAGGGGGAGCAGCCAGAAGTCAATGTTCAAAGATAGACCCAAAGTGCTGAAGTAACTCAGCATAAATAAGCGAGTTCGGTATTCCGACTGTGCATGCCCAGGTCAAAGGTCACTATGCATAAACAGCCATGAAAAGCAATGAAGCAGTGGACCTTCATTTCTTCCATTTTTTCCAGCTTTGATTCTTCTAGCTTTGATTCTTCTAGGTAAGAAAATACTGCTTTCAAACTATGAAATAGTTGTATTTATTGTTCCTTTGTTTACTGCTTTATGCTTTGTTGAGTGAGCAAGATCATGATCGTCCGTGGTCGGTGTCGGGCCCGGGTCTGTTGAGTTGCTGCTGGGCTGTCCCCGTCCCCTCCCGGGTGTCCTGTCCCTGTCAGGGGGTGGCCAGAAATGGCCAGAGGTGTCGGGCCGGGCTTGCAGCCGGTGCGGGAAGGAGGCTGAGTTGCTGCAGCACTTTGTGTGTGTGGCTGGTGCCCGGCTTTCGCCGGCGCCGGGGTGGTTGGCCGCTGGCGGTCCCTGGCCCGTCAGGGAGCAGGGTTGGACTGGCCTTGGCACTTCTTCTGCGCACAGGCTGTGGGCCTGGGACCGCTGGAGTCGTCGGTTCGGGGCTGTCGGTTGGCCCGGCAGGAGTTGAGCTGGGGTTGGCGCTTCTTTTCCACGCTGGGTGTGGGCCTGGGGCCGCTGGTGTCGTCGGTCCAGGGCTGTCGGTTGGCCCAGCAGGACAGGCATAGTTGTGCTGGGGTTGGCGCTTCTTCTCCGCGCTGGCTGTGGGCCTGGGGCCACTGGTGTCGTCGGTCCGGGGCTGTCGGTTCGCCCGGCGGTAGTTCAGCTGGGGTTGGCTGAAGAATTACATTGCCTTGAAATGAGCAGAATAGTGAAATTCGTTTCAGAAAGTATCATCGTTGTGTTCCAGTCTGGAATACATTAATTTTCCTATAATGTGACCACATGGCACCCCCATTCCTCAGTTTCAAAATATTTTTGTACACATAAGTTATGAATAAAGATAAGAATTTATACACAGTTTCTTCAGCCAGCGCTTTGTTCACTTTTTCTTTATGGTGAATGACCTTTGACAAATCCCATGATTCCTTGCATTTTTCGGAATACCAAACTCGCTTATACATAAGTCTGACATAAAGATGAGGGAACTTGAAAATGATAACGGCGATGTCTTGAGGACAGTCTATATTACAGTTGGGATGTGCTGGATGTCCTCAGATGTATGAAGGTAGACAAATCAGACATATTCAAAGATACTGTGGGAATCCAAAGAAGAAATTTCAGGTATCCAGGCTGAGATATATGAATCATCATTAGATATGGGTGATGTGCTGGAAAAGGTACCACGGCACGGTGGCGCAGCGGAAGAGCTGCTGCCTTACAGCACTCACAGCGCCTGAGACCTGGGTTCGATCCCGACTACGGGTGTCGTCTATACGGAGTTTGTACGTTCTCCCCGTGACCGTGTGGGTTTTCTCTGAGATCTTCGGTTTCCTCCCACACTCCAAAGATGTACAGGTTTGTAGGTTAATTGGCTTGGTATAAATATAAATTGGCCCTCGTGTGTGTAGGGTCGTGTTAATTTAGAATGCTATTTATTGTCATTCAAACCTAGGCTTGAACGAAATATCATTACTACAGTTTTTTTTTTTTTACATTACAAAAAAAACCAAGACCCACACTTAACACAGTTTACATAAACATCCATCACAGTGAGTCTCCAACACCTCCTCACTGTGATGGAAGGCAAAGTCTTATCTCTTCCCTTTATTCTTCACCTGCGGTCCAGCAGTCCAACTGCAGCGTCTAGGCGAACTGGGGCTCCGGTGTTAAAGCCCCCGGCGGACGATGGTAAGTCCTGTGGACATTTAGCCACGCCGGGCAATGCCAGGCCCCGGCTCCGTGTCCTTCAAACCCCGTGGTTCAAGCAGTCCAACCCGCAGTCCAACTGCAGCGTCTAGGCGAACTGGGGCTCCGATGTTAAAGCCCCCGGCAGACGATGATAAGTCCCGTGGCCGCTAACCCGCGCCGGGCGATGTTAGGCCTCGCTCCGTGTCCTCCAAACCTCGCGATTCCAGCGGATAAAGTTGCCGTTGCGGGAGCTCCGAAAAGCCGTCTCACACCAGCGACCTGGAGCTCCCGATGTTCCTGTCCACCGGGCCCGCAGCTGGAGCTTCCGAAACTCCAAAGTCGGGTCGCAGCCGAGCGCCACCACAGCTCTCCCTGCTCCAAAGCCGGCCAGCTCCGCGATGTCAGGTCCCAGGCTCCGCGACTGGAGCCCTCAGGTTGGTCCCGGCCGGAGGCCGCCGCCGGCTCCACGATGTTAGGCCCAACGACATCGGAGATCCGACAGGGAAAAAGTCGGGTCCCCGTACAGGGAAGAGATTAACGGTTTCCCCAACATACCCCCCTCCACCCCCCACATATACACAGCTAAAAAATAATAAAAACTAAGCTCAAGGCATACATTTAACAAGACAAAAAAATTTAAAAAAGACGGACGACTGTAGTTGAGCCGCTGCCGTTAGGCGCCGCCACTCCCACTTGGTTAATCTGTGGGAATCGCTGGCCGGTGCGGACTCGGTGGGCCGAAGGGCCTGTTTCCGAGCTGTATCTCTAAAACTAAAACTGAATTGGATAATGGCTAATGTTGTACTTCTATTCAAGAAGGGCTGCAAGGAAAAACCTGGGGGGAAAAAACAGTAAGCCGAACATCTGTGGTAGAAAAGTTATTGGAGAAGATTCGGAAGGATAAATGTACATGCATTTGGAAAGATTGGGATGGTCAGTATAGATTTGTATATGGGAAGAAGTGTCTCACAAATTTGATTGAGTTTTTTGAATAAGTAACCAAGGTTGATGAGAGCAGGGTCATAGAAGTAGTCTGTATGGATTTCAAAAGGGCCTTTGATAAGTTTTGTATTGTGGAAAATCCTCAGATTATGGAGGAACTCGGGGATGAGGACCATGGACATTTTTAAAACAGACATGCTGACTGCAACGGAAAAAAAAAACCAATCCACAAAGGAAGAACCAGTTTCGAACCTATCTGTGGGCCTGGACATTACACTACTATGCTAATGGTGTGTGCAGGAAAGGCTGAGACGGAGATAATGACATTATCTTGGAATACACAAAGGAAGGAAAAGAGCCCAGCAGACGGGGGTAAACAGCCCAGCAACCTCTATCACCATCGTGAATGGCTCATCCATCAGGACAACAGGAGCCCATCCAGACGATGGGATAACGATCAGGCTGAGGGATCATGACATCAGCAAACCCCTTATCATCGGAAGCCTATTGCTCATACCAGATCGAAACTGGGAATCATCAAAAGACCCTTTTGTCCAGAGGACCACCTGGGGGGGGTGTTTCAAGGAAGAAACTCAGGTATAAAAAGCAGGAGTCAAGCCAGAACTCGCTCTCTTTCTGCTCTGCTGGACGGCTCGTGAGCCTGCATCAACCTAGCTGTAAGTACCCCAGACGACCTGGTGAAGTTCCCGGAAATAGGATAAAGGTTGAGAGAAGAAGGGGAAAGAGGGTGTACTGTACTTGCAAGTAAAATTGTGTAAAATAAGTTTTACGACGTGCCCGATAATTTTCTCCCATAGTCTTAGTTTAAAGCATAAGTTTAGTCACGTATTATGTAGTGTTGGTGAGATTCGATCTCTCATTTGTTTAATAAAGCCTGTAAATTTTAGACTTGCTTTGAGTCCGTCTTGGTTTCTGTTTTCTCTCATCAGCACGCTCTGGTCAAGTCAACCTTTTATCATATCCCACCATAATTCCGAGGTCTAGAACCTAGGGGAACCCCTTTTTCAGGCAGTTGGGCCCGAAGTTGAGTAAAGGGAACCAGAACCCCTACAGTTTCAACATGGTACGTTGGTCTGGAAGGTTGGATTGCATGGGATCCAGGGAGTGCTAGCTAACTGGGGCAGTTGTATAGCTGTGGGAAACACGAGTAAGTATATAATTCCCTGAAAATGGCTTAGCAGGTAGATAGGGTGGCAAAAATGACTTTTGGCACTCTGGCCTTCTTTAGTCAAGGAATTGAGTATAAAAGTTGGGATGATATGTTACAGTTGTAGAAGATGTAGGTGAGGCCACACTTGGTGTATTGTGTTCAGCTTTAGCCATTCTGCTATCGGAAATATGCCATTAAGCTGGAAAGAGTACATTAATGATTTACAAGGATATTGTCAGGACTCGAGAGCCTGAGGGAGGGACTGGGCAGGCTCTGGCTTTATTCATTGGAGCGCAGAAGACAGAGGGGTGATCTTATACAGGTATTTAACGAGTGGCATAGATATGGAGAGTGCACATACTCTTTTCTCCAAATTAGACAAGTCGAGAAATGGAGGGAATAGATTTAAGGTGAGAGGGAAAAGATTTAATTGGAAACTGAGCGATACCTTTTTCGCACAGAGGGTGGTGGATATATGGAACAAGCTACCAGAGGAAGTAGCTGAGGTAGCTGCGATAACAGCATTTAAAAGATGTTTGGACAGGTACATGGATAGGAAATGTTTAAAGGGATATGGGGTAAACGCAGGCAAATGGGACCAACTAAGAAGGGGCATCTTGGTCAGCACGGATGAGTTGGGCTGAAGGGCCTGATTCCGTACTGTTTGACTCTCTAACTGTAATATCTCAGTGAATATAGAGGCTCTCAACAGAAAACTTCTGTTTTTGTGATACTCTGTACATCATTTAAGCAATGAAACACGATAATGATGCATCACCATAACATAGCTGCAAAATAAATTTCTTCTGTGACATTTGTGTTTCTGAAAGGTCACAGTGCTGTTGATAGCTCTTCTGACACCACATTAATTAAATTATATCTGCTCCATAATTTCAGCATTATCACTCATTAGGTACAGATGCTAAATTCTTTGCTCAATGCAAAACAGTGCAATACAAACAGAGCATTTTTCAGTGTTTAACAACAAACATCATATTATGCAGAATACTAAATAAATTTAGGTCGGGCGTAATAGAGTATTATTATTATAAAACTAACTAGATTGCGGCAATCTGCTTTCGCTGGAAATGATAAAAATCAAATATGTTCCACCGTGAACCATATCAAATTAACTATGTTGGCATTTAAAGAAAGAACAGGAATATTTATTTTGGAATAACAATCTGCTGGATAACAGAAGCCAGTACTTCCTTGGTTTAATTTGGAAAACCATTTCAGAAAATGAATTCAAGTGTTGATATTCTAATGTCAGATGGTGGGTCAGAATTTTTAATGCAAAATGTCAAGGCTCATTCCAAAGAAGATGCCAGAAGCTTTTTGATTTCAGATGTGTTTAGACTTCCAACAAACACCCCCATCCAAATAACTGTGACAGCTGCTGAGATTTGCAAAAGCAAAAATATCGAAGACACATTTTGTTCATGTGTGATGGTACAGAAAATTTAAATTCTAGAGACCTCTCTCACTCATTTTCTTTAAAGTTTACATTGCAGGGTTCCTGCTTAACTGATCTTGCTAACTCGATCAGCAATATGGTTTTATTTCAGTTAGAAGTATTGCTCGCTGTAGTTACCACTGGATATTTTTGGCATACAAGGTAATAAATTACCTTCTGTTGTATCAAGTCCAGTCTACTTAGTCCAGCACATACACAATTAAGCACTCCGCCATCCCACTCCCCCTGCCCCCACGCACTTACAATCTCCTCAGGGAGGGAAAGAGAAAGAACCTTGACATCTTCGCAACAAAAAAGAAATACATTTGCAGCAATTTCTCTCTTCATCTATTACTTTGATGTTATTTGGTGCTCCCAAATCTCCTCCACAGATACGAGTGAATTCAGAGCAACTAATTTATTTTCCCATGTTAAAAATAAAACCATCTTGGTTGTTATAACAATCCTTCAAATTACAATTTGCATAACTAAATGGCTTCATAGGGAAATTATATAAACAAGTTTCTCAATCAAAAAAGCCAATAGTGGTTAAAGCTTCTGGGAATGAAGGTACTTTATAAATGTGAACTATATTTCATTGCACTATGTATGAATTGCCAATTTACACTGATAGATATACCCTCTATTTGACATTTAAGCAATTGCATTGCTATGGCCACTTGTGTTTCACCATTCATTTTTTTGTTGAAACATCAGGCAAGAAAAATAAACAGAATGGAAGGTAGGAATTAGAGGTTCTGACATATTTTTCATGAACCAATGAATTTATTAATGGAACTATAATACTAATTTTCACTGTGAAAAAGTAATTGTAAAAGTGATTAATCTGGGTGCATTCAAGCCTAGATTGAAAACCTGTAACTTTAGATTCCCTGAATTACACAAAATCTGGTTCATTGCATCCAGGGAGTTGTCAACAGTGTGCTTTTGTGATGTCTTAAAAAAAGGTTTCTGATGGAGAAAGGGTCCTTGCATGTCCTAGCTGTACATGTTATTGGTGAGACCACGTTTGGAGTGCTCTGTGCAGTACTGGTTATGTTTATTATTGTCACATTTACTGGGGTACAGTGATGAGCTTTGTTTCGCATGCTCTCCAAACAGTTCAGATATACCATATATACTGTAAATACAATCAGTTCAAACTCAAAAACAATAGATAGAGCAATGGGGAAAACGCAGAGTGCAGAATATAGTTCTCAGCATTGTAACATTTCAACTCCTTAGACAAAATCCAATGTCCTCAAAGGGTTAGAGATGAATCGAACAGTACCACAGCCTATGGAAGGACGGTACAGAAGCTTGATAACAGAAGGGAAGTAGCTGTTCCCGAATCTGGTGGTGCGCTCATTCATGAATTGAACCGCTAGCAGAAAAAATTAGAATACACCCTGATATTCATGGATATAATACTAAAGACTCATATAATAAAATATCTTTATACGCGGATGATATATTATTGTATATTACAAAACCTCAAATCACTATACCAAATATATTAAATTTAATTGAAGACTTCGGATCTTTTTCTGGATATAGAATAAATTGGAATAAAAGTGAAATTATGTCAATAAAACCGAAAGATTCAACACATCTTTTAAAATTCCCTTTTAAAATAGCTACAGAAAAATTTAAATATTTGGGAATCGAAATTACCAGAGCATATCAAGGTATGCTCAGGGCAAATTTTGACCCCCTACTTAATAAACTGAATACATTAATTAAATTCTGGAAAACGCTTCCGATGTCTTTAATAGGCCGAATAAACGCAATAAAAATGATCTTTTTACCACAAATTTTATACCTATTTCAATCAATTCCTATATACTTACCTAAGAAGTTTTTTAAAAAACTCGACTCAGATATCACTAATTTTATATGGGACTATAAATCACATAGAATACAAAAAACCCATCTGAATAAATCTAAAGTATTGGGGCGTCTAGCACTACCCAATTTTATGTATTATTATTGGTCAGTAAATATTAAAAACATGATTCAACTGATGGATAACTCCGCCCAGCAAGTAGACTGGATTGTAATGGAGAAAGAGGATTGCTCCTCTAGAAACATTGGAGCGATCCTCCTCTCTCCAATGAAATTGAATAACATAAACTATAATAAGAACCCAATTATTCATAGTACAATCCGTATTTGGAAACAAATAAAACAAAATTTAAAATTAAGAAACTTATCACTTTTATTACCTATAGTCAATAACCCTTCGTTTAGTCCTTCTATTATAGATAAAGCTTATACACAATGGGATAGACTAGGAATTAAAACGCTTGGTGACTTGTATGAAACTGGAAAATTACTTTCATTTCAACAATTACAAATAAAATATAAACTCGGAAATAATCAATATTTTAAATACTTTCAAATATGCGACTATTTGAAAAAATATATAAAAGATCATCATAATAACCCAGCAGATGTACTGGACGAGGCAATGCAGATAAAAGCGGAATCAGCAAACTTAATATCATATTTGTACAATATTATCTTAAATGTACAAATACCATCTACGGAGGGTATCAGAAGAGACTGGGAACAAGAGTTAGCTATTAAAATTTCAAAGGAAAGTTGGAATGAATACTTATTAAAAGTACATAAATGCTCGATTAATGTAAGACACACTTTAATACAATTTAAAATTTTACATAGATTATATTATTCGAAAACTAAAATTCATAAAATTTTCCCAAACGTATCATCTATTTGTGATAAATGTCAATCCCAAGAAGCAACTATAGCGCACTCATTTGTCTTCTGTACAAAAATTCAAAAATTTTGGAATGAAATTTTTGAAATCTTTACAAAGTTATTTAAAACAAGACTGATACCCAAAGCAGAATGGATTATCTTCGGAATAACGGAAGATGATCCAGAACTAAATGTGTTTCAAAAGAAATTAATGGATTATGGGTTAATAACTGGAAAAAAGCTAATTCTAAAATTTTGGAAGAAGGCTCCAATACCAACTATAAATATGTGGATTTCAAATATGTTTGAAACACTACACCTTGAAGAGATAAGACTCCTCCTAGCAGGTAAACCAGATCACTTCCACCTGACGTGGTCTGCATTTATAGAATTATTACAAACATAGGGTGCAAAAGTACTTAAAAAAAATAAAAAATTGAGGTCGGGTAAGGGGGGATGATAGTTGAAGAGTTGGTATGTCCTATTTACGTGATGCTCAAAAAAAAACATTTGTTTTTCTTTTTTTCTCTTTCTCTTTTCTTTTCTTAGGGCCTATTTCTTAACTCTTTTTCTTTTTGTTTTTAATTTCGCTCTCATAGGGTCTTCGTCCTTTTTTGTTGTTACATTTTCTACACTTTTCTACACTTGCACTTTTTCCTTCACTTTCTTCTCTCTTTCAATCTTTTCTTTCTTTAGTGTAAAAAAATAAATAAAGGGAGTACATTAATTGTAAGAAGATATAAATGACGAGTATTAATGTATGTGGCTGTGATGTAATGTACTTCTAATAAATAAAAATTTAAAAAAAAAAAAAAAAAAAAAGCATTGTAACATTTCAACTCCTTAGACAAAATCCAATGTCCTCAAAGGGTTAGAGATGAATCGAACAGTACCACAGCCTATGGAAGGACGGTTCAGAAGCTTGATAACAGAAGGGAAGTAGCTGTTCCCGAATCTGGTGGTGCGCTCATTCATGCTTCTGTACCTTCTGCTGGACAGGAGCAGGGAGAAGAAGGACAGACAATGGTGGGACAAGTTTTTGATTATGTTGGCTGCTTTTCTGAGGCCGCGCAGATGGAGTCAATGGGGTGGGGGTGGGGGAGAGTCTCATGAGTGTGATGGACTGGAATAAATGTACAACTCTCTGCAATTTCTTGTCATCTCGGGCAGAGCTGTTCCAAAACCAAGCTATGATGCAACCCGACAGTATGCTTTCTAAAGTGCATCTGAAGAAGTCCGCAAAAGTTTGTAAGGGGCAGCACAGTGGTACAGCAGTAGAACTGCTGCCTACAGTGCCAGAGACCTGGGTTCAATCCTGACTACGGGGGTAGTCTGTACGGAGTTTGTATGTTCCCCTTGTGATCCCATGGGTTTTCTCCGGGAGACGTTAGATTGGCTGGAGATTTTACTGTGTAGTAATAGAAGGCTGAGGGGTGTCTAGGATCCTGAGAGAAAGTGAACGCTCACTACCATTTTCCCAGGGAAGAGGATTCTAAAATTGGAGGGCATTACTTCAGGTGAGAAGGGAGAGATTTAAGAGGGACCTCAGGGGCAACTTTTTCACTCAGAGTGTAACCTGCATCTGGAAGAAGCTGCCTGTGGAAGCTATAGAAGTAGATACAATTGCTGGTAGAAGCTGGTAGAAGTATGCTGGGACCGCCGATGAGAACATCGTGGAGCAGCGGTTCTGTGGAGCGGCCAGCTGCGACGCTGAACGGTACATCCCGGAGCCTGGGATCTCTTGCTGAGATTGCCAGTGTGTGGAGCTCCGTCCGGCGCGGTCTGTTGGCTTGGAAGCCGCGGTCTTCGGTGGGAAGGTGGTCGTTCCTGGTACCCCAAGCCACTGGGGGTTCTCCCGACGCCGGAGCACCATCACCCGGCGAGAACATCGGGCGCTGTGGCGGTGACTGTGGAGGCCTCAGTGGGCCCGACTCTGGGTGGACAAGAGGATGGGGACTGGACTTTGTGCCTTCCCCCACAGTGGTTCCCACAGATGTTTTGGTGTTGAACTTCTTTTTAATACTATGTTGTATTTTATTAGTGTGCTGCAAGGACATCTGAATTTCCCCTGAATAAGGGGATTAATAAAGTCTAATTCAATTCAATTCAATTACGACTTTCAAAAGACATTTATGCCCCTGTTCCACTTAGGCGATTTGTAGGCGAATACAGGCAACTAGGCTGTCGCCAAATGGTCGCCGGGGTGTCGCCTGTATGGTCGTGAGTAGTCTCCTTAGTCGCCCAAAGAATCGTTGTGTTTTTCTGGTCACCGCCGGTTTTTGAAATTTTCAAAACGTTTCTGCGACAGTTGGCTTGACGCCAATGAGCAAAGCTTGACTTCTGACGTAGGTGCTGTCATAGGTTGTCGCCAGGATGACGTAGGTTGTCGCCAGGGTGAATTCCATTGGCGACTACCTACGTCATCCTACGTCAACCGGCGACTGAATTGTCTTACCTTGTCGTAGCTTGTCGCAGGTGGACGTAGGTTGTCGTGGCCGTAAGTGGACATCTTAATGCGTCGCCGGTTGTCGGTCGCTTGGCGTAGCATGACGTCGGCTGGATGGTAGGTTGTTGTAGACATTGTCGTAGGGGGGTCCAATCACTGTTTTTTTGGCGACCTGCTACGTCTATGACAGTCGCTGGCAGTCGCCGAAAAAATTGTCTAAGTGAGACAGGCCCATAAGACAGATGTATGGGTTGGAAGGGTTTGTTAGGCTATGGGCCAATGGGACTAGCTCAGCATGCCAACTTGATTGCATGAACATGCTGGGCCAAAGGGCCTGTTTCCGTGCTGTATATTTCTATGACTCACTGTCAACCAGCGAGTTTGCTATTTCTAAAATGCTTAGAGCAAACTGGATTTTTGAGGTTTTTCATCATTCTTTCCTATTTATGATTTCTGATATTCATGGCAGAAATTCATATTACCACCCTATAAAATCTAAAAGCGTGTAAAAGCTAGAAGCATGTTAAAAAGTTCCAGAAGATATGAATCAATTCTTCAGGAGCAATTTTTCTGCATCAAGAAATCAACAGCATTTATGAAATGTCCAATGTACCCACTTCACGGTTATCATGGATTTTGTGAAGCAAGTCCTCTATTTAGTATGCAAAGACTGTTTGAAATGTGTGGCCAGCATCCTGAAGTTCACACTGGGCATGAATTCAAGAATCTATTTTTTTTTACAAGAAACTATTTAATATGGAAAACAAAGAGACAATTTGAACTTTTGTTGGAAAACTGAGATTTTGCATACATGTAGTAAAAATATTTTCAGACATTTACCAAGGCAGAAATGGAGCTCAAGTGAGTAAGTTAACAGAAACCCTAACATCGTTATTAACCTATACGAGAGGAGTGATATATGCCACAGAATCACCAAAAAGCTACAATCTTTGTTACGTACATTCTGTCAAGTGCTGGATTAAATTTAAATTTATTTGCAAAACAGTAAGACATACATTCGTTTTTCCATGACAACATACTGGGATTGACACAAAGGGCATTACTCTGACAACATCACTTAGCAACAAGTCAATTATAATGTACTCTGCGATTCTTTTGGGGAAATATGCACAAAACGGAAACATGGCCCTCCTTCCACAAGAGTAGAACATTTCAGAAGTCATGAAATGGAAAAATTCATCCTGCAAACAAACGCAGCAGGGACAGAGACTCAACTGTTACATTTGGTGCTCTCAAGGTACATTAATTAGACCAAGAGTGGACGAGGAAAGCATGTGCAGAGCACCCAATTTCTGTCCGCCATGGTGGTTATTTTGTGCTGCTGATCGCATGTCACTTCAATTCCCTTTCCCATTCCCTACTGTCCTTGATCTTCTCTGCTGCCACAGTGAGGACAAAGACAAACTTGAAGAAGAACACCTCATTTCCCACCTGCATCGCCTCTAAATCATGAACAACAAATTTTATGATTCCAGTTAATCCACACCATGTGGCCCTTTCTCATTTCTATCAAATCACCTAGGCTCTCTCTCCATCTTTATTTATCTTTCTGTTCGCCCATCACCCAAACACCTGTCCACCTGGATTTCCTCTCCAATGGCCTATCCTTTCTATATCTCACCCCCATCTCATCTGATCTCATCCTGCCATTATCTGGTTCCATTTTCAGCACCTCCCCCTCACCCCAACTTGGCTCCATCTGACGCTTTCCCCCCTTTTTTAATTACTTGCTCCTGCACCCATCAGCCTGTTTCTAAACTCCTCGGAAGAAGGGTCGCGACTCGAAAAGTCAACCATCCTTTTTCTCCAGAGATGTTGGCCGACCTGTTGAGTTACCCCAGCACTGTGTTTATCTCCTCTCTCTCTCTCTACCTGCATCCAGTTGCTAATCACCCTCCACCTCACCTGGTTCCACCTATCACCTACCAGCCCCTCCCTCATCCCTCCCTCTCTTCTCTTCCACTAACACTCTCAGGAAGCTGAGCTTGATGTACGGTCCTGACCTGAAACATTGATCTCTGCCTCCATCTATTCAGATTGACCTGCTGAATAACATCAGCAGTTTGTTTCGTTTTATTAATCGCTCCTGTTAAATTTTCCTGTTTTTACATTGCCCTCAAGTGGTTATTATACAAATTGCATCCACTAGTACCATCAACACAAACAAAATTCAGGCTGATTAATCTTGCAGTTTCCACTGCATTATTGCTCAGGTTAATAAAGGACATAAGGCACTAACAAAAACATGAAGTAAATAATCTGACTAACTTTTCTTGATTATCTTTTTCACTTCGATGCAGATTTGATTTGCTGTCCAGCCTATTTTTCTGTAATGCCCCGATATCAGCCACTAAAGATTCTGAAGACAGCTCATTTTATCTTTCACATTTTCAGGCAGAAGTACATCAGGAATGGAATCACAAATAAGAACGTGCACATTACATTTATACATTAGTAATCCACCTGGTTATATCATAATATAATTACAGATCCACCACTGATTTTCCAGCAACTGGTGGTCTGGTGCCTCCTTTAATCCAGACAAAATTACGGCCGATCTAAGGGACAAAATTGTCCCCTATGGCCGGAGCTGGCAGATCCGTTCCCAGAATCAACTTTCAGGGCCAAGGTTGGTATCTCCATCACTCAGCGGCCTAGGCAGACTGTTCCAGTACCGTTGGACTCCTCTCGGAGGCCTCAACTTCAATGTGCCAGGGCAAAAGTGACAGGCAAACAACAATCCTCCCTTATGCCAGGTATTATTCCAGATCTTTGAGTGATTAATGCCCATTAATTTCAACGCCCAATCATTAAAACATACTCGATGTGCATAGATCTCTAAACACAAAACAGATTGGGAGCATGGGAAGTGAGTGGCAATACAGAATAAGAAAGGAGATCAGCTTGGCTACGCTGAATGGCAAAGCCGGCTCAAAGACCCAGTTTTTCACAACACAAATTCTCTCATCACAAATTGCACTTGGCAGCCATCTTCTTCAGGCCACTCAGTCAGCATCAAAAATCAAAAAAAGATGCAGATGCTGGAAATACTCATCAGATGAGGCCACATCTGTGGGAAGAGAACCAGAGTTAATGCTTCAGGTCAAAGCCCCTTGATCAGAATCAGGGACGAACCAGCAATGGTTCTCCAATATGACCATGTCAGGCTGTTGCGAAAACGGCCATGGGACAGCTCTCTCGATTTCAGAACATCCAAATGTTGTGTCCATATCTGATGCTAAGGATGCAGCCAAGTGGTACATCAAGTTTTATTCTTTGTCATTGTGACTGGAAAACAATTGCTTATAGCTCACTTCAGAGGCAGTTAATTCCTGTGAGACTGAAATCACATCAAAGGCACCATACATTTCTTACATCATTACACAAGGCCATTCAATTAGGCTGTGGGCCGAGCATCCAAAATGTGTCTAGAAATAGATTTTCGTGACCCACGTCACCGAACTACATGAAATTTTCCACAGATTTAGATGAAATATAATTGAGAAGGAAGTCATAACTCGTCATTGCCAAAAGCTGCACGTTAATTAATTAAACTAATTAGAAAATAAGATCGGGAAAGTAAGCGCCATGTAGTGGCCAATGCCCATATTACACCATGGGCAGCCTATTTCCGTGTTGCAGTCCATTTAAACTATATATGATTATACCTATATATATATATATATATATATGACTTGTAAATTTGACTGTAATCATATATAATTAAGTATAATTATATATAAAAATAATATGATGAATATAATTATGAGTGTTTTTTTAATGACACTGTCGCAGAGGTCCTGCTCCTGAACCAGCCTAATTAATGGGTGAGGGCAGTTCTTGTGGGTTCCTCCCTTTACTGAACCCCACTGACTGCCAGTGTGCAGAGTGGAGGTCACGGCCATAGTGGGACTGGGGCAGTTCCAGGCTGGGGGACAGTCCTGCAAGGCATCTTCCAGTCGCTTTAATAGGAAATGTAATGAGACTGCAACAGAGGTCCCAGGTTTTAAGGGCTCATGAACCTGCCTAATTAAAGGGTCAGGACAGATCCTCTGGGTTCCCACGTTTACTGAACCCCACTGACTGTCATAGTGGGGAGAATGGGGGTAACAGCCATAGTGGGACTGGGGCAGTGCCAGGCTGGGTGGCAGACCTGTAAGAGACCTGTCTTATTTCTGATGTAAATGTCACATCCTAACCAAGAATCGAATGCTCTGAAGTTTACTCGATGAGTTTTCATTTTAAGCTACAATGAGCCTATATCTATGTTAGAGACCCCCCGATGGTGCCTTTGCAAATGAGGGCTATTACCTTTAACCTAAAAAAACCCTAAAAGTGTGGCATTGTTTGAGTATCTGTAGTTTGTGTGTGTGTCTGTGTATACCTGTCAAACGTGTATCTGTGGATGTGTGGATGTAAGTGTGTATGTATGTGTGGATGGATGTATGTATGGATGGATGTATGTGTGTGGATGTATGTGTGTGCATGGATGTGTACATGTATGTCTGTGAGAGGATGGATGTGTGTGTGTGTGTGCGGATGTATGTGTGCATGTATGTGTGTGTGTGCATGCATGGAAGTGTGCCTACGGATGGATGTGTGTGTGGATGTGTGTATGTATGTGTGGATGGACTTTCGCACTGTCATTCACAAGCACGCCATTATCATAAGTAATGCACTCATTGTTTAAATAATTTGACCAAATAGTGAAACGATCGACACTAAAATAAAACTTTATATAATCATTTATTTCGCCAATTTATTTGTTTACATTACATCTGATCTTCATCTGAATATTCTTCATCAGATTCCAAGTCTTTTGATAAGTTTTGATAAGTCCATTGATAAATTAGTTCAAGTTCAAGTGGAGGATCAGGCAGAGGCTACAAAAAAAAAATCTCATAGTCATTAAGTCTGCATGGACTTCAATTCATAAAAATTAAACCTCTTCATAATATTAATGAGAATAACTCTGTTACTACCATAGATAAATTAGTTCAAGTTCAAGTTCACATGCACCAATTCATTTCTTCATAAACATCAGCCATTTCTGACCATTTCTCACTCCAATGGCAGCCAATAAAGTGCATGAATATTCCTCCGTTTTTCTCCCGTGGTCGGGGCCTGGAAACGGCCGCTCCCGACGGCACTATGTACAGCCTCCCCCCCCCCCCCTCCCCCCCGCCCGCGGAGATGAACCAACGAGAGAGCAGGCTATTCTAGACTGGGTATTGAGTAATGAGGAAGGGTTAGTTAGCAGTCTTGTTGTGCGTGCCCCCTTGGGCAAGAGTGACCATAATATGGTTGAGTTCTTCATTAGGATGGAGAGTGACATTGTTAATTCAGAAACAACGGTTCTGAACTTAAAGAAAGGTAACTTTGAGGGGTATGAGACATGAATTGGCCAAGATTGACTGGCAATTAGTTCTAAAAGGGTTGACGGTGGATATGCAATGGAAGGCATTTAAAGACTGCATGGATAGAACTACACAAATTGTTCATCCCAGTTTGGCAAAAGAATAAATCAGGGAAGGTAGTGCATCCGTGGATAACAAGGGAAATTAGGGATAATATCAAAGCAAAAGATGATGCGTACAAATTAGCCAGAAAAGGCAGCATACCAGTGGACTGGGAGAAATTCAGAGACCAGCAGAGGAGGACAAAGGGCTTAATTAGGAAAGGGAAAATAGATTATGAAAGAAAACTGGCAGGGAACATAAAACTGACTGCAAAAGTTTTTATAGATATGTGAAGAGAAAGAGATTAGTTAAAACAAATGTAGGTCCCTTGCAGTCAGAAACAGGTGAATTGATCATGGGGAACAAGGATATGGCGGACCAATTGAATAACTACTTTGGTTCCGTCTTCACTAAGGAAGACATAAATAATCTGCCGGAAATAGCAGGGGACCGCGGGTCAAAGGAGATGGAGGAACTGAGTGAAATCCAGGTTAGTCGGGAAGTGGTGTTGGGTAAATTGAATGGATTAAAGGCCGATAAATCACCAGGGCCAGATAGGCTGCATCCCAGAGTACTTAAGGAAGTAGCTCCAGAAATAGTGGATGCATTAGTGATAATTTTTCAAAACTCTTTAGATTCTGGAGTAGTTCCTGAGGATTGAAGGGAGGGAGAGAGAAAACGGGGAATTACAGACCAGTTAGTCTAACATCGGTAGTGGGGAAACTGCTAGTCAGTTATTAAAGATGGGATAGCAGCACATTTGGAAAGTGGTGAAATCATTGGACAAAGTCAGCATGGATTTACGAAAGGTAAATCATGTCTGACGAATCTTATAGAATTTTTCGAGGATGTAACTAGTAGAGTGGATAGGGGAGAACCAGTGGATGTGTTGTATCTGGACTTTCAGAAGGCTTTCGACAAGGTCCCACATAAGAGATTAGTATACAAACTTAAAGCACACGGTATTGGGGGTTCAGTATTGATGTGGATAGAGAACTGGCTGGCAAACAGGAAGCAAAGAGTAGGAGTAAACGGGTCCTTTTCACAATGGCAGGCAGTGACTAGTGGGGTACCGCAAGGCTCAGTGCTGGGACCCCAGCTATTTACAATTTATATTAATGAGCTGGACGAGGGAATTGAAGGCAACATCTCCAAGTTTGCGGATGACACTAAGCTGGGGGGCAGTGTTAGCTGTGAGGAGGATGCTAGGAGACTGCAAGGTGACTTGGATAGGCTGGGTGAGTGGGCAAATGTTTGGCAGATGCAGTATAATGTGGATAAATGTGAGGTTATCCACTTTGGTGGCAAAAACAGGAAAGCAGACTATTATCTAAATGGTGGCCGATTAGGAAAAGGGGAGATGCAGCGAGACCTGGGTGTCATGGTACACCAGTCATTGAAAGTAGGCATGCAGGTGCAGCAGGCAGTGAAGAAAGCGAATGGTATGTTAGCTTTCATAGCAAAAGGATTTGAGTATAGGAGCAGGGAGGTTCTACTGCAGTTGTACAGGGTCTTGGTGAGACCACACCTGGAGTATTGCGTACAGTTTTGGTCTCCAAATCTGAGGAAGGACATTATAGCCATAGAGGGAGTGCAGAGAAGGTTCACCAGACTGATTCCTGGGATGTCAGGACTTTCATATGAAGAAAGACTGGATAGACTTGGCTTATACTCGCTAGAATTTAGGAGATTGAGAGGGGATCTTATAGAAACGTACAAAATTCTTATGGGGTTGGACAGGCTAGATGCAGGAAGATTGTTCCCGATGTTGGGGAAGTCCAGGACAAGGGGTCACAGCTTAAGGATAAGGGGGAAATCCTTTAAGACCGAGATGAGAAAAAACTTTTTCACACAGAGTGGTGAATCTCTGGAACTCTCTGCCACAGAGGGTAGTTGAGGCCAGTTCATTGGCTATATTTAAGAGGGAGTTAGATGTGGCCCTTGTGGCTAAAGGGATCAGGGGGTATGGAGAGAAGGCAGGCACGGGATACTGAGTTGGATGATCAGCCATGATCATATTGAATGGCGGTGCAGGCTCGAAGGGCCGAATGGCCTACTCCTGCACCTATTTTCTATGTATCTATGTATACCTTGGATTTAACTATGGATACACATAGTTTAGGCCCTCAACCATGAATGAATGAATGAATGAGTGAATGAATGAGTGAATGAATGAGTGAATGAATGAATGAGTGAATGAATGAATAAATTAATTAATGAGTGAGTGAATGAGTGAATGAATGAATGAATGAGTGAATGAATGAGTGAATGAATGAGTGGATGAGTGAATGAATGAGTGAATGAATGAGTGAATGAGTGAGTGAATGAATGAATGAGTGAATGAATGAGTGAATGAATGAGTGAATGAATGAGTGAATGAGTGAGTGAATGAATGAATGAATGAGTGAATGAATGAGTGAATGAATGAGTGGAGTGAATGAATGAGTGAATGAGTGAGTGAATGAATGAGTGAATGAATGAGTGGATGAATGAGTGGATGAATGAGTGGATGTACAGCCTCCAAATCTCATTTTTTCACGTTATAAAGGTGCAATTAAATGAATTAAAGTGCATACAGATTAATTTTCATAAATTCAGACTTTAGATCTTACCTTTTCAGTTCGTTGATTCACAAAGTTTGACTGCAGCACCTCAGGCAGGGACATTGCTTTCAAGACTTTCATCCACTTAGCAGCACATTCTTCAGACTTCTTCAATGCTTTTCTCACTAAATTCAATTACCCTGCTGCAAGTTTCCACGACATGTATTCCACAGAACTAGAAAGAACCTTCATCAGAATCTCCAGTAAAACAGGCATCAGTGAAGCCCTCTCAGTGCTCCCTGCCTAGCTAGCCTGAAACAAAGCGCGTGATTGGCCAACTGGCATACAACTCAATGTTAAACGTGCTTTGATTGGACTAAAAATACCCGAAAATTTTCAGTTTTTTCTGTAATTTAATAAAAATGTGCAAGTTTTGTTCATGACGAGTTTCAGGGGTGATTTATATAATTTTTTTACACAATATGTGAACATTTCATGTAGTTCGGTGACTTGGGTCATGAAACACTGGAATAAAGCTCCTCGGCCCACAGCCGAAATCCATCATTTAGACTTTACAGCAGGGAAACAGGCCCTTTGGCCCACCGAGTCCACACCGTCCAGCGATCAACCCATACACTAGTAGTTCTAAATGTTTTTTGAAAATTGCTGGTTGTTGCATAATATTAATAAATTATGAGATAATTCGTGGTGAATATAATAGATAAGATAAACAAGGTAGACAGGTCTGAAGAAGGGTCTCGATCCAAAACGTCACCCATTCCTTCTATCCGGTGATGCTGCCTGTCCCGCTGAGTTATTCCAGCATTTTGTGTCTATCTGCAGTTTAAATCATCATCTGCAGTTCCTTCCTACACATAAGGTAAACAAGGTGTTGGCCACAGGTTCATCGGATACATTAAATACATTATCAGCATTAAAAATTGATCTTTTACCTGCCAAGTCAGCATGTTCCCTTTATTTAAGCAATGCATTAACACTGATATGAATTCACTTGATGAATTCCAAAATACATACATAGTAACCATCAGACTACTCAGATAGCGGATTGTTAACCTTGAGCCAGAAGACCCTGGATTTCAACTTTCAACAGATAATCTTGAGGGGCTTCGTTATTGACTTCAGGAGACATGGTGGTACATGCCTCAATCAGCATCAATGGAGCCAAAGTGGAAATGGTTGAGAGATTCACATTCCTGGGCCAATATTAATTTTCACTGTATGTATGAATGAATGAATGAATGAATACGTTTATTGGCCAAGTATTCACATACAAGGTGGACGACAGATGGCGCAATGGGCTAAGTGTTCGGCTGGCAACCGGAAGGTAGCCGGTTCGAATCCCGCTTGGAGTGCATACTGTCGTTGTGTCCTTGGGCAAGACACTTCACCCACCTTTGCCTGCGTGTGAATGTGTGTGAATGTGTGTGAGTGATTGGTGGTTGTCGGAGCGGCCGTAGGCGCAGATTAGCAGCCACGCTTCCGTCAGTCTGCCCCAGGGCAGCTGTGGCTACAGAAGTAGCTCACCACCACCGAGTGTGACTGAGGAGTGAATGAATAATGCGATGTAAAGCACCTTGAGTATTAGAAAGGCGCTATATAAATCCAATCCATTATTATTATTATTATTATACAAGGAATTTGCCTTGGTGCTCCGAACCCGCAAGTGACAACGACATACAGTGACAGTGACAATCTCAGTACCTATGACAATAAGAAACTATAATAAAACCTTGCCGTTCTTGTGCATACAATAAATTCAACTTGCTGCACGCACCACAACATCTGTATCCTAGTGAACCTCACTCCCTTGCAGTCTCTTTCCATTAGGGTAATAATCCACCTTTTGACACCAGATAAAATTGCAGCACCTTCTCTCTCTCTCCTTCTGAGCATCAACCGGGACTCAGTACTAAAGTCTTAAACCCGACGGCAACCAATTGAGTAAAATACAAAGTGCCGGAATACCCAGTGGCTCAGGCAGCATCAGTGGATGGAATGGATAGAGTCAAGACCCTTTTTCAGATTGAGGCTGCAGTCATGAACAACAACAGTCGCTGCTTCTACCTTTTCTTACCGCCATTGACCTCTTCGTCCATCCACTGGCTGCTTTATCACAATCTCTAGCAGGCAATTTTTTTCCCCCAAAAAATAAAGTGAATTCAGAATATTTAAAGATATATACAAAACAAGAACAGTGCAAAAGCTCTTCCGACGTTCTCAGCGGCTACACATACATTTATTTGCGTTATATTTGGTAATATTCACAAAACTAACATTATACCAGGCACCCATGCCACTTTTGTGTCCCCCTGGGTTGATATCCCTTCACTTTTGAGGGGTGTTTCAGCCAGTCCACCCCCCCCCCCCCAATGTCCAGCAGTAGAAGGACCCGAGACAAGACGCTAGAACAGGGGTTCCCAGCCTTTTTCTTCCCGTTTATCCCTGGCAACTTTAATAGCATATAACAATGTTATTGCACTTATTTATGAACAATTAATGAACAGATACCAGTATACCAGAACTAAACACAGTCAGTCAATGAGAAAAAATATGTACAAATCAAGAATCAACAATTTTACCCCCTGGGTAGGCGAAATTTACTCCCTGAGAGGGAATTTACCACAGGTTGGGAACCCTTGCGCTAGAAGGACCCAACAGAGCCCTGGCATTGGCTGCAACAAGCTTCAGCGAGTCCCTCAGCACATACTCCAATAGTCTGGAGCGGACCAGTCGGCAATATTCTCTGGTAGACAAAAGTGCTGGAGAAACTCAGCGGGTGCAGCAGCATCTATGGAGCGAAGGAAATAGGCAATGTTTCGGGCCGAAACCCTTCTTCAGTCTGAAGAAGGGTTTTGGTTCGAAACGTTGCCTACTTCCTTCGCTCCATAGATGCTGCTGCACCCGCTAAGTTTCTCCAGCACTTTTATCTACCTTCGATTTTCCAGCATCTGCAGTTCCTTCTTAAACACGGCAATATTCTCTGACGGATATCTTGCTCTGCTGGGAGATCGACAAGGTTCGAGCAGACCAAAGAGCATCTTTCACCAAGTTGATGACCTTCCAGCAGCACTTGACGTCCGTCTCCGAATGTGTGCCCAGGAACAGTCCGTAAATAAGAGACATACGGTCATATGTGATAGGAGTAGAATTAGGCCATCGGCCCATCAAGTCTACTCCGCCATTCAATCATGGCTGATCTATCTCTCTCTCCTAACCCCATTCTCCTGCCTTCTCCCCATAACCTCTGACACCTGTACTAATCTAGAGTCCTCCGTAAGGGAGCTGTCCGCGATAAACCGTGGCAAGGACCCTTGCATCATTCTCCAGACTCTCTTCGCTAAATGACCGCAGACGCACGTGCTAACCAGATAGCGCGGGACATGTGGCGCAGCAGGGGGCAGGCGTGGTTACGGGGAGCCGGCCCTTACCGAACACATGGTTCCCCTGGGGCATGTGCATGTTGACCAACAGGACCATATACAGATCACATGGCCTGGGCTGGCCCGCCCCCAGGAGCGGCCACGCATCCGTGTTGATCACGTGATCCAGGGCAGACCCGCCTCCAGGAAAGGCCGCGCCCCTTTGCCAGCCACGTGACCCCGGCCTGACCCTGGCGCCGCTCCAGCGGTGGTCACGTGACCCGGCAGGCGGGACCTCCCGGGCTAGCCACGCCCCCTTGGCCCCGGGCTGGCGTCGCTCTCGGGCCGTGGCCACGCCCCTTTTCCGATCACGTGTTCTCTCCCTGGCCGGGGTGGTGCGCAGGCGCAGCGCCGAGTGATGTGGAGGCGGACATTGCGTGTCGCCACTGCAGCCTGGGCTCCGTGTCGGGGCCTGTTCACCATGCAGCAGATCGACACGCTGCACTTCCATACCCTCTTCACCGACGGCCTCAAGTGTATTGCAGGTGAGGTCGGGGCGAAAGCGAAGGTTAGGGACGGGCGCCGCCATCTTGCTGCCCATGGGCATCGGGTCCATGGTCCTTCCACTCTTTCCCTTCGCCCTGTTTCCTTCCCCTCTCCCCGCCCTCCTCCTCCTCCATTTGCAGCAGGGTCAGCAATGCCCGATGAGTGTGCGAGCCGCCCCTCCTGTGCTCCACTCCCGGCAGAAGCGGCCTAAAATGATGCATGTTGTTTGTAATAATCCCTCCTTGCTGCTTATTCCTGGTACTTTTTTTTTTGCAACGATTCCCCGTCACTCTCACCATTCACTGCCACTTTTCCCTGGCATTTATTTTGCAATAGCTTCCCCTGTCCTCCCACCCTTTATTGCTGCTTATTCCTAGCATGTTTTTTGTAATAATTCCCCCCTGCCCCTATCACCCTTCACTGTTGCTTATTCCTGGCATGTGTTTTGCAATGATTTCCCCTGCCCTTGTATCCTTCAGTTGCATTTCACGAGATAACCGGCATTGCACTTTCCCCACTTTCTCAGAATTGTTCGTTAAAAACAACCACGAGTTGAGGATAGCAGGCGGTGCTGTGAGGGACTTGCTAAACGGGAAGCAGCCAGAAGATGTGGACTTCGCCACCACCGCCATCCCTGACCACATGAAAGAGTTGTTCCAGACTGCGGGCATTCGGATGATCAACAACAAAGGGGAGAAGCATGGCACCATTACTGCAAGGGTAGGTCTAAACTACCACTCGGTTCTATCAAGTGGAACACAGCGTTAGTTTTGTATTGAGATCGCAAGGATTGCTGTCAAATCTCAGCTTTGACCTTTGGTGTGAAAATACGTTTTAGAAATATACTTGCTGGAAAAGCACTGTGAACCCGTTTAAGCAATTCAACAAGTGATCCTCCGTCAGTTTCGCCACCTCCAACGTGACCCCACCACTCGCCACATCTTCCCATCTCCCCCTATGTCTGCCTTCCGCAAAGACCGCTCCCTCCGTAACTCCCTTGTCAATTCTTCCCTTCCCTCCCATACCACCCCCTCCCCTGGTACTTTCCCTTGCAACCGCAAGAGATGCAACACTTGTCCCTTCACTTCCCCCCTCCACTCCATTCCAGGACCCAAGCAGTCGTTCCAGGTGCGACAGAGGTTCACCTGCATCTCCTCCAACCTCATCTATTGCATTCGCTGCTCTAGATGCCAGCTGATCTACATCGGTGAGACCAAGCGGAGGCTTGGCGATCGTTTCGCCGAACACCTCCGGTCGGTCCGCAATAACCAACCTGAACTCCCGGTGGCTCAGCACTTCAACTCCCCCTCCCATTCCGTATCTGACCTCTCTGTCCTGGGTCTCCTCCATGGCCACAGCGAGCAACACCGTAAATTGGAGGAAATGCACCTCATATTCCGCTTGGGCAGTCTACACCCTGGTGGCCTGAACGTTGAATTCTCCCAATTCTGCTAGCCCTGGCTGTCCCCTCCCCTTCATCAGCCATCTGGTTGTCTCCTCCCCTCCCCCAACCCTCGGGTTCCTCCTCCTCATTTTCCTGTTTTCCTTTCTTCTCCCCACCCCCTATCAGTCTGAAGAAGGGTTTCGGCCCGAAACGTTACCTATTTCCTTCGCTCCATAGATGCTGCTGCACCCGCTGAGTTTCTCCAGCATTTTTGTGTACCTAAGCAATTAGTATATTTATGCTTTCAAAGTAAATGAATAATGCTAATGACCAACTTTGGTTGGACAATTGGCTGAAACTGGATCAGATTAATATGTTGACCTTTCCCCACATTAAAACATGAAATTCAGATGTCTTTGCAGATCTCTCACTGGATTTGAATGAACGAATAGTTATTGAATTTCCATTGTACACTTGATGTCAACGAGATATAAAGGGTTTTACAAATATTTTATATGGAAGTTTTATATCATGGAATTCTTAATACCTTTCCTCTCTGAACTTGATTTGAAATGTACAGTTCCATGTCTGAATCATAAGGAAAACTGTCCAAATGTACATAAAATCATAATTATTTAAAAACTGAAATGTATTAAAGTATGCCTGATGTGACAGAGATTCATGTCGTCTTGTCATATGAAGTTTCAGCCATTGACAGGACGACATGAATCTCTCAAATCATTCGGAGTTTGTGATTAATTTTAATGTACCTTTTTAAAATATCTGACATAGGTGCATAATCAGAACTTTGAGATTACTACATTGCGAATTGATGTTACAACAGATGGAAGGCACGCTGAAGTACAATTCACAACAGATTGGCAGACAGATGCTGAACGCAGAGACCTTACCATCAACTCAATGTTTTTAGGTATTCAAGTTTAGGCTGCATCCTCCATTGACCTGTTATATTATTGTTTCCATTCTACCAATGAGCCTTTAAAAAACATCCTCATTGTAATTTATGATGTATTGAAACAGATTTTAAGTTTTCATTTGTTTCTCAGGCCTTGATGGTACTTTGTATGATTATTTCAATGGCTACGAGGATCTGAAAAACAAGAAAGTTCGATTTGTAGGTGATCCGTCACACAGGATACAAGAAGATTATTTGAGAATAATGCGATATTTTAGGTTGGTGTAATTTTCTTTCATTAATATCTAATTTAAAGTGAATCAATTGAAAAATATCCTGCATTGGGATGGAGCAAGTCTTGGATTTTGACGGAAATCATAGTTGTCGGATGACCTAAAGGAACTTGTTTTCCTTCAACTACAAATAATGAGCAAAATAATAATCACTTGTAAAGTTTAAAAATCATTCCAGGGAAGATCCAATCCCAATATTCCTACATGGTAAAATTATATTAAAAAGAGATTGTGAAGACATAAGAGACTGCAATTGCTGGAATCTCGAGCAAAAACAAAGCTCTTGAGAAACGCAGTGGGTCATGGAGCCTGTGTGGAAGGAAATGGACAGTCAGTACTTGGGGTCAGGTCAGGTTAAGATATCTGTCCCACTGAATTCCTCCAGATAATTATTTTGAATCCTGAAATCTATTGCAGAAGTTTGGGGGTAACTATAAATAGATTTGCATTATGCATGGCTATTTACATGCTTCCAAGCTCTTGATTTGGTTTCATTATTTGAGAAATATAAAATTGCCTCGAATAGAGTATTAATATGCTGTATGTTAGTCATGCAAGGTGAATTTTGCATTCAGTTGATTTGTTTTGCATATGGGTGAAGTATGGAATAGCCAGACTGAAGAAAGCTGCCTTGGGTAATTTTGTACAGTTAAGAAAGTACATTTTATATAATGTTCGAAATAGTAACTAAAATTTTGATGTTACAGTATGTTTAGAATAAAGTTAACAAACTATTATTGTTTCATTACATATGATCTAGAATGCTTTTCCATTGTATATTTTTTAAACTCATCGCCAAAGCACTTTATTCTTTTCCGTGTACTCAGGATATATTGAGAAAATTGCGCGCTAATGGTACCACAGCAAAATGTTGATGTCCACATAATTTGCATTGTTAAATTCAGTCACTCCTTCAGAATACAGTAGTACAATATAATCAGAGAGAAGGGCCAGAATATGTTATTTCTGTTGGAGAAGGACTCTACATTTGTGGGTTCCCTCTGTGCCATCAGGTTGAAACCATAAACATATTTAAATAAATTATATTTTAATAATTATCATCCTCCTGGTCATGTTTTAGGGCCTGCACATTTCCAGGCCTGCTGGCAACAGGTTTTGACCCCGGCTGCCTTTAATCCCTGTACTTTATTTTCACCCATATCATCAACTAAATTCGTGTACGTGTATGTGCTTTCACCCAGATCCACATCCACTGGTGCAGGAGATCTGACTCCCATGCTGACCTTGTGCTGATTTCCTGCATTTTTGATGCTGGCATGATTGTAAGTGAGACCACCACCAACAAATCAATATATAAAATCAGTTTTTTTTTTTAAATTATGTTATAGTTCTGACAAAATTTCAATTACAATTAATAGTCAGGGCTTCTTGTCGATCTATGCATGGCTGCTTCCCCCCCATGCTTATTACCCTGTCACACCCACCTCAAAAAAAACTACAGAAAACAAATATTGGTCCAAGTGTTTTACCTGATCATGTGCCAGCGTATTTAACAAATCTTTCCCTTTATGGGGGATAATTCAAATTTTTGAGATACTTGGGTAATTATTCTAATTGAGTAGTTTCATTGTTTTGCTATGGTAACTTTAGAGATCAAGGATAAGAAAACCATTGACCAAAGTTTCTTAGCATATTCATTCAAGTTAGCGATTATCTGAACAATTTTGTTAACTAGTTATCTTTGGAGTGCCAAAAATCAATGTTAATTTTCTAACAAATTAGAAATCTGACACATGACCATTTATTATCCACTAATTATGAGTTACTCCAGCATTTTATTTCTACATTATGATCACAAATTTCTTCTCAAATGTGTTTCAGTTATTTAAATTCTCTTGACAGTGAACAGGTTCTGGTAAACTGAGGGATCCCGAGAATGTAGAGCCCTACTCTAGGAACCAGTTTAAGCTTACCCTTCTCTCTGCAGTCAAGCCAAATAACTTGAGGCATTCAGGCCCACTGGACTTCCTCTGCAAGAGTGGCTAGACTACTGATACCATTTAGTGTGAGGTAGATAATTGCTACATTTCTGAAATAAAAATTGGTTCATTGGCCCTATAACTTAATATCTTTTAGGTTTTATGGCAAGATTGCCAAAGAATTGGGAGACCACGATCCCAAGACGTTGAAGTCGATCAAACAGCATGCAAAAGGCATGGCTGGAATTTCTGGTGAAAGAATCTGGTTTGAGCTGAAAAAAACTCTAGTTGGAAACCATGTTGCTCACCTTGTCGGTCTAATGTATGAACTGGATATAGCTCAGTACATTGGTAGGCATATAAATCTGCATATTTTCATTTGAGTTAATCATCAATTCATGTTATACACTGCATAATTTTTGTATTGAATTATTAATGTTTTCAAACCTCAATCTCTTGCAGGATTGCCAGTCATTGAAGGCAATCTGGAAGAACTAAACAGGGTGTGTAAAAATGTGGAACATCACTCTCCGAAACCTATGACTGCTCTGTCAGCACTTTTTCGAATACAAGACGATGTTCTACGACTTGACTTAAGGCTAAAAATTTCAAAAGAGGAAAAGCAACTTGGCTTGTTCCTAGTTAAGTATCGAAGAGACTTAATAAAGGCCGATGGTCCAGATCCGCTGAAACCCTACAGAGATTTTGTTATAGATGTAAGTAATAAGTGAGTTAAATGAAAAAGAAATGGGAGAATTGCAATCTGGAACTTTGGATATGTGTAAACCAATTCCGTTATGATGAGACGTGGATGAAAATGACAATGTGGTATTTAGGCGGGGTTTTTTAATGGCAAATTCGTTCTCATGTGCACCATTTACAGTTTATACTACTTTAAGCAGGTGCCAATGGGATCATGAACACAATATTCAGACTGGATTAATTACATGCAGTGTGAAATTTGGGTTTGAATGGAGCATTATGATACTCCATTTGATCAACAGATAATTGATCAATAATCATCCAATAGCCATCTGCTGGGTGTTGAGAGGTCCGGTTTTACCATAATAAATGCTTTTTATTTTATTTTTTAGCTAAAATGTTAAAATCATGGAACAACATGAATCTCTGCCCATCTTTCCCCAAGTCTACAACTTAGTTCAATTATTCATGTCTGTTACACAGTGGGCTGCTGAAGAGTTGTTGTTTTTTGTACTGTGGGTGTATTTAAAATGTAACTGGGTTTGATTTCACTGTTTTCTGCTCAATTTTCAGTCCAGAGAACCGGAAATGCAAAGCAAAGTGTGCGAATTACTGAAGTACCAAGGAGAGGAGAAGTTACTGAAGGAGATGGAGCAGTGGTCCATACCACGCTTTCCTGTTAGTGGCCATGATCTGCGAAGAATAGGAATAATTTCTGGAAAGGAAATTGGAACAATGCTGCAGGAACTTAGGGATACATGGAAAAAAAGTGGTTACCTGATGGATAAGGAAGAACTATTAAGTATTGTAAAAAGTCCTTAAACAGCTGTCCTAGACATTCAGGCATTGAAAACTTTTTTTTCCACTCAGTTTATGTCGACCATTGGTTACCATCAACCAGTCTCTAATTTATATATGTATATATATGCTTATATCATTGTAAATTCGGTTTTGCGTTTCTTTCACAATGATCACTAATTTACACGCATGTACATTCTAAGTAACATTTTGATTCTACTCAAAATTGGATGGATTTAAGTGCAGATGATAGTTCTGTTCCAATCTATTTGCACGTTCAAAGTTTGAACAGTTTGAGTTGCTAAAAATAATTGGCATTGTGCGAGATGATGCGATCTTAATTTGGTTATATAAATTTTGTTCATGTTCACCTACATCATGGTCTGGTTTGAATACTTTTAGTATCGAAGGACACTTAAAGAATTAAAAATCATGAAAACATTTTTCTGTTTTGCTTTTTAAGATTGTTGTATGTTGTGTTATTAATCTACTTGATCTTTTAAACTTTTTTTTGTGATGAATCTCAATTTTGCAATCCAAAGCTGTTCTTAAGATCAGTGTCATTGCAGTGAATAGAAAAGGTATGAATGCAAGAAAAATAAGATAGCCATGGAATACTGCTTTTAAAATAGTATTTTTGAGAGAATCCCAAAGTTTGTTTTGTTTGTTGGAAATGTGGAAAAGCAGGAGGCTATTTCTCAAATAGTTGGCAGTTTGAAAAGATGGCAGGTTAGTAATGATCAAGTCTTTATTCCAATGAGGTCATCTCCACAGGTTTAATAAGCACTCAATTTGGTAGATTCTTCAGTCCTTTACATCTTTAAAAATGGTAGAGTTTTATGCAAGATGTGGAGCGCCAGAGGTTGCAGGGAAACATGAGAGGCATAGAGTAGACAGTCAAACCTTTGATGGAAGAAAAAAATAGCTTTACGGTGAGAGTGGAAATTTAATGGAGAAAATGTCTTTGTACTCCTTTACCATGAATTCATGAGATTATAAGAGCAAAATTAGGTTGTTCGGCCCATTGTGTCTGCTCTGCTATTCAATCATGGCTGACCTATTTTTCCCTATTCTCATACCCATAACCTTTGACACCCTTATTAATCAATCTCCACTTTAAAAATACCCATTGACGACCTCCACAGCCGCCTGTGGCAATGAATTCTACAGATTCACCACCTCTGGCTAAATAAATGTATTCTCATGACCATTCTGAAGGAATGTCCTTTTATTCTGAGGTTGTGCCCTCTGGTCCTAGACTCACAACTGGAAACATCCTCTCCACACCCACTCTATCTAGGCTTTTCATTATTTGGTAGTTATCTGCATTGATCTAACCTTTGTACACTCAGCTAAGTAAAACTATGCAAGGCATAAACAGCATTAGTATCACCTACATGACCAGAAAGATTAATTGAATTTCTCTTGTTTCAGATTCCAGCACCTGCAGGTTTATTTGTTTTTCAACAAATGCCATGAATCCAGCTTTTTAAATACTTTGGAACAACCTCACTTAAAAAAAAACTTCAATATATCCGAGTTGTGAGCTGGTGAAGTTTTTATAAAACAGCTGTTACTTTTCTAATTAATGTACCAAATGCAGTGTTTGGTTCACATCCCTTTTTAGAAATATGAAAATTACTTTAAAAATATCTGTACAATAATTGACCAGTCACACTCACAGTAGATAGAAAGTATAGATCTGAAGGTTTGAATTGTCCCTGTAGGAACTGGCTTACTTGTAATATAGCTCTAAACAGGCCAAAAAACACAATGTGCTTAATTATTTAATCTGGTGACCAATTGTGAACAAACTATGGGCTTTAGGGTACGTGGGCCTGTTCTTGTGCTGTACTGGCTTCCATTTGTTTGAATGCAGTCATTAACAAGTTTTATTTTACTTTTATCATTTAAGGGTTTATATTTTTAAAATTCCAGTTTCTGATTAATGTTATTTAGTAACTGGGGAAGCTGCTTGACGCACCAGAAGGCTGTCTGAGATGGCTTTTGTTTTTCCCACCTGTGGCAAGATGCTCGTGCTGCTAATCTGTTTCGTGAAATTGTGGCATCAGAAATAGACAGGTGTGATTATAGAATAACGTGAGAATGACCATAAGGCTGGTCATATATATCAGGTTATAACGTATGCATTTCAAGGTTCCTATAAAGATGTCTTGAACTCCTTTACAATTTGTAAATTGCTTCTCAACCTACAGGACAAATGACCAGTTGTGATTATCTAATGTTCAGAGAAAGGTGAATCAGCCTGCTGATGTCAGATTGGAACTTTAGATGCAACCACAAAATTACTCGGTTTGAGATGGTTCTATCCAGAAAGAGTAATACTGTAAACATATTTAAAAATAACTGGAACTAAAAATCCCACAACCATGCTTAGATTTAATAGAGAAAATAATTAGCAGTACAGGTTTTGAGCATTCACATTTCATTATTGTTCCCACCACTGAAATACAATTGAATTCCAATTCTATGAAGATTCACTGCAGCTTCAAAATCACCCTTATTCTTGTTATATCACTGTTAGCTCAGGCATGAGACAGGAAAAAACTGAAAAGAGATGGGGGTGTTGATCTCTGGTAGGGTCCCCTTTATGCAGAATTTTTTAAATAATTGTACCTTGAAATTAGTACCTCAACACAATTTGCTTGTCACTTCTTAATTTACACAGAAAATTTGTGATAATCATACCTTGCTTGTTTACCCTTAATTTATAGTTTTTTTGAAATTATACCTTACAATAACACATTTTACCTGATTGAATCAGGTTAAAAAAAAACTCTTGAATGCAGTGTGAGCATAACTCTGTACTCCCCTCCCCAACCCTGGTATGCCTAGGGGACAGGAAAACCGCTACTCTACCTGTGCTAGCCATAGAGATGTGCATGCAGACGGCTGGCGTACACGCTTTCCGCTAAAATCGACATGGCGGATTTTAGCGCACTCAACCAACGGTGCACTGTCTCGTGGAAAGATTCAAGATTCCATTTAATTGTCACATGTACCAATTAAGCAAGTAAAATTTGAGTTACCCTACAAAGTAAAAATACACACAGTATTTTACATAAACATCCACCACATTGGAATCAACATTCCTCACTGTGATGGAAGGCAATAAAGTTCAGTCATCTTCCTCCTTTGTTCACCCGTGGTTGGGACCGCTCTTCAAGCCCTCGTCGGGATGATCGGAACACTGCGTCGGCCGCTGCTTTATGGTGTTAAAAGTCCACATGCCCCTGTCGGAGCTCCCACACTGGCGATCCTCGGCTCCACAATGGTAAGTCCGGGTTGGATTTAGACTTTTTACCGAATTTCAGGATCTGCAGAGAAATCTCATGCATGCAGCTAAAGATGTGAAAAAGCAAAATATCACAGAAGCTGGGATTCAAACAAAATACTTTGATTACAAACCTGATGGAATTATTATGGATCCTTCAAAACCAGAAGGTTCTGAGAATATCAAAAAGCAATTTGTTCATTTTCTGACCAATGTATTCTGTTGCAAATTTGAAGTGTGGAGGCATTGAATCTTACTTTCAAAAAAATTACTACTAAATGAAAGCGTTAATCATTTATGCTTCCAAATGTTGGAGGTTAAGTCAGTGCATCACATTTTTCTAATTAACTCAAAAATGAACCTGTGGTCTGTTCCATATTAGATGCTTTGGATGGAAGTTAGACTGAAGACTGCTGCACAACAATATGCATCGTTGTGAAATGCAACTCTACATCCGAGAATACAGAGCAAGATTTAAACTGAAACCACTATAATTTAAGAACATTTTTTGTTTATCAATAATTTTGTTGAAAAGGCAAACGTTTCAAAGTTATACATTTATGGAAGTAAATTAACATTAAAAAACAGCAAAATTCTCTTGGTAAATCTCTTTAATCATTTCATTTGTATCTTAGTTCCTTTCCAAATGCTTGCAAAAAACAGTATAAATTTCTCTCAACGGAATCTCACGAAAAGAGCACTTTCCCTATAACAGCTACAATTAAAACTGCTTTCAACACAATGATTCTCAATTATTAAACACAGTAAATTCCATTATTTACAACTATCTCAAGAAAAATAGATCTCATTATAACACCATTTACTAGGAACTAAGTAATTTGCCAGAATGAAAACATTGAACAGCACTGTAATGCCTTATTAACAAGTTGACCACATCAAGAATTCTGGTCTATTAATAATATACTATAATAATACACTAGCTACTTTGAAATGGCTACAGCAGATACGTTTTCAGCAGAATAACTGGATTTATCGTAAAACTACAATTGAAGCATTCATTAAGTTGTTAGCATAATCTTGTTGCAAGTCTACTCCCAGACTTGCACAAAATGATGATCAAAAAGGCTTAATTGAAAGTTTCCATCTTATAAAATGTTAGGAGTCAGCCAGCATCTTAAAAAAAGATAATGCTCAATGGATATCTCATTAGCGTACATGCAAAATTCAAATAGGATAACTCCTTAATTAGATTGTGAACAGCATATTGCTTTTAAGAGTCTGCAGTAATGGGGACTGATTTATGGCATTGTACTACACTGAAGCTCACCCACTCAGAATATATAACCGTAACTCGGGGAGCCATTTCCCACAATCTATTAATATGAATGGGAGAAATAAGGTGGATGTATCCAACCTCGACCCAAGTTCTATATGTAAAGTGAATTTGATTTAGGTTTCCAATCTTCCATGCCTGTACTCATTTGCTTAAAAGCTTCAGAAATAAGCCAATACCATAACTCGTCCGGCATTCATCTTTGGGAATCCAATTGAGTAGGTTGTTACAGTCAAAAATCCAGTTGAATACACAGTAAGATATTGGAAGAAAATTATTCATTCAATGGAGGGGCTTTTCACCGAGGTATTTTTACAAACACCATATTAAGGTTTCTAGATTTCCCAATCAAAAAGAAATGTGAAATATATTCTAAATTACAAAATAATACGTCAATCAAAATAGAGGAAGAAGTAATGGCAATGTAGGAACCTGTCCAAACAGTTATGGTAAATCTTCCCTGGTACATTAAATAGTCAAATATCTGACAATTTCATATCTTTAAAAATGGCTTCCCTAGATTCCACGCAATATTGAACATGCAGGTACAGCAGGCAGTGAAGAAAGCTAATGGTATGTTGGCCATAACGAGAGGATTTGAGTATAGGAGTATCTGCAATTGTACAGGGCCCTGGTGAGACCACATCTGGAGTATTGTGTGCAGTTTTGGTCTCCTAATTTGAGGAAGGGCATCCTTGATATTGAGGCGTAGGTTCACGAGGTTAATCCCCAGGATGGTGAGACGATATGAGGAAAGATTGGAAAGAGTACTCACTGGAATTTAGAAGGATGAGAGGGGATCTTATAGAAACATATACAATTATAAAAGGACTGGACAATGTAGATGCAGGGGAAGTCAAGAACCAGGGGCCAGTCGAAGAATAAAGGGGAGGCCATTTAAAACTGAGATGAGAAGAAAACTTTTTCACCCAGAGAGTTGTGAATTTGTGGAATTCTCTGCAGTAAAGGCTAATTCACTGGATGAATTTAAAAGTTTGATAGCGCTCTATTGGCTCGCGGAATCAAGGGAAATGGGGAAAAGGCAGGCACGGGTTACTGATTGTGGATGATCACAATGAATGGCGGTGCAGGCTCGAAGGGCCAAATGGCCTCCTCCTGCACCTATTTTCCATGTTTCTATATCTATTTTAATTATGGTCATGTTAACTACAAAGGTGTTTTTCCTCTAAAAGATTACCTTTGTTAAATCACTGCACCTGATCTGGGGCGAGTTGTTTATAACAACACTGCAATTTATTGTCACAATCTGCAGCTATTTGACGATGGTGGTGCTATGTAATCCATTTGATATTGAATCAGCTTGTTGTAAAGTACATCTAACAGCTATGCCAGGCATGCCACTCAGTTTGCTATTATTTTCTTGAATAACTTTGTGATAAGAACTAGAGGTTCTATGGCACAAGTCTCTACAGTGCTATTCACTTTTAGATATTTATATAAAATATATATATGTACACATACATATACACATATTAACGACATGGTTGCCAGCATCCTTCATGTTGACCTTCATCATCCAGGTCTGGTATTCTGGGTTGCAAAGCTGCTCGTGTTAACCCCCAGAATTTCTGGGGCAACATGTCTTTCTTGGTTGCTGTAAACTTCCAGCCCATGTGACTTCCACATGTACGGCACTGGGCTATGGTCCACGCAAAGCTGCCAAATATTTCAAAACCAAAAAAGAGAAAATTTAAGCTAATTGCAGGCACAAATCACATCTGGCAATCTGACACCAATTAACATTAAAAATCACATTTTGAAGAAACTATTTTTCTGACAAGGTAACAGTGAGGGCAGTTGTGGAAAATATTGTGGATATTTGTATTCAAAAAACATTTTATACAATGCCACGTTAAATTTACCATTGTGGCATCGTATAATGTGTCAATGTTGTGAAATGTATTCCACCGGGTGGCGCCATCAACGGTGACATCCTCGCCAACAGTCTGTCTGTCCTTTTTGTTATTTTTAGTGTGTTTATGTTCTCTGGTTTGTTTTGTTTTGTGGGGGTCGGGGGAAACTTTTTTTCAATCCCTCACCTTGCCGGAGATGCGAATGTTTTCCGGAGCATATCTCCAGTTTGCTCTGTGGCCTAACATCATGGAGCTGGTGGCCTTGCTCGGGACTGACTTTGAGCCACACCGCAGGGCCGTGGACTTACCATCGGAGCCGATCCCTTGCCTGGGTTCGACGCTCCACGCAGGATTTCACTATCGAGGAGCTCAGTCTCGGATAGAGACCGATGTCGGGAAGCTCCAAACGACGCAGAAGGTTTTGACCAGCCACGACCAGGGGTCAGATCGCCCGGCGCGGGCGAGCTGAGATACCCCCCCAATCCAGGAGCTTGATTGCCCTGACCCAGAGGGCCCGACCACCAGCTACGGGAGCCAAGATTGTCCTGTCAACGGAAGGCTCAAGGCCCCCGACAGCAGGAGAATAAAGGGAAGAGATTGAACTTTTTTTTTGCCTTCCATCACAGTGAGGAATGTGGGGGAGTCACTGTGGTGGATGTTTATGTTAAAATGTATTTTGTGTGTCTTGTTGCTTTTATTGGTGACTGTATGGCAAATCAAATTCCTTGTATGTTGCAAAACATACTTGGCTAATAAAGTATGGTTATGATATATAGAATTAAAGGGGCAGTGGCATCGTGAACATTACATTTGTCTAGGATTAACAAAACAGCTATGCTACACACCCTTGTGAGATAAAATGTTATTATCAAGAAATCAATACCATTTATTTTTTTGTGTATTGAAATAGCTTAGGTAGGGGATGCAGAAAACATTGAACAATACAGCACAGCAACAGGCCCTTCGGCACAATGCCTGTGCCAAATATGATGCCAAGGTAAATTAATCTTATCTGTCTTCACATAATCCATATCTCTCCATTCCCTGTGCATTCACAAAATAATTTAAAAATCTAAAGAGTATTCAACACTTGAGGAAGATATTAAGGCAGACCCCTGGAACAGAAAACACATGACAAATTACAAACGAGGACTCGGAGTGGGGGAACCGCCAGGGGACGGGGACGGGACAAAGGACCTGTCGCAAGATACTTTGTAACTTTGTTGGTGCCCTTTATGTGGTGATTCTTTGCATACCTTGGGTGTGCAAAACAAAGAATATCACTGCGACTTGTCACATATGACAATAAAGATTCACGTCGGGGTCACCAGTGTAGCGGGTGGGTGAGAGAGCCCGGAATGAAGGCGAGGAGCCAGGCAAATTCTGTAAAGGCTTTAATGAGCACAGCACACTACTCTCCGCTTCAGTGAGAGACTGAAGACTGGTCTCATGCCCAAAATCCCTCCTCTTATCTTCGTAGCTGGGAGCCTCCCCCGGACCAGTCCATCAAGTGCCGAGGGGGATGAACCAGGGAGAAGCTACTCCCCAGGAACCGCCACAACTCATTCATTCACATTTGATATAGTTAAGGATGAAATTATATATTTTGTTAGGAAGGACATGGAGAGGAAATGAAGGGGTGAAGGAAAAGGGAAACCTTTATGTTCACAAATCATTGAAGGTAAGAGTTAATTTTCAGAAAGTTTTAAAACCATACAAGATCTCAAGCTCCGTAAATACACATTCAATGCCCTCCGTAATATTTGAGACAATGACCCATCATTTATTTATTTGCCTCTGCACTCCACAATTTGAAATTTGTAATAGAAAAAAATCACATGTGGTTAAAGTGCTGAAGGTTTCTCCATCCACCGTATGGCCCGTACACTGGCATCTGGGAAAGGGAGAGGAGGGGGCGTCTGCCTCATGGTCAACTCTGCGTGGTGCTCAGACGTGGCAGTCCTGTCCAACTCCTGCTCTCCACACCTCGTACATCTGGCGGTGAAGTGCCGTCCCTTCTACCTCCCAAGGGAATGCACCTCCATCATCCTGACCGTGGTCGACATCCCACCCCAGGCAGACGTCTGTCTGGCACTGGAGGAGCTGCACGCCGTGGTCAACAAACACCAGACGTCTTACCCCGAGGCGTTCACCACCATAGCCGGGGACTTCAATAAGGCAAACCTAAAGAAATCACTCCATAACTTCCACCAACATGTCTCCTGCTGCACCAGAGGATCAAACACCCTCGACCACTGCTACACCACCATCAAGAATGCCTATCGCTCTATCCCTCGCCCTCACTTCGGTAAATCCGATCATACCGCGGTGCTGCTTCTTCCTGCCTACAGGCAGCAATTAAAGAGTGCACCCCCAGAGGTGAGGACAGTACAGAGCTGGTCGGGGGGAGCAGAGGAACAACTCCAGGACTGTTTGGAGTCTGTAGACTGGGCAATGTTCAAGGACTCGGCAACGGACCTGAACGAATACGCCACAGTCGTTACAGACTTCGTTAAGAAGTGTGTGGAGGACTGCATCCCCACCAAAACCTTCCGAGCATTTCCCAATCAGAAACCTTGGATGAACTTTGAGATCCGCACTCTTCTGAAGTCCAGACACCGGGCATTCATGTCTGATGATACAGTGGCCTACAAGAAGCCCAGATACGACCTTGGTAAGGCCATCAAAAAGGCCAAAAGGGGCTTCTGCTCGAAACTGGAGGAAGAGACAGATGTTCGGCGGCTGTGGCAGGGCCTGAATGCAATCACCTCTTACAAGTCGAAATCAGGAGGCAGCTCGAATGTCGGTGAAACATCACTCCCTGATGAGCTCAATGCGTTCTACGCACGCTTTGATAGGGAGAACACCGATGTGCCTTCCCGAGCCCCCATTCGCTGTGATGGTATTTCAGTCTCAGTCACAGAGGCTGACATCAGAAAATCCTTCAGAGGGGTGAACCCTCGAAAAGCGCCTGGACCTGGTCGTGTTCTAAAAACCTGTGCGGACCAAATGTCCTTTTTACGGACATTTTCAACCTCTCACTTCTGAGGTCTGAGGTTCCCACCTGCTTCAAAAGGGCATCAATTATACCAGTGCCCAAGAAGAGTAAGGTGACGTGCCTCTGACTATCGACCTGTGGCACTATCGACCTGTGGCACTAACGCCTTTGAGAGGTTGATCATGATGCAGATCAACTCCTACCTCGACAGAAACCTGGACCCACTGCAGTTTGCTTACTGCCACAACAGATCAACGGTGGATGCGATCTCGCTGGCCCTCCACTCCGCTCTGGACCACTTGGACAACAAAAAATCATATGTCAGGCTGTTATTCATCGATTACAGCTCGGCATTTAATACAATCATCCCCTCCAAGCTGGTTACCAAACTCGCAGAACTGGGTCTCTGCGCATCCCTCTGCAATTGGATCCTCGACTTCCTCACTCACAGACCACAGTCTGTTCGTATTGGTGGAAATGTGTCAGACTCGATAACAATCAGCACGGGAGCACCTCAAGGCTGCGTGCTCAGCCCCCTGCTGTACTCACTCTATACTCATGGCTGCGTAGCCGGACATAGTGAGAACTCCATCATCAAGTTCGCTGACGACACCACTGTTGTGGGACGTATCACTGATGGGGATGAGTCAGAGTATAGAAGAGAGATCGAGCAACTGTCCATATGGTGCCAGCACAATAACCTGGCCCTCAACACCAGCAAAACCAAGGAACTGATTGTGGACTTTGGAAGGAGTAGGATGGGGACCCACAATCCCGTTTATATCAACGGGTCGATGGTTGAAAGGGTCAAGAGCTTCAAATTCCTGGGCGTGCACATCTCTGAAGATCTTTCCTGGTCCGAGAACACCGATGCCATTATTAAGAAAGCACATCAGCGCCTCTACTTCCTGAGAAGATTACGGAGAGTCGGTTTGTCAAGGAGGACACTCTCTAACTTCTACAGGTGCACAGTAGAGAGCATGCTGACCGGTTGCATCGTGGCTTGGTTCGGCAACTTGAGCGACCTGGCGAGGAAAAGACTACAAAAAGTAGTAAACACTGCCCAGTGCATCATCGGCTCTGACCTCCCTTCCATCGAGGGGATCTATCACAGTCGCTGCCTCAAAAAGGCTGGCAGTATCATCAAGGACCCACACCATCCTGGCCACACACTCATCTCCCTACTACCTTCAGGTAGAAGGTACAGGAGCCTGAAGACTGCAACGACCAGGTTCAGGAATAGCTACTTCCCCACAGCCATCAGGCTATTAAACCTGGCTCGGACATAACACTGAACTTTATTAGCCAATACTGTTATTTGCACTTTATCAGTATATTGATTCATGTGTGTATATATTTATAGAATGCCTTGTAGTCAATGCCTACTATGTTCTGTTGTGCTGAAGCAAAGCAAGAATTTCATTGTCCTATCAGGGACACATGACAATAAACTCACTTGAATTTGAACTTGAAGTGCACATGGTCAGATATTAATAAAGTGTATTTTTCATGGCATTCTCCATGGATTGTCACCTTGTCGTGGTGGAGAAACTTGTGTGGTCCTGAGATCCTGAGAGCGATGCCGTCTGGAGCTATGCTCCTGGTAAGGCCACCCATGGCGGTACGGTCAAGGGGGAGGAGTCTGACAAAGAGCAATCCAACCAAGACCTCAACAGTGGAACAGGCGGAGGATGATGGCTGACCTTGGTGGAGCATCACAATGGCTGGGAAGGTGGATGAAGGCTGCAGGAGAAAAGGGTTTCTGGTCGTCTTAGACTCCATGCCACTGGATCCTGACCCAGATCTGTCAAGGTCTGTGCACCAGTCTCACATGTTAAACAAAGTCACACATTGGTGGCGGCCTCCAACCCTGGAGACACCCATGGTCAGCTTTGACCGAAGGGGCCTAAGAATAAGAAATGTTTATACATTTTGGTTTCACCATGTAGAAATTACAGCTATGTTTATACATAGTCCCCTCATTTCAAGGCACCGTAATATTTGGGACACATGGCTTCACAGGTGTTTGTAATTGCTCAGGTGTGTTTAAATGCCTCCTTAATGAAGGTATAAGAGAGCTCTCAGCACCTAGTCTTTCCTCCAGTCTTCCCCTCACCTTTGGAATCTTTTATTGCTGTTTATCAACATGAGGACCAAAGTTGTGCCAATGAAAGTCAAAGAAGCTATGATGAGACTGAGATACAAGAATAAAACCGTTAGAGACATCAGCCAATCAGGCTTACCAAAAGCACTGGTGAGCTTACTAATCGCAAAGGGATCGGCAGGCCAAGGAAGACTTCCACAGCTGATGACAGAAGAATTACCTCTACAATAAAGAAAAATCCCCAAACAACTGTCTGACAGATCAGAAATGTTCTGGATTTGTCAATGATCACTGTCCGCAGAAGACTTCATGAACAGAAATACAGAGGCTACACTGCAAGATGCAAACCACTGGTTAGCCGCAAAAATAGGGTGGCCAAGTTACAGTTTGCCAAGAAGTCGTCAAGTTTATTCGTCACATACACATACGAGAAGTACTTGAAAGAGCAACCACAGTTCTGGAAAAAGGTCTTGTGGACAGATGAGATGAAGATTAACATATCAGAGTAATGGCAAGAGCAAAGTATGGAGGAGAGAAGGAATCCAAAGCATACCACCTCATCTGTGAAACACTGTGGTGGGGGTGTTATGTCCTGGGCATGTATGGCTGCTGAAGGTACTGGCTCACTAATCTTCATTGATGATACAGCTGCTGATGGTAGTAGCATCATGAATTCTGAAGTGTATAGACACATCCTATCTGCTCAAGTTCAAACAAATGCCTCAAAACTCATTGGCCGGCAGTCCGTTCTACAGCAAGACAATGATCCCAAGCATACTGCTAAAGCAACAAAGGAGTTTTTCAAAGCTAAAAAATTGTCAATTCTTGAGTGACTCGGGTGAGAGTCAATCACCCGATCTGAACCCAATTGAGCATGCCTTTTATATGCTGAAGAGAAAACTGAAGGGTACGCCCCCAAAACAAGCATAAGCTAAAGATGGCTGCAATACAGGCCTGGCAGAGCATCATCAGAGAAGACACCCAGCAACTGGTGATGGCCATGAATCACAGACTTCAAGCAGTCATTGCATGCAAAGGATACGAAACAAAATAACTATTTTCATTTACATGACATTGCTGTGTCCCAAACATCATGGTTCCCTGAAAGGGGAGGACGATGTATAAACACTGTTGTAATTTCTACAGGGTGAAACCAAAATGTATAAAATAGCTTTTATTAAAATCTGACAATATGCACTTTAACCACAAATGATTTTTTCTATTACAAATCTCAAATTGTGGAGTACAGAGGCAAATAAATAAATGATGGGTCTTTGTCCCAATCATTATTGAGGGCATTGTATCAAGGACAAAGCTAATGTCACCTCAAAACTCTACAAATGTTTACCAAATGAATTATGTATGCACAGCTTTAGTAATCAAAGAGAAACCCATGCATTGAATGGAAACTTTCTGAACACAACACTGTTAAGTGGATCCTAGCATTGAGCTTTGTTAATTAAATTTGATCAGAAATAAACTAAGTGGAATAAGGTCACAGTATTTCATTACCTTCAGTGCAGCAGCTAATGATAAATATAACACTCTAAAAAGGCAGAGTTAAATAAGAGATTACCCAGGGAACCAGCTATGCTGAGTTGATGGTCGACTGATTAAGTTCAGGTTGTTAGCTTTATATACAGTGAAGGTTTCATGTACATAACCATGAGGATTCACATAGGCAGCCATGGGTCCATATAATGATAAACTTAAAGAAAACAGATAAGCACAAGTTAGACATTGAAGTACTTTGAACAATAAAAATATTAGTACAAACATTTGTAATTAGGGTCTCGACCCGAAACGTCACCTTCTCTCCAGAGATGCTGCCTGTCCCGCTGAGTTACTCCAGTATTTTGTGTCTACCTTTGATTTGTAATTACCCATGTCACTTTATATATTATAATATTAAAGCAAACACACCTGATTAAAAACTACAATCTGCAGCAGCAAAATACTAATCCACATAATCACAGATCGTGTGGTTGACCAAACCTGTTACAGATTCCATTGGGACAATTTACCCAAGTAAGTGATGGAAATCAAGCAAATTTGTTCTTTGCCATTGTACTCCGTTTGTATTCCAATAAAGAATGTGCTGGAAATCAATGGGCAGGGAGTGTGGACTACTGAATTTATGCAGGAGTCCTGAAACTGTTGGGACTTCTGGGGGGGGGGGGGGGGGAGGAATAAGAGGGAGGTAAATAAATGCTGGCATGTGTTGCAGGACTGTCTGCATTTCGCAGCAAGTTTCAGACATACTATCTGTGAGTAGTTCAAGGCTGTGGGCCGAGGATCTTTTTCGTTCAAGTTCGTGACCCAACTCACGGAACTACCTGAATTTTTAACATATTGTGTAAAAATATTATATGAATTATACCTGAAACGCGTCAAGACCAAAACTAAAAACCGCATTTTTTTAAAATATGGGAAAAACTTCCAATTTTCAGAGTAGTAATTGTCCAATCAATGCACGTTTGACATGGTACACCAGTCATTGAAAGTAGGCATGCAGGTGCAGCAGGCAGTGAAGAAAGCGAATGGTATGTTAGCATTCATAGCAAAAGGATTTGAGTATAAGAGCAGGGAGGTTCTACTGCAGTTGTACAGGGTCTTGGTGAGACTACACCTGGAGTATTGTGTACAGTTTTGGTCTCCTAATCTGAGGAAAGACATTCTTGCCATAGAGGGAGTACAGAGAAGGTTCACCAGACTGATTCCTGGGATGGCAGGACTTTCATATGAAGAAAGACTGGATAGACTCGGCTTGTACTCGCTAGAATTTAGAAGATTGAGGGGGGATCTTATAGAAACTTACAAAATTCTTAAGGGGTTGGACAGGCTAGATGCAGGAAGATTCCCGATGTTGGGGAAGTCCAGAACAAGGGGTCACAGTTTAAGGATAAGGGGGAAGTCTTTTACGACCGAGATGAGAAAATCATTTTTTACACAGAGATTGGTGAATCTGTGGAATTCTCTGCCACAGAAGGTAGTTGAGGCCAGTTCATTGGCTATATTTAAGAGGGAGTTAGATGTGGCCCTTGTGGCTAAAGGGATCAGGGGGTATGGAGAGAAGGCAGGTACAGGATACGGAGTTGGATGATCAGCCATGATCATATTGAATGGCGGTGCAGGCTCGAAGGGCCGAATGGCCTACTCCTGTACCTATTTCCTATGTTTCTATGACATTGAGGTTGGGCGCAAATTGACCAATCCCGCATTTTGTTTTATGGTCACTAAGCAGCGAGGATCCTGGGATCATGGCTGCCTCCACATTACATCAAATCAATAACAAGGTTTCCAAGGAATAAAGGTAATTCTAACCTTGCTGATAATTTTGTTTTATCTTTATATAGTTATGATGTGAACTGTTAAATAAAAATGATAAATAACAAATGCAGAGCTAGGATTAGGGTCAGGATCAGTCCGTCGTGCTTGTCGGTAGGCCGGTGGATGCTGTGGAGGATCGGTCGGGTTGTCGGACCGCCGGTGGATGGTGAGAGTGGTCGGTCGGCCGGTGCATGCTGGGAGGGGTCGGTCAGGCTGTCGGTGGGCCAGTGGATGCTGTGAGGGGTTGGTCGGGCTGTTGGTAGGCCGGTGAGCGTTGCGAGGGGTCGGTCGGGCTGTCGGTAGGCCGGTGAGCACTGCGAGGGGTCGGTCGGGCTGTGGGTCGGCCTGTGAGTGCTGCGAGGTGTCGGTCGTGCTGTCGGCTGTCGGCTGGCCGGTGTTGCAGCAAGCATGCGGCCGGACTGACGGAGCAGGCGCCATGCTGAAGGCGGCCTGGGCGACGTGCAGTGCTGCTCCCCACCATCATCACCATGATGATCCAGAAGGGCATACTGGCCGACGTGGACTCGCTGAGCGGCCACACGTACGGAGCCCGCAGCCGGTCCCAAAGCGGCTCCAGCTCCAGTCGTGGGCAGCTCTGGAAGGAGGGCGAGTTAGGGTTAGGCATTTTCCTGTCAGTGGAAGATGCCTTAGCCTTCCCCCAGCCTGGCACTGCCCCAATCCCACTATGGCCGTGATCCCACTCTGCACACTGGCAGTCAGTGGGGTTCAGTAAACGGGTGGACCCAGAAGAATTGCCCTCACCCATTAATTAGGCTGGTTCAGGAGCCGGACCTCTGCGGCAGTCTCAAACACACTCACAATTATATTCATTATATTATTTTTATATAATTATACATAATTATATATGATTACAGTCATTTTCACAAGTCATATATATATATATATATAGATGGTATAATAATATATGGTTTAAATAGACTGCAACACAGAAATAGGCTCCCCATGGTGTAATATGGGCATTGGACACTAGACGGCGCTTACTTTTTCGATATCATTTTCTAATTAGTTTAATTAATTAATGTGCAACTTTTGGCAATGACGAGTTATGACTTCCTTCTCAATTATATTTTATCTAAATCTGTGCAAAGTTTCATGTAGTTCCGAGATATGGGTCACGAACATTGATTTCTAGACACATTTTTGATGCTCGGCCCACAGCCTATTCAGTTCAACAATAATTGCTGCATATCAGCCATCCAGGATACTTACCTCTCCAGATGTAGAAAGAGTAGTAAAATGTGGTGCAAGCAACTGCATATGATGGTTTACAAAAAAAAGACAGAGTTCTGGAATAACTCAGAAAATCAGGTAGCATCTCTGGAAAACATTGATAGGTGATGTTTCGGGTCAGGACCCTTCTTCAGACTGATTACCGAGTATTATTTATTCAAGTTTCCAGATAATGGATACTTTAGAGGTACAGTATTTTATTTAGGTAAGGGCAGGAACTAATGAAATGATACAGCATGGCTTGACATACTGGCAAAATGTTGCTGCAAGAGCTTAATGTGGCCATTGATAGGTATACAGAGGAATCATCAGTAATGAGGATCAGTCAAGAAAGTGGAGTTGAAGTGAAGACAGATCCACCATGATCCTATTGAATGGCAAAGCAGGCTTGAAGGACTGTGTGCCCACTACTACATTTTATGTTTAAGGGTGAGCCATTCAAATTAATTCTTGGAAGTCCCAGGAGTTGTGGAACAAATAACAGATGTATGTGTCTGTATAGACAAATCACAATGCAAGTTAACAGAGAATCAAGAAAAAGTAAATTAAAATGGATCTTTATTACAAGAGGTTTGGAAATGAGCAGAGGAAGTAATGGTTTAATTATCCAGTGTCTTTCTTGGTATATTGCATGAGTTTTTTGGATGACGCATCTCAGTATGAAATGATGACTCACAAATGGCAGCAACACAGGACTGCTGATTTGGAGCGTGAATGACTGCAATCACAAGGACTGAGCTATAGGGAGAGGTTGAGCAGGCTAGGGCTTTATTCCCTGAGGCACAAATGAGGGGCGATCGTATGAAGGTGTACAAAATCATGAGGGGAATAGATCGGATAAATGCTCCTTTTGCCCTGAGTAAGGATACCAGGGCAGCTAGGTTTGCGAGTTAGATGAGGAGTAACAAAGGATGGTGGGGTGTATGGAACAAGCTGCCAGAGGGGGTAGTTGAGGCAGGTACTATCGTGACATTTAAGAAACATTTAGACAGGTACACGGATAAGGCATGTTTTGAGGGATATGGCCCAAAAGTAGGCAGGTGGGACTAGTGTAGATGGGGCATTTTGGTCAGCGTGGGCAGGTTGGGCTGAAGACTCAATGACTAGCTGCATAGACTTGATGTGTGTTAAGTTTGACAGTTGATCTCATTAAGATATTTAAAATAAGGGAATTAAATAGAGCCGTCTGGCAGAACTATTGCTTTTGATGGAAAAATCCAGAACAATGGGGCATTTAGTATTAAAATCAGGAAAGAACATCTGGTAAATTTGGTACCTTGTGTTTAAAGTGAAAGAAAATGTATTAACTGAAAGTCTAAAAATTTTGTTTTGTGCTAAACACATGCAGGAAGAAATGGGGAGAAAGGTGGGCAAATGCAGATGATGTATGCATTCGCCACAAGCTTTTTGGTTTGAAAGTACCCCGATTTTGTCATTTAATTTTTCAGGGACAAAGTATCAATTTTATTAGGACTTTGCTAAATAAATTTTCATTTAGAACAGTGAGCACCCATACCCTGGGAGAAGAGAAACGTCACTGACACTAAATTGTGAAGAAATATGCTTTGCAAGATTATATATATATTTTGGTTTTAAAAATTAAATATAATTTTGTTCATTGTCCTGTGAAAGATGGAAATGGTTCTTGGCTTTCGTAACAGTTGGGATGGTCCTGAATTTGGCAGAATTAAAGCAAGGTTGCTCATGTTTAGCAGCAAGATGTAGACACAAGGGACTGCTGATTCTGGTTTACAACAAAAAGACACACAAGTGCTGAAGTAACTCAGCGGTCGGTTCGGGCAGCTTCTCTGGAGGCCATGAATAGGCGACATTTAGGGTTGTGGCTCTTCTTCCAACTGGATGACATATGAAAAGTAAAACAAATGACTACTATCAGAAATGGATAGGTCATTGGATTTGTGTCAAAGTAATGAAGTGGGAAGTGACAGGTGATGTAGACAATAGACTGGATTTATTAACTCAGTAAGTGTATATTTAACCGAGTCTGAATAAATGAAATAATATTTTAAACTAATTACTTGCATAACCAAATGGACCAATTTACATGTGCAAAAAATTATCCTCTCCCTGTTCTTAATCAATGGATACCACTGATAATACTAACTTTGTTAGAAAATTAAAATCCTACAATATAAGAATGTGTGAATTAGGAGAACGAATAGGCCATCTGGCCTGTTCAATCATAATCTACTAGCTCCAAAAAGGAAACTTACCTGAAGATGTCATTTTTTGTGGTTATTTCTGTGTGGCGACATATTTTACAACAAAGAGATGTGCACTGTAAATCAGAAAATTAGTTGTAAATAAAAATATTTGTTTATAATTCTACTGTAAACATTTTACAACATGACAGTACTCAGAAATATATTCACTCAGGTACAATGGCATTTATAGTTATTTTCATGAGGTTTTACAGCTTTGTAGTACACTGGCCCCTCATAAAATATGATACAATTTATCAACTGGACACTTATCTCAACAATAGTATCAGTTTAATGGATAAAGCATTTCTGAAGTTTTAATTATAAGGCCAATTATTTTGTATGTAATCAGCATTAGGCACCGATTACAGTTTTAAGTGCACAATTACCACAGAAGAATAAAATGTAACCTTTTCACCACTTACTTTGTCCATCAGATCCAATTCACAACGAAGCCGCTGAATAGCACTACCAATTTTAAGCAGCTCAATTCTTAAATTGTCATCAATAGGCAAATAAGCAGCAACTCTATAAGAAAAATCTAAAGACAATAATTACTTAATAATTTATTTACAAGATAATCACAAATTTTTTTTGTTCCCTAGCTAGCCTGGATACTTAACAAATGATCAATAAATATTTTTCCGGAACTGAATACCGATGGTGCTTTCATTAAACTTATTTTCTTGCTAAATGTGAGATTGCTAATCATTGTATTTAAAGTTTCCAGCATGAACAATACTGCAATTCTACAATTCAGTCATTCTATTTTTTTTAAGCTGCATTTCAGCCTGCAGTACAGACGAACAATTTCTTAAAAGTGAATAAGACAAATGGTTTTGAACGATTTATACAAGCTGAGTAACATAATCACGTAACTTACCTACAGGATTTGTCGGAAGGGAGTCGTCTTTGAGATTTTCATCCCACTCTCGGAGTTGTGCTTTCATTCTTTCCATCAGTATTTCCTAAGTACGGATAAAAGCAAAAATAAAGTCACTACTCGGGTGAAGGGATAATTGGTTATACTTTATAAACTACTTTAAAACAACATGCATTTTAATGAAAACCATTTTAAAATTTTGACTGCACTTATTATTGCCATCCCCAAGAGATCTATTAATTTCCTGTATTCTGGTATTTTCAATGACTCCATGTCCACCTTGTAGCATGAAATTAAACGGCAAAATTAAGGTGGCAACACCAAATAAACATCACACAGCAATTTTCTCTTCTCCTACCTTGCCCTGAAACAATTGGCTTCTTACTAAGGATTAGTTTCCTAGATGACTGTGGTACTTCATTTAAACCATCAGGTAAGAAAAGTCAACAAATGTGAAAGAACCACATAATCACAAAGCATCACATCCTAGCTGTACTCCAACTGGAAGCAGGTATTCACAGGTGCAGACTTACAATAGGGACAAGGTTCTTGGCTAATTTTCTTTCCTGTAGTTCAGAGCAACTAGGACAAATTGTAATGTCTCTCTCACTGGTCCAGATGAATATTAACAAATGATGATCTTTCGTGTCTGTAGCTTAGTTACTCATTAAACAACCCTACTAACCAACTGAACTGAACTAAACTGCTTCCTTGTCCCACAAGTAAAACTTTGCAATTTTATTTGAATCACTTAATTGACAGAGAAAAATATACTGATTTCTCATTAAACTGAGCAATGTACATTATTTTGAATCAGGTAGTTTTAGTAGATCAATCTTCGCAATGGTAGGCACAATGGAACTGCTGCCTAACTCCAGCAAGCCAGGTTCAAGCCTGACTTTTGTTACTGTGGAGTATTTATATTGTCACTGTGAATGCATGGGTTGCCTCTGGCTTCCCCTCACATCCCAAGAATGTGCTGACAGTTTAATTGACCACTGGAAATTGCCCCTCATCTATGTAAGTGGTGGTGGAATCTGGGACATGGGAAAAGATTTAAAGGCAAGAGACACAAAAACCTGGAGTAACTCAGTGGGTTAGACAGCATCTCTGGATAAAAGAAATATGTGATGTTTTGGGTCGAAACCCTTCTCGTTCCAAAATGACACCTATTCCTTTTCTCCAGAGACGCTGCCTGACCCAGTGAGTTACTCCCGCTTTTTGTGTCTATCTTCGGTATAAACCAGCATCTGCAGTTCCTTAATAAAGATTTAAGGGGGATCTGAAGGGCAATTTTCCCATAGTGGGGGGTGTATGTATAGAACCAGCTGCCAGAGGAGGTGGTGCAGTCAGGTATAAATACAATATCTGGTAAATAGATAAAGATTTTGAGAGATATGGGCCAAATGGGACAAGGGCTCTTGGTCTACGTGGATGAGTAGGCCTTGTTTTCACACCGTATAACTCTATAAATCTAAGCTGAAATAGTATTTATTTTACAATATTGATAGCTGTAATTTTGATTACCACAAATAAAATGTAGATTTATACTCACCGCATCATACAACGAATATACCCACGGAGGCCACCACGTCAGATTTGCACAGTGGAAATTTCTCTGATGTGCAAAGAATAAAAATAAAACTCATAACATTGTGAAAAGGGTATGAATAAACCTTTTTATGGCTGATCGGATCAATCAGATAATTCTGACTGCACAGGATCTCATACTATGAGTTGCCGATCTCAACCACATTGATATGGGCAAATGCATAAGACCTGCCTCATATTAAGAGTGTTCATGGCTACGGTATCTGAAGTTCAGGTGCTGGCTTATTCTGCTTTCTCTGAAAGCGTTCATGGAAGTAAGGCAATATTTCACCATATCTGCAAATTTATCAGGCGCTGTTTGAAAATCAATTGACAGAATTTTACATTGTGCTAGTTTATCATAGTAGATGAAAATACATGAAAGCAATGATTTTGATGCCAAGCATAAGACTATCCTAATAGGTTTGATAAATTAATCATCTTAATTCCTTGAATAACAAAGTATCAGTCTTGCATTCTTCCTGTTTGCTGGCTCTTTACGGATGGGTTCACATTAATAACAAAATCACTGTTATGCACAATTTATATTAATAATAAGGACTTCCATTTATATTTTAAAATAACATCAATTTTGGTGGGGTCGTTAATGCAGGAGAGCACGAACAAAACATAGAAATTAGAATGTGGTTAAATGAAGGGAATGCAGCTTAATCAGTATGGCCCTTATTTCAAAGTGATAAAATCTGTGGAAGTATGTCCTTTATGACATACAGCTCTGAAACAATACTGGGTCAGTATTAGTATAAAGATTAGGCAGATAAATATTACACTACAACAATTCAAGACTTGCTTTCATTTCACAGTGAAAAGGTGCTTTTTATCCTATTTTAATAAAAAATAATAAAACAAACCTTTTGATACTTCTGCCACCACTTCTGATTTTGCTTTAATCGGCAGCCAGGTGGCTTATTTGAAACAAACATATGAAGTCTGTTCAGTGAATTAAGCTGAACTCCTGCTATACTTGAAGAAAGGATCCACTCTGGTAGGATCTGAACTTTTGCCGCCTGAATTCTTGGAACAAGTAAAAGTAACATGTGTTAACATGTAATAAATACATTAGACTGTTATTTTACATATTATAGAAAACGTGGCAGAGGCGATTTAAAGTTTTTGTTTTAAACATATCATACTGGCAGCATATAGAAAAAATGAAGGAAATAAAAGGGTTATCATTAATACAGTAAATCTCTGACAATCCTCGGGACTTGGTGGCAATTTCCCCAGACTATTGCATGTTAATTATATGATTGCCCAAACTTTTATTTTGGGGCAGATAGAACTTTTATAATTTTGGCAGTAACATAAGAAGTTGTCCAATTAATCCAATGAGTGTGAAGGAGAGCGGGAAATATGTACGAATAATGGATGACTACAAACCTACCCATCTTATTGACACCTAATGTCCTGGACCCGAACTTTGGCTCCGACTGTATATGATATGGACCCTGCCCCTGGCTGCACCCTTGGCCCTGGTCACACATCCCGCTTGCAAGTAATCTTTCTTCTTGGTTTATAGTATCATTTGCGACCCACAGATTGTTGTGCCGGCAAGGTAAAGGTTATTGGTAGACATCTTTTACTGAAGACAAAGCAGTATTTTACTGTAAAACAATTCTTAACATTATTTTTCTCCACATGCTGCCAACGTTGTCCTTTTTACTGTCATTCACTTCCAAGAAAGCATCAATTAGTTATTGGGAAAGACTCCACAAGCATTGGTTTCACACTGCTAATGTAAACAAATGGTCATCTTAATGTGAGGACCAGCCAGTGAGTTAACAAGTCAAGCAAATTAAAGGGAACTACAAATTCAAGGCAATCCCAGCAGCAGCTGTTGGTTCCCACTGATCAGTGCCTTCTATGCAGTCCAAGGCTAATTTTGTTTTGTTAACAGGTTTGTTGGCAACATGCAACTGCTGTTACCTCTGCTACTTACATTCACCTCAATTAAGCTTCAGGACAAGAATGTAATTCATCTAATCCTGAGCAAAACTCCTAAGATGTTATACAGTATTTTTTTCACTAATATTAATGTTTGCAAGGGAATCTTTTAGCTTGTTGATATTCAGGACAATGCATTGAAACAAAGTCAATAATGGAAGTTTAATACCAATGTGTCTTTAAACAAATAAATTGTGCTTAAATTCTAATTATGTTCACTTTTAAAATACATTTATATTGAAGAAAAAGATCAAGTAGGGGTGCATGTTGCTATCTTACCCATCAGTTTGAGTTCTTGTTTCAAGAACTTTAAACCTTTGACGCCCAACAGCTTTGACTTTTACAGTTTCAATACCAAATTCTTGCTCTTCCCTATATTCATAAATTTCTGCCGTGGTTCCAAATTCTGGAGCACTGTCAGAACGATCACTAGGAGAGAATAAATGGCATGAAGAGAGTGAAATGGGTGCATTATTACAATATAGCAATACAGCTACATTTAAAAAAAATAACTTCAGCTCAATAAAAAATCATTTCAATTATAAATGCCCCCAAAATGCATCAATTGCTCAGGCTATCATATTGTTTGCAGTATTACTGAATATTTGGTTTCATGCAATTTGAGTGGGCTGCATTTCAATGATCTATTTGTTGTTCACTAAATTTGGAGAAATTAGGTTTAACAGTGGCCTTTCATCTCTGAGAACTATGCTTAAAGCCTGACCAAAATAATGGAATGCTATGGTTACTGAGGGCTTAAATAAAGTGAGACAACACTTGGTTCCTAAAACATACATTCTTAGTTTCTCTTCACTAAAACCTTTCTGGTTTAGTGCATGAAAAATAAAATTAAAAGTAACATAAATTCACGGTGCGGCAGAGGTTCACCTGCACCTCCTCCAACCTCATCTATTGCATCCGCTGCTCTAGGTGTCAGCTGCTCGACATCGATGAGACCAAGCGTAGGCTTGGCGATCGCTTCGCCCAACACCTTTGCTCAGTTCGCAATAACCAACCTGATCTCCCGGTGGCTCAGCACTTCAACTCCCCCTGTCATTCCGAATCCGACCTTTCTGTCCTGGGCCTCCTTCATGGCCAGAGTGAGTCCCACCGTAAATTGGAGGAGCAGCACTTCATATTTCGCTTGGGTAGTTTACTTCTCCAATTTCAGGTAGTCCTTGCTTTCTCCATCTTTCCCCTCCCCTTCCCAGCTCTCCCACAGCCACTGTCTCCGCCTCTTCCTTTCTTCCTCCTGCCCCCACCACCCCCACATCAGTCTGAAGAAGGGTCTTGACCCACAATAGACAATAGGTGTAGGCCATTTGGCCCTTCGAGCCAGCACCACCATTCAATGTGATCATGGCTGATCATCCCCAATCAGTACCCCGTTCCTGCCTTCTCCCCATATCCCCTGATTTTTAAGAGCCCTATCTAGCTCTCTCTTGAAAGCATCCAGAGAACCTGCCTCCACCGCCCTCTGAGGCAGAGAATTCCACAGACTCACCACTCTCTGTGAGAAAAAGTGTTTCCTTGTCTCCGTTCTAAATGCCTTACTCCTTATTCTTAAACTGTGGCCCCTGGTTCTGGACTCCCCCAACATCGGGAACATGTTTCCTGCCTCTAGCCTGTCCAAGCCCTTAACAATCTGACCCGAAACGTCACCTTTCCTTCGCTCCACAGATGCTGCCTCACCCCCTGAGTTTCTCCAGCATTTTTATCTACCTTTAATTACTGAAAGGTATGCAAAGTTATAGACATATTGATGGGTGTGGAAGCAGACTCTAATGGTGGTGTCTCAAATACCTTGGATGCAGAGGAAAGGAATGTTGAGGTTAGTGCAGTTAGGGATTTGGCCGAGTAATGTTGATAGTTCTAATAGGAGCTTTAAAGGCATCGCAGTGGGTTCAGTCAGTATGGTAATAAAGGATTTTTTTGTTGTTACACATCTTTAAAATACCTATATACTAGTTAAAATCTTCCTGATGACACAGAACTAATGTCACCGTAATGTGAATAAACTTTGGAGTGTTTTCATGAAAGATTTCATGAAACTGAAAGCTGCATATTAAAATTAAGGTAAAACTTGCAATCCTAACAAATATTAGGCAGAATCCACTGGCATATAAAAAAAAGTTACAAACAGCAAGAAATAAGAAATATTTGCAAATTGCAAACTGGTATTTTTCTGCTGCCGGTCCAACACTTGCAACAGCCAAACTAGGCACTGGTTTGTGGTGAACATATTATGATCTAATTTTATGGATTCTGGAACTTCTAACAGTATTCTGGCGGGACTCACATTTCACAATTCCATTTGTTTTCTCTTTTAATTAACACCACTAAAAAAAAAGGTTGGTTGATGATCTCAGCATTGCTTCAGGATCTTGCTGGGTGCTTACAAAATTGTCACGGCATTTCCAACTAATGAATCTGACATGAAGCACTTCGGAAAATCTCAAAATAATAAGATTTTATACCAATACATCCATTTGAACATTCATACCTTCATTTCATTTTAATTTGAGGAACTTAATTTGATAAGTTTCCATGTAAAGATGATATAAATATAAAAATGGAGTCTGTTTTATTAAAAATGACCAATTGCCGAAAGAACATTACATATGTAAAATATATAGATTAAAAATTGATTATTTTTCCTGCAAATAGTGCATTTTTACAAGGTGCTTTAAACAATTAAGATCTGTTCAGTTGTTAAGGCTTACTGTACATGGAAGAAATTAACCTGTATGCCAAGATGCCAAATGTCCTGTCCTTCTGAATGAGGTTTCGCATCATGGATACTTCCTGAGGACGAAAAAGCTGCAATGGTAATGTTTGTCCCGGAATAAGAATAACTGCTACATGAGGAAGAATAGGGATGGTTGGATTGCTATCTTCATCATGCAATGTACGACCGTGAAACTCCTCCATGTCCAATCCCAAGTACTAAAGGAAAAAATAAAATTGATGAGATGCTGATTTTAAATTTAATTTAATATACATTACTACTACTACTACTACTATTTTTTTCAAATAATGCATCAAAAAATTGAATCTAAAGGGCATCCAGCATTACCATATTAACAAATATTTATGAAAATAAGGTTAATTTGCTGTTTGATGATAAAAATTGATTGCTCATTTTTTTGTTTATTGTTGGAGGATTTTTGGAAGTTTTTGAACACGGCTGTTTTTAAGTGTTTTTCAGATTTTAAAAAGGTGACATGAGGCCAAAACCAAAGCCAGAAAAATTGTTCAAATTAATTATTAATAATGATAATCAGATTAATATTGAGAGGTATCTTACGCAAATGGAAAAGCCAACCAGCCACTGAAGTTTGCTGATTATAGAAAAAAAATTCTGATCAGGCTTGACAGAGTTGATGTTAACCCTAGCTACGTTGTCTGAAATAAGGGATCATAGTTTTAAAGCAAAGGGTCAACCATTCAGGATAGACACAAGATATTTTTTCACACAGAAGATAGTGAACCTATCACACAGAAGTTGGTTTACCAAATGATCATTAACATGTTGCCGATGTTTTTCATTCTCTATGCAATTTGAAATAAAGTTGGCACAGATCATGATCTCCATTTGGTGTTTTAGAAAGAACAGCGAGCTAATATGATTGCTCATAGGTACTGAACAGTTAGACATATCAAAAGTTCCACCCAGCCACTGTATTCACTGCTGATTCCAGGGGCAAAGCCTAGTTGTGCTGAGCTGAGGGGAGAAAGACTTTGCATCCATAACTCATTTACTTGAATGAAGTTGGCAAACTAGATTGAAAAGATTACGCAAAGGAATGTGGTTTGGATTTATTTTCCTTTAACAAAAAACATTATTATGAATTAATATAAAGTATAAACTGTTATAACGCCACTTCCATTGACTGACTGATACTGATATTTCAAGACAAGCCTTTCCCCCTGCTCAAAACATTTCTATTTAATGCCTGAAAGGTTCTTTGGTGGAGTTTGATGTTGAAAACAATCATGCCATTTGTCTGCAGTTCTAACATTTTGCACGTTTATACATACAGAGTGTGTAGTTGGTAGACTTGGATCAAAATTGATGACGATTGGTTTTTCAGCCTCTTCACTGTCATGATCTTCAACTTCCATCTCGGCAAACTCATCATCATCATCTTATAAAGAAAAGAAAAACAACCTTTGGAATGTACACGTCTTTAAGGGCTTGGCATAAAATAGATTAATGTTGCTAAATTGACCAATTTAGGTCACTTTACATGGGATTAATGAGAGGACAGGTAGGGCACAAATACTAGCGAAATGTGCTGTCCAGCTAATATATGTGTTGTTGATTCTATGTAATTCTATCAGCATAATCTAGTACACCATTCTCCTTCGTAAATGTATTAAAATCGCCCTCAAGTTAGTCGGTGCTTCCCCAATGTATCATCTATTTGCGATAAATGTCAATCTCAAGAAGCTACTATAGCGCACTCATTTGTTTTTTGTACAAAAATTCAAAAATCTTGGATTTTAATTTTTGAAATCTTTACAAAATTATTTAAAATAAAACTGACACCGAAAGCAGAATGGATTATCTTCGGAACAACGGAAGATAGCCCTGAACTAAATGTGTTTCAAAAGAAATTAGTTGATTACAGGTTAATAACTGGAAAAAAGCTTATCCTAAAATTCTGGAAAAACGCTCTAATACCAACTATAAACATGTGGATTTCAAATATGTTTGAAACATTACACCTAGAAGAGATAAGACTCCTCCTGGCAGGCAAATCAGATCACTTCCATCTGACGTGGTCTGCATTTATAGAACTATTACAAGCATAAGATGCAAAAGTACTTTAAAAAGTACCGATGTCAGGTAAAGGGGGATGAAAGGTGGCGAGTTGGTATATCCCATTTGCGTGATGCTCATAATAAAGTACTTGTTTTTCTTTTTTCTCTCTTTTTTTCTTCTTTAGGGTCTATCTCTTAATCTTTTCTCTTTAATTTCTTTTCTACAGGGTCTCTGTTCTTTCCTGTTGACACGTTTTTACACCTTCACTATTTTCCTTCACTTTCTCTTTTCTCTTAATTTCAACCTTTTCTCTTTATTAGTTTTTAAAAATGACAGAGTACATTAATTGTAATAAGATATACGTGAAGAGTACTAATGTAATTTGTTGTAATTTAATGTACTTCTAATAAATAAAATTTAAACTTTTTTTTTTAAAGTTAGTCGGTGCTGTTCTTTCCACCATCTCATAAGGTGAGACTAATATTCTAACAACCGAATAAAGATAATTCTCTACAAATCTCTTCTGAATTTAGAATGCACATCTGTTCCCAATTTCTTGCCGAATTAAAGCATTTTCTGCCGTTTCTATTCTGCAGATACAATTTAAAAGCTTTTTATAGACATTATCTACAAGCAACAGTAAAATGGCAAAATAACCAAAAGTAATTGCAAAATATGTCAACGTCGATCTACAAGTAAAGTCAGGACAGTTTTCCGTGAATTGTGTACAGACATTATTCCCATAAAAGCAAGGGGAAAAAATGAAGCCATGTTTATGTTCTTTAAAACAAATATTCAGAATCAAATGAAACATTTTGATTTGATCGTTTATATGGTATAACCAGGACTATTATTCCAGGTGACCTCACCTAAAGTGAACAGGATTATGATTTTATAATTAATCTCATGATCATTATGCCAGGTTAGTTATTTTATATCATTCTACTGCAAGAAATACAGTGATTGCAGGAAATTAATCATCAATTTATTTTCGAACACTTAAAGTTTGCAGTAATCTCAAAAACGCATTGAAATATACAAAATATGTTTTGGTTTGTATTAAGATAACAGTGTTAAAGAGGAACATTGCACAAATAATCCTGTAGAATTACTGGGGCTATCTCACTGTTTCATGGTAGAATTTATGTGCAATTATGGGTCATAATTCTTCCGTGGTGTCACATCAGCACAACAACCTATTAGTAGTCCATTTACATTGCCCTCCATAATGTTTGGGACGAAGACTCATCATTTATTTATGTACCTCTGTACTCCACAATTTGAGATTTGTAATTAAAAAAATCATATGTGGTTAAAGTGCACATTGTCAGATTTTAATAAAGGCTATTTTTAAACATTTTGGTTTCACCATGTAGAAACTACAACTGTGTTTACACGTAGTCCCCCCTCCCCCCACCCCAGTTCTGGGCACCATATTGTTTGGGACACAGCAATGTCATGTAAATGAAAGTAAACATGTTTAGTATTTTGTTGCATATCCTTTGTATGCAATGACTGCTTGAAGTCTGCGATTCACGGACATCACCAGTTGCTGGGTGTCTTCCCTGCTGATGCTCTGCCAGGATTGTATTACAGCCATCTTTAGCTTATGCTTGTTTTGGGGACCAGTACCCTTCAGTTTTCTGTTCAGCATATAGAAGGCATGCTCAATTGAGATCAGAATGGGTGATTGAATTGGCCACTCAAGAATTGACCATTTTTTAGCTTTGAAAAACTCCTTTGTTGCTTTAGCAGTATGCTTGGGATCATTGTCTTGCTGTAGAATGAACTGCCGGCCAATGAATTTTGAGGCATTTGTGTGAACTTGAGCACATAGGATATCTGTACACTTCAGAATTCATGATGCTACTACCATCAGCAGCTGTATCATCAATGAAGATTAGTGAGCCAGTACCTTCAGCAGCCATACATGCCCAGGACATAACACCCCCACCACAGTGTTTCACAGATGAGGTGGTATGCTTTGGATCTTGTCAGTTCCTTCTCTCCTCCATACTTTGCTCTTGCCATCACTCTGATATGTTAATCTTCATCTCATCTGTCCACAAGACCTTTTTCCGGAACTGTGGTTGCTCTTTCAAGTACTTCTTGGCAAACTAACCTGGCCACCCTATTTTTGCGGCTAACCAGTGGTTTGCATCTTGCAGTGTAGCCTCTGTATTTCTGTTCATGAAGTCTTCTGCGGACAGTGATCATTGACAAATCCAGAAGATTTCTGATCTGTCGGACAGGTGTTTGGGGATTTTTCTTTATTATGGAGAGAATTCTTCTGTCATCAGCTGTGGAAGTCGTCCTTGGCCTGCCAGTCCCTTTGCGATTAGTAAGCTCATCAGTGCTTTCTTTCTTCTTAATGATGATCCAAACAGTTGATTTTGGTAAGCTAAAGGTTTGGCTGATGTCTCTAACAGTTTTATTCTTGTTTCTCAGTCTCATAATGGCTTCTTTGACTTTCATTGGCACAACTTTGGTCCTCACGTTGATAAACAGCAATCAAAGTTTCCAAAGGTGATGGAAAGACTTGGTGCTGAGAGCTCTCTTACACCTGCATTAAGGAGGCAATTAAACACACCTGAGCAATTACAAATGCCTGTGAAGCCATGCGTCCCAAACATTATGGTACCCTGAAATGTGGGGGACTATGTATAAACACAGCTGCCATTTCTGCATGGTGAAACCAAAATGTATAAAAATTGCCTTTAATAAAATCTGACAGTGTGCACTTTAACCACAAGTGATTTTTTTTCTATTACAAATCTCAAATTGTGGACTACAGAGTCAAATAAATAAATGATGGATCTCTGTCCCACACATTATGGAGGGCACTGTATCTACGATACAATAGAACTTTATTTATCCCAGGAGGGAAATTGATCTGCCAAGTCATAAAAAAAACACAAAATACACGAAACATGAAATTAAAGTGATGAGTGGAAAGGCTTGGGGGATGTGCAAAGATTGAGGGGGTGGGTGGGAGTCAGTCTCTCTCTCTTATTGTGAACTTGCTGAACCTACTCTGATTCTCTCTCTTCAATAATAAACTATATCACACAGTGCACACAAAATTCCCAAAACCTTCAAGAGCAGAATCAGCACATTAAAGAAACATGATAGCATAAGTACACCACCAACAGACGTTAAAACAAAACCAAAACAAAATCAGTGGTGGAAAGCAGGATTGATCCTCGATCAGCTAATACCGGGGGATCAGCAACAACTTGTTTAAACAGTTACAGATATGAAATATATGAACCAAGATATAGTAATTTGTGCATTCTGCTCTCATGCACACCAGAAGCTAAATTGAAAAAGGCTTCATAAAATATGGATACTACTGAAAAATGTAATACAATGGGCAGGATTAACATTTCATATTCATATTAGTTTTAGTCGTCAGTTATTTGATACCACTGTTGGCTAGCCCACTCAATACTTTTCCTAACAAGCAATTGAAGAGTATTCCATCGCAGTCCTCATGTAAATGGTGGAAAGGCTTTGAGGAGATAGAAAGCGAGCTACCCAGTGTCTGGCCTGCTCTTGCAATCATTGTACTAATATGGCTAGTGCAGTCATGTTTCTAATTAATAAAACACCAAGGGTGTTGATTTTGGAGACTCAGTAGAAGGTAATGCTGCTGAATGTCGAGGAGAGGCAGTTTTATTCTCTCTTGTTCAAAATAGCCATTAGCTGGTACTTGCATTATGCAAATATTACCTGCCACCTATCAGCCCATACATTATTGCTGTCCAGATATTACCACACCAAAGCAAGGCTTACCTAATTTTTGAAGTTTACATGTAAGATAAAGAACACTTTTCTTATCATCTTTTAAGCCCCCTGTTCTTCTACAGGAATGGTGTAATGCCATCTTGCAAGCCTTAAATTACTATTTGAACATTAGTACACTGTCAAATTCAAAATATACATTACAATAGGGAATAATCCAATGTGGATTTAAGTGTTTAAAAGTGGCAGTTCATCACCATTTCTAAGAAAATTAGCGATGAGCTATATTGGCCATAATTGCTAACCATTACCATGCCTTGTGTAAAAAAACATATGTCCTTTCTTCAGAAGATAGTGATTCTAAACGTAGGTAGTGCACAAATCAACACCTTTTGCTTGAGGATGTTTTGCTTTGGGCGGCACAGTGGCACAGTTGGTGCCTTACAGCGCCAGAGACTTGGGTTTGATCCTGAATACGGGTGCTGTCTGTACAGAGTTTGTACGTTCTCCCTGTGACTGCGTGGGTTTTTTCCGGGTGCTCCAGTTTCCTCCCACACTCCAAAGATGTACAGGTTTGCAGGTTAATTGGCGTGCGTAAATTGTCCCTAGTGTGTAGGATAGTGTTAATGTAAGGGGTGATCACTGGTCGGCGCGGACTCCGTGGGCCGAAGGGCCTGTTTCAATGCTGTATCTTTACAGCCTTAAGTAGCAAGCTTTAAACTTTTAAAAACTCTTGTACTTTAACTTTTAAAAAGTATTTTGATTTTTTGCATCACATAACAAAAATGCAAAACCAACAAGCATCCTTCTAATATTAAACTTTAATTTTCAATAGTTATACTTGTTGTGATCAAAAGGTTTCTCCAAAATACTCCTCTCATCACTATAAATAATACTTCTGTTTTTCCCCTTGTGTATAATGTTTTGAAACTATAGAGCAGCATGTCTAATCTAGTCTAATCTAATATAATAAATGAATAGTAGGTTTTAAAAGCTCTTTGGCGTCTGGTTGCAGAAAATATAGTGACAAACAATTGAAACCAAATACAATTCAAAACAGGTTCTCAAAAATTGAGGATTGTGAAGATTATCAAAGGATACAGCAGAATGAAGATCAGCTGTAGGTTTGAGCAGAGAAACGACAGATGGTATTTATTCAAGACAAGTGACAGGTGTTCCACTTTGGGAATCCAATGCAAGGCAAAACTATACAGTAAATGACAGCATCATTAGAAACATCGGTGTACAGAGAAATCTTTGTGGGGGGGGGGGGGGCATAGCTCCATGAAAGTGGCATCACAGGTATATAGGGTGTGAAAGAAGCTGTAGGGCATATTTGGCTTCATCAGTGGCAGCATTGAGTATCAGGGTTAGCAAATCATATTGCAGCTTCATAAAACATTTGGAGTATTGTGTGTAGTTCTAATCACCCCATTACAGGAAGGATTTGGACAGCATGCAGAAGAGCATCACCAGGAATGTTGCCCGGATCAGATCTATAAGGAGAGGTTGGGTAAATTAACATGTTTTCTATGGAGTGTTGGAGGCAGAAAGAAAGCCTGATAGAAGCTTATAGAATTATGAGAGGAATAGATAGGATAGTCTTCTACCCGAAGGTAGAATAGCCTACCACTTTGTGTTTAAAATTAAAATAACTTGCTTCATACATCTCCTTTAAACTTTCTCTGGAATTCTCAAATACCAGAGGATATAACTTTAAGGTGAAAGGAGAAAAGTTTAAAGGAGACGTATGAAGCATGTTATTTTTATTTTAAACACAAAGTGGTAGGCTTTTTTTTTTTTTAATACTGAAAGTGGTAGGTGCCTGGAACACACTGCCAAATGGTGATGGAAGCACATATGATGGTGACATTAGTGGCATCTATTCAGGAAGTGATGGACGGATATGGTTAGTTTCGTTTCACATCATGGTCAGCATAGACATCATGCGCTGGAAGGCCTGTTATATCAATACATAGAATTGCAGCATCATGATTGGTAAGCATTATATGAAGACAGAATGCTTATCAAAGATAATACGGCATTATTTTTTCATCATTCTTCAAAGAAAGGAAAAAAAAATAGGGGCATGAAAATTATTCAAGGAACTCATTCCAAAGTGTGTTCCAGTTCAGGGTTAATTTAGAAATAAATTATCTCCTAACATTGATGCACAGACCACTGTTTGAGGCAAAACTGGTTCAGGGGCAGATCTGATTAATGTTATACTAATCTTAGCTGAAAGATATGCATGCAGCACCAATTAGATAAGTGATCTCAAGTTTGTTTTTCCTCTATTTTAATAGACTGTAATTTATGAGTGCTTTGCAAATTCATACAATACCAACATGGTTAACAGACATTTGAATATTTTATATTGGAAGAACTGTTGATAACCTGGACACATGAAGACCCCACAAAAAGTCAAGTCTTAATAACCAGATCATATTTTTTGGCCAAGACAGAGGAAATCCATTATTGGATCTTTTACTTGCCACTAAGGGGACATTTTCAATGTCTTATTAAGAAAGATGTGTATGTATGGCATTATATTCTTGTACAGATAAATATTTACCCAGACTATATCTACCCAGACCTTTGTTCTCAAATCCATGGAATAAATCTACATCCTTCTGACTGAGGGAGGGGTAGAAACAAGGAACTGAAGTTGCTGGTTTATACAAAAAGACACAAAGCGCTGGAGTAACTCAGCGGGTCAGGCAGCATCTCTGAAGAACATGGATAGGTGACATTTCAGGTCGGGACCCTTCTTCAGACTACTAGCCGAAACATGACTATATCTACTCATATTTACGATTCTCTCCCCTGAGCCATGATAGTATCTACCAAGTTGATGAGTAGTCTGAATATTTTACAATCCATGGACTTATTCTGGAATAGCAGACGATGGATTCCCCACCCCACCCAAACTCCAAACGAAACGTAGTTAAAACCCGACCATAAACAGGCTCAATAGGACGAGCGATTGGCGGGTTTAACTTGCATCGGGTCCACCGTGGAGGAGCCCCACTTGAATCAGCCCAGCGCGGCTGACCACAAGCTGCAGCGTGCAGAGAGGGAGCTGAAACCGACCGACCGACCGACCGACCGCCGGCCCCGGGGGCAGCGAGACGGCTGAGGAGTCACCGACCCGCCGCCGCCACCGCCACCGCACTCGGTCAACCTGCTGCTGCCGCGTCGCTTCCCGGCTCGACCGCACCTGCACATCGCACCAGTTACTTGTGCGGTTCCCCGAGTTGCCCCGGCGCCGCCCGTTACCTAGCTCCGGCGGCAACAGCAGGTTATCCAGCTGCTCGCCTCCTCCCTCTTCTTCCTCCGCCATCTTAGTTGTTTATCGCCGTGCATTGTGGGCAGGGTGCGCACCCCAGGCCGGCCCGCACATGCGCAGAGGGGAGGAGAAGCGGCGGACGGTGGAGAGGCAAGCGGGACCTGTCAGTTGAGGCAGGGGATGCAGTTGCACCCTGCCCACACCATGCAAAAAAGTGAACCAAGGCTGCAGTTGCCTCATGCACACGCCATGCAAAGAGTGAACCAAGGCAGCAATCACTCCATGCCCACACCATGCAAAGAGTGAATTAAGATTTCAATCGCTCTGTGCCCACGCCATGCAAAGAGTGAACTAAGGCAGCTATTGCTTCTGCCCACGTCATGCAAAGAGTGAACCAAAGCAGCTATTGCCTCTGCCTACATCAAGGCAATAGTTGCACCGTGCCCATACCATGCAAAGAGTGAACCAAGGCTGCAATTGCTTTCATCTAGACGAGTCACTTAAAATTGTTGCCTGTAATTTGGAAAGTTGTGAGAAATGTTATTGACCTGGAAAAATAACCCTTTGTAGACACCAATGCTGGAGTAACTCAGCGGGACAGGCAGCATCTCTGGAGAGAAGGAATGGGTGACATTTCGGTTCGAGACCCTTCTTCAGACTGATGTCAGGGGAGTGGGCAGGACAAAGATAGAATGTAGACGGAGACATTTAGACTGGTGGGAGAACTGGGAAGGGGGAGGGAATAGAGAGGGAAAGCACTGGCTATTTGAAGTTAGAGAAGTCAATGTTCAAACCACTGGGGTTGTAAGCTACCCAAGTGAAATATGAGGTGCTTTTCCTCCAATTTGCGCTGGACCGCACTCTGACAATGGAGGAGGCCCAGGACAGAAAGGTCAGATTGGGAATGGGAGGGGGAGTTGAAGTGCTGAGCAACCTGGAGATTAGGTAAGTTAAGAAGGACTGAGCGGAGGTGTTCAGCAACACGGTCGGCAGACCTTTCACAGTGTTCACAGACCACAAACCCCTAACGTTTGCTTTTAGAAAGGTATCCGACCCCTGGTCAGCTCGGCAACAGCGGCACCTGGCGTTCGTGTCAGAGTACTCCACCGATGTCTAGCACGTGGTGGGCAAGCTGAACCTGGTCGCGGACGCTTTGCCTCGCCCTGCAGTCCCGGCCGTGTTGTCCATGGACCCGGGCATGGACTATTCTGGGCTGGTTGCTGCGCAACGTGAGGGTGGTGAGATGAATGCCTATCGGACTGCAGCCTCGGGATTAGTATTGGCAGATGTCCCGTTCGGTCCGGCAAGTGTGTCGGTCCTCAGCGACGTTTTTACCGGGAGGCCACGCCCTATCGTCCCCGTGGGTTGGTGGCGGCGTGTGTCCACAATCTGGCCCACCATTCCATCCGGGCGACTGCGTTGGTGGGAGACAAGTTTGTCTGGCAGGGGCTTCGTAAACAGGTTGCGGACCTGCATTCCCTGTCAGACGTCAAAGGTCCAGCGACATGTGCGAGCGCCGCTTCAGGATTTTGTGGTTCCCCCTAGTAGGTTCGAGCACATCCATGTCGATTTGGTGGGTCCGCTACCGACGTCTCGCAGACGTCACCTGCTCACCATGGTGGATCGCTTCACGAGGTGGCCAGAGGCCGTTCCACTCTGACACCTCCGCCGCGTCTTGCGCTCGGACCCTCGCGGCCCACTGGGTAGCTCGTTTTGGTGTGCCTGTGGACATCTCCACCAACCGTGGTGCCCAGTTTACTTCGGCTTTGTGGTTGGCTCTGGCACAGCTGTATGGGAGGCAGCTGCATCACACCACCGCCTATCACTCTCACGCCAAAAGGGTTGGTGGATGGGAGGGGGAGTTGAAGTGCTGAGCAACCTGGATATCCAGGTGGGCGGGCTTGAGGCGAGCCATTGAAACGATTCTATCGGCATTTGAAGTTGGCGCTGAAGGTGCGGCTTACAGGCCCGGACTGGGTGGACCAGTTGCCTTAGGTGCTTCAGGCAGATTTGGACACGTTGTCCGCCAAGCTCGTGTACGGCTCCCCGCTGCGGATGCCTGGGGATTTCCTACCTGCGGGTCGGGGGCTGCAGGAGCCCACTTTGTCTGTGTTGGCGAACTTCCTTGTGAAAGTGGGCGGCCTGGCTCCTATCCGGCCTCTCGACATGGGTTTACTCTTGTATATGTGCCGCCAGAGCTTAAGGACTGCCTGTTTGTTTTCATCCACAGGGACTCGCACCGGACTCCGCTGCAGCGGACTTATGAGGGTCCTTTCTGGGTGTTGCGTGCCGGCGTCGCGACTTTTCTTTTGGATGTCGGGGGTCGGGAGGAAATCATTTCAGTGGCTCGCTTCAAGCCCGCCCACCTGGATATCGATAGCCCGGTGCTGGTGGCTCAACCCCGGCGTAGAGGATGTACGCTGGCCGTACCTGTTGCACCTGTTGTGCCTGTTTCCCCTGTGACTTTGCCGCCTGCTGGCTCTGTCCGCCAGTTCCTTCTGTACCGCCGGTTGTGCCTGTTCCTCTGGTCTCCACTCGGTCTGGTCGCCTCATTCGGCCTCCCGCTCGGTTCCTTACCTCGGGTTCTGGGGGGGTCCTGTTGCGGCACCTAGTGGTGGTTTGGAGAAGTTCGAACCCTCATCATTGGTTGGCTCGATCACGTGACCGTGTGGATTCGTTCGTGGGCTTTCTGTTCAGTCAACAGCGCTCCCCCCGGCAGCAGGAACTATTCTAGAGTTAGCTGACCGGGCACGCGTGTACTGAGTTCAATTATCAATAGACAATAGGTGCAGGAGTAGGCCATTCGGCCCTTCGAGCCAGCACCGCCATTCAATGTGATCATGGCTGATCATCCCCAATCAGTACCTCATTCCTGCCATCTCCCCATATCCCCAGACTCCGCTATTTTTTAAGAGCCCTAACTAGCTCTCTCTTGAAAGCATCCAGAGAACCTACCTCCACCGCCCTCTGAGGCAGAGAATTCCACAGACTCACCACTCTCTGTGAGAAAAAATGTTTCCTCGTCTGCGTTCTAAATGGCTTACTCCTTATTCTTAAACTGTGGTCCCTGGTTCTGGACTCCCCCAACATCGGGAACATGTTTCCTGCCTCTAGTGTGTCCAAGCCCTTAACAATCTTATATGTTTCAATGAGATCCCCTCTCATCCTTCTCAACTCCAGAGTGTACAAGCCCAGCTGCTCCATTCTCTCAGCATATGACAGTCCCGCCATCCCTGGAATTAACCTTGTAAACCTACGCTGCACTCCCTCAATAGCAAGAATGTCCTTCCTCAAATTAGGGGACCAAAACTGCACACAATACTCCAGGTGTGGTCTCACTAGGGCTCTGTACAACTGCAGAAGGACCTCTTTGCTCCTATATTCGATTCCTCTTGTTATAAAGGCCAACATGCCATTCGCTTTCTGTACCTGCATGCTTACTTTCATAGACTGATGAACAAGGACCCCCAGATCCCGTTGTACTTCCCCTTTTCCCAACTTTTATTTGTTTGTTTGTTAATAAAAAATCATTTAACTCAACCTGCCTGTCTCGGGTCGAGACCCTTCTTCAGACCTCACCCATTCCTTTTCTCCAGAGATGCTGTCTGACCCGCTGAGTTACTCTTGTTTTTTGTGTCTATCTTCATTTTAAACCAGCATCTGCAGTTCCTTCCTATCTTCCTATATATTTAAGGCAGTGATTTCCAGATCTTCCAAAGCAAAAACAATTTTTCCATCTGCCCTCTAACTTGATTGCCTTTTAAAAAGTAAGAGGTAGTGGCTTGACTTGGTCATTATTATATTGTGTTTTTTTCTTAACATAATCTTCCCAGGAGAAAATGAAACACACATAAAGTGTATCACCGATATCCTAATTGCTACTGATAGCTCATGTAGTCTTGCAGTTTCACCCTACAATGATCAAATCATAAAAGTATGGCAATCTCTAGCCAATGAAGTACAACCACAAGATGGTCACAGGAAGCAAGTCATTTAGGCCAGCTCTTAGGTTATGTTGAAGCTTTTCAAGATGATTTAGCAAAACCATTGGTTCACTGCACTATCCTATTAATTTATGCTTTAGGTAATTTTTGCCTTCGTAAAATTGGCTGGCAAACCCCAAAGGATTGCTAAATGGATAATAATGTAGTTATAAAATCAGATATAGTGTAATATTTGAGTAGCTGAACAAAGATCACGTTATATCTAATGCAACTTCCTTTCCAATAGTTCCATAATTCAATATTAATGGAGTCGCTGAGTAATCTTGGCAATCAAACTGCATTAATTAACCTGCAACATCTTGTGTTTATACATTTTTGGAAGATTGAGGCGAGGCTATGTAAATTGAACGGTACAAGTTTAAAAACTATAACAAAATTTGAAAGACATTTGGACAGTTACATGGATAGGAAAGTTTTAGGGGGATGTAGGCCAAATGTAAGCGAATGGAACTAGTTCAGATGGAGCATCTTGGTTGGTGTGACCAAGTTGGACAGAAGGGCCTGTTTCCACATTGCATGACTCTAGGACTATAAACAGAGATAACTGGTGCTGATAGTTAACATTCCCTTGATGATTGGACTTTGTCTCTGGAACTAAGGTGCTGTAATGCTGAGATCTATATTCTGTATCCATCCCTTCTGTCTACCTATTGTACTTGAGATTGATTGGATTGATATAAAGTTATATCTGATCTAATTGGATAGCAAACAAAGCTTTTCACCAAACGAAACCGAACCCCATCGGTCAGTCCATATGTATGCATGTGCTCCTTTGTTTGCTGAGGAGTTGTGACAAGGATTGAACATTTTGCATTCATCAGCAAACATACAACTTCTGATCTTATGATGGGAGAAAAATAATAATGTGGCAAATGGAGAAGGTTCTGCCTAGGACACGCCTTATGGAACTCCCACAATGATGTCCTGGGCCTGAGATAATTGAACTCCAACAGGCAACAATATCTTTCTTTTCGTGGTAATGCTCCTGCCATTGGAATGTTTTTGCCTTGACATTCATTGACTTCATTTCGACCACAGCTCATACAAATCCTGACGATATCAAGGGAAGTCACTGTTGCCTCACCTCTGCAATTTCAATCTTTGCTCCCTGTTTGGACCAACCTTTGATGAGCTAAATGACCCAGGCAAAAATCAAACTAGGCATTGTTGAGCAGAATATTGGTGAATAAAAATTGAATTGAATTGAACTGAATAAATTGTATTAGCCAAGTATGGAGACATACAAGGAATTTGCCTTGGTGCTTTGCTCACAAGTAACAGCACGATATAGTTAACAATTAAGAATAAAACATTATAATTTAAACATGTGAAGAATGAACTAAAATACCAGAGCAAATGGAGGCTACAGAATTTTGGTTGTTGCTGCTCTGTGGCATTATTCACAAATAGCTTTGCTAACAATTAAGAGTAAATTGAATTTGCTCCATTGTATTTCTCTTGCTTCCTCTGAACAGGACCACAATTTGCCACATTGTTGAGTGGATATCAGTGCTTTAGTGCAATGGGACATGATTTGTGTCCTCCAATTTCTGCTTTTCATTGTGTGTATGTATATACAGTGGCTTGCAAAAGTATTCATACCCCTTGAACTTTTCCACATTTTGTCACGTTACAACCACAAACGTAAATGTATTTTATTGGGATTTTATGTGATAGACCAACACAAAGTGGCGCATAATTGTGAAGTGGAAGGAAAATGATACATGGTTTTCAAATTTGTTTACAAATAAAAAACTGAAAAGTGTGGCGTGCAAAAGTATTCAGCCCCCTTTACTCTGATACCCCTAAATAAAATCCAGTGCAAACAATTGCCTTCAGAAATCACCTAATTAGTAAATCGAGTCCACTTGTGTGTAATCTAATCTCAGTATAAATACAGCTGTTCTGTAAAGGCCTCAGAGGTTTGTTAGAGAACATTAGTGAACAAACAGCATCATGAAGCCCAAGGAACACATCAGACAGGTCAGGGATAATGTTGTGGAGAAGTTTAAAGCAGGGCTAGGTTATAAAAAAATATCCCAAGCTTTGAACATCTCACGGAGCACTATTCAATCCATCATCCGAAAATGGAAAGAGTATGGCACAACTGCAAACCTACCAAGACATGGCCGTCCACCTAAACTGACAGGCCAGGCAAGGAGAGCATTGATCAGAGAAGCAGCCAAGAGGCCCATGGTAACTCTGGAGGAGCTGCAGAGATCCACAGCTCAGGTGGGAGAATCTGTCCACAGGACAACTATTAGTCATGCACTCCACAAATCGGGCCTTTATGGAAGAGTGGCAAGAAGAAAGCCATTGTTGAAAAAAAGCCATAAGAAGTCCCGTTTGCAGTTTGCCACAAACCATGTGGGGGACACAGCAAACATGTGGAGGAAGGTGCTCTGGTCAGATGAGACCAAAATTGAAGTTTTTGGCCTAAATGCAAAACGCTATGTGTGGCAGAAAACTAACACTGCACATCACCCTGAACACACCATCCCCACTGTGAAACATGGTGGTGGCAGCATCATGCTGTGGGGATGCTTTTCTTCAGCAGGGACAGGGAAGCTGGTCAGAGTTGATGGGAAGATGGATGGAGCCAAATACAGGGCAATCTTGGAAGAAAACCTGTTAGAGTCTGCAAAAGACTTGAGACTGGGGCGGAGGTTCACCTTCCAGCAGGACAACGACCTTAAACTTACAGCCAGAGATAGAATGGAATGGTTTAGATCAAAGCATATTCATGTGTTAGAATGGCCCAGTCAAAGTCCAGACCTAAATCCAATTGAGAATCTCTGGCAAGACTTGAAAATTGCTGTTCACAGACGCTCTCCATCCAATCTGACTGAGCTTGAGCTATTTTGCAAAGAAGAATGGGCAAAAATTTCAGCCTCTAGATGTGCAAAGCTGGTAGAGACATACCCCAAAAGACTTGCAGCTGTAATTGCAGCGAAAGGTGGTTCAAAAATGTATTGACTCAGGGGGGCTGAATACTTTTGCACGCCACACTTTTCAGTTTTTTATTTGTAAAAAAATTTGAAAACCATGTATCATTTTCCTTCCACTTCACAATTATGCACCACTTTGTGTTGGTCTATCACATAAAATCCCAATAAAATACATTTACGTTTGTGGTTGTAACGTGACAAAATGTGGAAAAGTTCAAGGGGTATGAACACTTTTGCAAGCCACTGTATATATATCCTTATCCTTATAACTATAAAACTCTGATCTTTGTGTGTGTGTGTGTGTGTGTGTGTGTGTGTGTGTGTGTGTGTGTGTGTGTGTGTGTGTGTGTGTGTGTGTGTGTGTGTGTGTGTGTGTGTGTGTGTGTGTGTGTGTGTGTGTGTGTGTGTGTGTGTGTGTGTGTGTGTGTGTGTGTGTGTGTGTGTGTGTGTGTGTGTGTGTGTGTGTGTCTCTCTCTCTCTACGCGAAGAAACGACGCGCTAACGGTAACATTTTTACATATTCTGGTAGGGATTTATCCCGTGAAATCATAAATCGCCTTATCTGAAAATTTCATGCATTATTTCTAGAGTTATTTATGAAAATGTTCACAAATCTCAAATAACTTAGAAAATAAACGAGATGGTCTCGCTGATGACATGACAATGGATCTGACTGCCTGCCTCTGCTCGCGCTGCGAGTGACGTCACCCTAGTTATGTCTTCTGTACTTCTTGGCTTCTTAACTTTCACTTCTTTAAATATGTCACTTAGCGTTTTTAAACTGCTGCTCAGGTAGTGCTGCGTGCTCCACTGGGCTCCTTGAAGTTCTAGAACATGACAGCGGCGGGTGTTATCGCCGCACGGGCACGAGTGAGGGTGCGGGTCAGCGCGCTGGGATGTGGCCCTGGTGGCCATAGACGGCCTCTGGGAGAGGCCGTCTATGGAGACCTGCGATACCTACATCGATCGCAGGGACTCGGGAATCGTGATGCATTTTCCTCGCTGGTGATCCCGATCCCATCTGGCGATCTCTGGCCATCAAGGGGGACGACCTCCTCTCCGTCTTCCCCCACCGATCGTCTGTCATGTGGGTGGGTGGGCTTCCCCTCGCTGAAGCCACGATCGGCCGGCCCTCCGCTGCATGGAGAGTGGTCCCGTCCGCTCTGCGCGCCTGGAGGGGAGGCTGCTGCCGCGGGCCGAGCCCAGCTCGACACCCGCCCGCGGCCTCCTTCGAGTCCACGTCCGCCCGCAGCCTCCCTTGGGTCGACGATCGCTCGCCACCTCGTTCGGGGTCCTTAGCTCGACGCCCGCCCACGGCCTCGCTCCGGTCCACGCCCACCCGCTGCTCTATGACCTGGGTAGGTGCTGCCTCCAGGGACGGAAAACCCGGGGGGGGGGGGCAGAGGGGACACGTCCCCCCCATGTTTTGAGAGGTGGGGGACCTCCCCCCAAGTTTTTGTAATCCGGATTTTAAAATCTCCGCTTTCCGCGAGACAGTGGAGGTGGGACTGCTGATCGAGGGCGCCGATTGGGTGAGAGAGACGTCGGTCAGCAGGCAATGGGGGCGGGACATGATGATTCAGCGCAATGATTGGAGGAGGGAGGAGTGGAGGGGGTGGCACTGAGGATAGAGAGCAGTGATTGGAGGAGGGAGACGTGGCACAGACCTGCGCCTCATCCGCAGGCAGGATCGATCCCGGCCGGTTCTCCGGCGCTGTCCTGTCCACACCCGGGTATCCCCCCCCCCCCCACGGGTGGCCAGAGAGGTCGGGAGTCAGACGCGAGCTGAATCCCCAGGCCCACAGCCAGCGAAGAGAAGCAGCGCTAAATCCAGCTCAACTCTGCCTGTCCCGCTAGGTTAACCTGCCTGGGCTTGTGGGAAATATGGCCAGCGCGGAGAAGCAGCACTGGTGTCCCGTCAGTCCAGACAGGGCTGTAGTTAACCCGGCGAGACAGGCAGAGTTGAGCTGCATTTTGCGCTGGATTGAGCCTCCGGAGCCTCGCGCATGTGTGTGTGCGCATGCTCGCGCGGCCGCCAAAAAATTGTGTGCCCCCTGTCCCCCGGTCCCCTCCATATTTTGATAGTGAGTTCCGTGCCTGGCTGCCTCTACCTCTTCCCCTTCCACCTCCCTCTCTACCCCCTTCCCCTCCCTCTCTACCCCCTCCTCCTCCCTCTACCCCCTTCCCCTCGCACTCCCTCTCTTCCCCTTCCCTCTCTACCACCCCCTCCCTCTCTACCCCCTCCCTCTCTACCCCCTCCCCCTCTACCCCATTCCCCCTTGCATTCCCTCTCTACCCCCTCCTGCTACCCCCTCCCCATCCCTCTCTACCCCCTCCCCTCCCTCTCTACCCCCTCCCCCTACCCCTCCCTCTACCCCCTTCCCCTCGCACTCCCTCTCTTCCCCTTCCCTCTCTACCCCTACATCTCTATCTCCTGCTCCCTCTCTGCCTCCTCCCTCTCTGCCCTCCCTCAGCTCTCTGCCCTCCCTCCCTCTCTGCCCCCTCCCTCTCTGGCCCCCTCCCTCTCTGCTGCCTCCCCGCCGCCTCCCCGCCATCCCTCTCTGCCCCCCTCCCGCTCTTCCCCCCCTCCCTCTCTGCCTCCCCACCCTCCCTCTCTGCCCCCCTCCCTCTCTGCACCCCCCCCCTCTCTGGTGGAGTATTGCGTTTATGAACCAGCCCTCCCCTGTGATGCCGCGCCCCCACCCCTCAATCTCTACCCCTCACCCTCTCCCTCCCTACCCCTCCCCCCTCTAGCCGCGCCTGCGTAGTTGGGGGTTATGCGTGAGTGGATAGGGCGGGGAATGGGGTAAAAGGAGCAAATGAATAATATTAATATAATATCAAGTTAGTGCGTGTGTGTGTGGGGGGTAGTTAGTGTGCGCGTTGAGGGGATGGGACCCAACGGGTCCCACTTGGTCTATTATATATATATATATATATATATAATATTATATAATCAATACATATTATACATTTCTTTTGTTATGTGACTTGAGGAACCTTAACTTTTTATGTAAGAATCTAGCATCTGCAAAAATATTTCTTCAATAATGTAACCCTTAATTTGAGAGTCCAAGGTCATGGCAAGTTTAGAAATCATATTTTTGAATACTATAATAGGAACAAGCTGATAACTCAGAAAATAGAACTCCAAATACTTGATGGAGTAATTATTGTAATTAGTTTGGTGAAAGAATGTGCATGAATATAATTTTTTTTAGGCGATTCGTTTGGGCATAAGGTTATTGAAGATTTTTGCTTGTTGCTAAGATTTATTTTAATCTATTTGCTTGCAAATCATTCACAGTTGGACAGAGTTTTGCTTAAAGGAAAAGCGAGTTAGATAGTGTTCACTTATGTTCATTTGAAATATCAAAATGAAAATAACACAGTACGATTCTGCTGTATTCTCACCTGGATGGAATAAGCTCCACATTCAATATGTTGGTCGTTACATTCATGAACCAAGCTCCATTGTATCATAAAATTTGACTGACCATGGTTACTGCTGGCAATATCCTTGGACTAACTGCAATTCTAAACTATGGATATGCAGCATGCTTTATTCATTTTACAAATTGCAAAATAGTAAATGAAACTGATATAATCACAATTGTTTTACGCAAGCATATGGAGATGATATAATAAATCGTGCACAATCCCAAATTTTACAGTTTCAATGTACTGTAAAATATGGCAAAAAAATAGTTTAATTGCAGTTATAATGTTATCTTAAAAGCCTAAAGCATTTAATGGTGAAGCACATGGAAGTCATTTTGAGTTTTATGGTGCTATCGAACAAAAACAGGAATGCTAGAAGAAGTCAGCCAGTCAAGCAGTATCTGTGGAAAGAGAAATCAGTAATGTTTCAGGTCAGGGATCCTTTCACAGACTGGGCGATCGCTTTGTGGAGAACCTGCACAATATGCATGCCACTTCAATTCTTATCCCAACCTGAATGCTTGTTCTAATTACAGACCCAGAGCATTAACATTTAATTCCTGCGCAAATTTCTGGCAGTTGCATGTTCTAATGCTCAAAAGTGACCTGTCTGCTACATCCAAGCCAAGATTACACTGGGCCATGTTTCTGAGGATGGGTAGCAGCAGTAGTAAAGATGACAGATAACAGGAAGCACCTGGTCAAATTTTCAGTTTGATGCAAGATGACCCAGTGATCGGTTGTTATTGTGTTCCATTCATGGAAAAAATAATTAAATTACATAAAGCTGAAAAAACCCCAATATTCTGCAATTCAATTTTCAAGGCATGTACCTCCATCTGTAATTCCATCATGAAACTGGCTAGTTGATTTGTATTTCAAGATAATGTATTGTCCAATTAAGAGATAGTGATTTGTTTGTCATGCATGGAGAAAACTAGAAACACGGTATGCAGCTGCTGTAATTGAAGATCTGAGAACAGGCTGAAATGTGGAGCTACTAAATCAAAATTAAAATTATTGAGTGTGAAATTTGTGGAGAGAAAATACCTTTCAATGAAATCCACTCTGAATCCATTGGGCTACATCAAAATACTGTGTCAAATTAAAATCAAACCACTCCCTGCCATTTCTTACAGTTGCTTGATTTATATTATTCCTATATTCTGCCTCAAACTATAACTCGTCCACTACCTTCATTCAAAAAAAAGTGTAACTTAGTAAATGGAAGCACGCAAGGATAAAGAAGGAAATTTAGAGGATGTAGGCGAGGTATGAAACAAATACAGACATAGAGGATAGTGAGATCAGTATAGGGCCTAGTAATATGCTCGGGCAGTTTGAGATCAAAACAATTATACATAAAATATGATTAACTTGTTCTAAATAATATCACCTTGTATTAAATCATCTAATTTTGTACTTTTGCTTACATTAATTGATAATCATAATAATCATAATCGTAATTTGATAGCCAAGTATGTTTACGAGGAATTTGGTTTGCCATACAGTCATACTAAAAAGGCAACAAGACACACAACTACATAAAAAATTAACATAAAAATCCACCACAGCGGCTCCTCCACATTCCCCAGTGTTATGGAAGGCAATAAAGTTTTATTTTCTTTCCTCCTTTTCTCCTGCGGTCAGGGGAGTCGAACCATCCGCAGTCGGGGCGATTGAAGATCCCGCAGCAGGCGATCGAAGCTCCCGCGTCGGGGCGGTCCAAGCTCCCGTGATCGGGACGGTCGAAGCTCCTGCGGCTTGGAGCTCCCAAAATCGGACTCTCACCAGGGACCGCGAGCGGCGTTGTTAAAGTCCGCAGGCACCCGCGGTTGGAGCTCCGAGGTCGATCCCTGTCAAAGGGATTGCGAGCTCACGATGTAAAGTCTGCAGGTTCCCGTGACTGAAGGTCCCGAGGTCCCAGCAAGAGGCCGCGTTCCACGATGCTAGAAAGGAGATACGACATGGAAAAAATCGCATCTCTGTCGCGGAAAGAGATAAAGAAAGTTTCCCCCACCCCCCCCACATAATACAAACCTAAGATAAACTAAAACATACATTTTACAACAAACTAAAAGCACAAAGAAGGAAAAGGACGAGACAGACCGCTGGCGAGGCAGCCATTGTACGGCGCCCCCTGGTGAATATATTCTCAAAAAGCCAACTACTTTGATACGTGGATCAATCCTGTTTAATGTTATATTTGCATTTCATGATAACAAGATTAAAGAAAGATCCACATATGCACATAGCTCACTTTCTGCACACTCAATTTATAATTGCTTCAACAATACTTCAGGAAAGGGAGTTGGGGAAGGGTTGGCTATCATCACAAAATAACTGTTTGATAATTAGATGTTTTTTAGGACTACCTAGATGTTTGAGATGAAGCACTTTACAATTTGAATCTTTTCTGTATCCGCCCCAGTGAAATCACATTCTTCCTACAAGATCAGGTATGGACCAAAACTGTTCACAGAAGTCCAGCTGTGGCCTTACTAATGTTTTTTAAATGTAAGTACAAGGAACTGCAGATGCTGGGTTACAAAACCAAAAGTCTGAAGAAGGGTCCCAACCCAAAACATTGCCAATCCATGTTCTCCAGATATACTGCCTGGCCCGTTGTGTCATTCTAGCACTGTGTGTCTTTTTTTCAAAGTCTTTGGGAGTTGTAACACAATTTCACACCACTTATATTCTATGCCCCGTTTGAAGAAGGGAAATATCCATTGTGTCTTCTTAACTAACACAACTGTCTATGCTGCCAACTTTAGACTGTAGATTTGTACATCAATGTCTCTCTGTTCCTCAGTACTCTCTATGGGCTTACCATCTCCAGCATTATTGAGTATCTAAAAAATGCTTCACCTTGCATTTAACAGGATTAAATACCATTTACTATTGTCAGATTATCCTACAATCTAAAACAACTCTTCTCTATGCTAACAACACCACCGATCTCCATGTTATCTGTAAACCTAGTAATCACACCTTCTACATTCACATCTAAATAGTTAATATTTGTGATAAACTATAGACCAGTTGGTAGACTATTGGTTTTGTGGTAACCTATTTACCACTGGCTTCCAAACAAAATTACCCAATAATGAATCTTGGATCCAATTTGCCAACTTGCTCCGGATCCCACGAGGTTCTATATTTTAGATTAATCTTCCACGTGGGATCTAGTGAGATACCTTAATGAAGTCCATGTGGACTACATCCACTACACCACTCTCATCAATGCATCTTTTATGACTTTAAAGAATTCAATTAAATTTATCAAATGGATCTCCCTCTTTGATTCATTCATGGCCCTCAGAATATTTATCCGATAAATTCCTTATTACTGATACTGCACTCTCTGCTCTACAATGACTTGGATTATCCTTATTGACATTCTTGAATAAACATACATTTTCTTTCTCCTCCAACCATCTGCCACCTCACGTGTGGCCTGTAAAGATTTAACAAAGCTCTGAGAATGCCGCAGCATTCTCCTCCATAGCTGCCAGACTAGTTCCAGGATCCATTCCTGATTGGTGCTTAGTTCACTGAACTCAGCAAAACAGTCAGTATTGGGCAAACTTTTGCAAGCGTAGAATAGAGAAAAGTTACAGCACAGGAACAGGCCCGTCAGCCCACAGTGTCTGTGCCATACATGATGCCAAGTAAAATAATCTCATCTGCCTGCACATGATCCATATCCCTCCCTCCCCTGAATATCGACATGCCTCTTGAATATTGTATCTGCCTCCATTGCCAGTCCTGGCAGCACATTCCAGGAACCCACCATCCTCTGTGTAAAAAACTTGTCCTGCATATCTTCTTTAAACTTTGCCCCTCTCACCTAAAAAATAAGCACTCCAATCTTTTTTTCATTTTCACACTGGGCAAAAGGCTCTGGCTGTCTTTCTTATCTATGCCTCTCATAATTTTATATAGTTCTATCAGGTCTCCACTCATCCTCTGGCATTCCAGAATAAACAATCCAACCCAACCTCTCCTTGTAGCCAATACCCCTTAATCCAGGCAGCATTCTGGTAAACCTCTTCTGCACCCTCTCGATAACCTCCACATCTTTCCTGTTAGGTACCAACCAGAACTGTATGTCATACTCCAAATGTTGCTTAGGCAAAGTCTTAGTATCAGCACTCCCTAGCTGGATTAACTTCAATTATCCTTGATTTACGATATTAACAATATTATTTTCTCTTGTGATTCAACACACAGTTATGATATTGCAGAATATTTCAACAGCCAATATTTTTAATTCAATGATATAACTTTAACTGCCTCATGCTTGGCACCATCTGAGTTTCCTGCAACAATCTTTTATGTCCTCTCTCATACCCTATTTCTTATATAAATTCGTACTGATACTGCCTTCGGATGCTTTGCTGTTTATAATTGGGTAATTTGAGGATTCATTTTCAAGGCAAATGAATCCCCCTAGAATGGCTCGGCAGGTTGTTAACAGCAATTAAGTTGTAACTAATTGGGAGATGCAGCAAAATGAATGGTGTTCCACGCTAAAAAAAGCTCACAAATCAAATGTCAGCAGACATAAACGCTATAAAAGCCGCAATTTTGTTAACGAATCCATCAGATTATTATGAGGTGATACTGTAGACATAAAAAGCTGGAGTAACTCAGCAGGACAGGCAGCATCTCTGGAGAGAAGGAATGGGTGACGTTTCAGTCTGAAGAAAGGTCTCGACCCAAAACGCCACCCATTGCTTCTCTCCAGAGATGCTGCCTGTCCCGCTGAGTTACTCCAGCTTTTTGTATCTATCTTCGGTTTAAACCAGCATCTGCAGTTCCTTCTTACACAGGTTATTATGGGGTCCGTTTGCAGCCTCACCAGAATCTTTCCCTGGTTGCTATCGTTCTTGTTAAAAAATTTGACAGTAATTCTTTTGCAAGTACTTCTGCCATGTTTTAATTGATCAATTTTTAATCAGTTGTTCATAAATAACTAATTGAATCATATTCGTTCTCAGCAGAGAATGTACTTAGAAATAGCATTTCAGACACAGAATTTGAGCACAATGTTTTCTGGATAACTGGAGGAAAAAAAAAATGAATGTAACAAGTAACCTTTCAACATTTCTGTGGTCACATTTTAGTTACTCTTAATCTTATAATTTGAGATATTTGCAGAACACAATTCTTTTGACATTTAGAAAAGAAATTTATACTAAATCTCTGTTCCCTGGTGAAAGATGTGTAACAATAATTGCATACACATAGATTAGATCATATTTTTTAGATCAATTGCCTGGTTTTGCTGAAAATTCTACATTAAACAACCAACCTTTTCCAGCATATGTGCTAATAAACATTGGTAGGAAAGAACTACAGATGTTGATTTAAATCGATGGTAGATCACAAAATGCTGGAGTAACTCAGCGGGACAGGCAGCATTTCTGGAGAGAAGGAATGGGTGACGTTTCGGGTCGGGACTGAAGAAGGATCTCGACCCGAAACGTTACCTATTCCTACTCTCCAGAGATGCTGCCTGTCCCACTGAGTTACTCCAGCATTTTGTGATCTACCTTCTAATAAACATTGGGTCATCCATGTGAATCTGAAGCCATGAATTTTCTAGATTTACCAATAATCCCACTGCAAGGCTCCCCACGGAGTCGAGTGACAATAGGAGCCTGCTGAGATTCCCAACATTTATAGT
>CM075980.1:74389718-74482982 GCA_038087875.1 Malacoraja senta | reverse complement strand
GTGCAGTCAGCAGGGTGAAGATAGACACAAAATGTTGTAGTAACTCAGCGGGACAGGCAGCATCTCTGGAGAGAAGGAATAGGTGACATTTTGGGTCGAGACCCTTCTTCAGACTGATGTCAGGGGAGTGGGAGGTACATAGATAAGGAAGCATATAGATAAGGAATTGTTAGGTGTGAAAACAGGGAAAAGGGAATGGAGATCAAGGATCAAGATAAATGTAGAATAGATCATTGTTAGTTGGGAGAAGGTAACAACAAAGCAAACAAAGATAAAATGTAGTCAGAGTTAGTAAGACTGACCGGAGAACAGGGAAGGGGGAGGGATGGAGAGAGAGGGTAAGCAAGGGTTATTTGAAGTCATCTTCAATTTAAATCAGCATCTGCAGTTCCTTCCTACACATTCTGTCAACAAGGCAGCCTGGACACACCAATGGTAATGTCAACTTTGTGTACCTGCAGGCTACTGCCACTGTTTCTTTTCATGCTGCAAATGATAATATTAGAGCTTTGAATTAGATCGTGCTTCAGGTCCAGAGAAAGATGTAATAAACGACTACATGGATATAAATTTCTCTCCCTGGTGCAATTTCAGTAAGATTCTTGAGCAAATACATGGTGTCAAGTTTTAAGATCTTAGCTGGTCAATTTTTGACAGTAACTAAAATAGATAGTTATTGCACAAGAAACAGTCTCCAAGAAAACTGAAAATTGCCTAAGAATATAACATTATTCAATTCCTGTGTAATTCTGCAGGCATTGATTATTTTATTCTTCTTCTCAGGCAGTCCCACAAGGTTGAGGAAGCTTTGATTTCAGAGGTCCTGTTGTTTCCGAGTTGATTGATGATGCTACTTTAGGGATTATTCAGCGGTTATAAAATTACGTGGAAGTAGCAGCCATGAATTCCAAAGATGAACCAATCTTCAGAATATGCTGGAGTAACTCAGCGGGACAGGCAGCATCTCTGGAGAGAAGGAATGGCTGACGTTTCGGCAGTCTGAAGAAGGGTTTTGACCTGAAACGTCACCCATTCCTTTTCTCTCGAGGTGTTTCCTCGTCCCGCTGAGTTACTCCAGCATTTTGTGTCTATCTTTGGAATTCAAAGGACAGCTTTACAATCCCGACTACGGATGCTATCTGTACGGAGTTTGTACGTTCTCCCCATGACTGCGTGGGCTTTCTCCGAGATCTTCGGTTTCCTCCCACACTCCAAAGACGTACAGGTATGTTGGTTAATTGGCTTGGTATAAGTGTAAATTTTCCCTAGTGTGTGTAGGATAGTGTTAATGTGTGGGGATAGCTGGTCAGTGTGGGCTGAAGGGCCTGTTTCCATGCTGTATCTCTAAACTAAATTAAACAGATGAACCCCCAGTGGAAAGCAGTAAAATTGCTGCCATGCAGTCCTTGGAGGCTTTCATAGACCAATTAGTGTAAGTGTAATCAAGGTCACCACTCAGCTAAATATCATTACACAAATGGACTTAAAATTAAAGTAAAGTTGCAAATGCAAAATCTTATCTGATAATGGATAATTAAATACTTGTATAGTTTTCTTGCTTAAACTGAAATTCTAAGGCACATGAACATGAATATCAGTTGAATGATTGGTTTTCTCATTGAAAGCTTCAACATTTATTGCAATATTGGGTCTTCTCCAAGTCATTTTATTTATTTTATGTTTATTTATTTCCAACATATAAGGAGGCTACTCAGCTTATTTAATCTGTGAAGCCTCTTAGAGCAAACTCATTCATTCCCACTCTGACAAATATTTTGTTGCAGCCATTCTCTTTCAAATGCCTCTCCCCTCATTTTTCTTACTGTCCACGTGTACTTGAGGTAATTTACTGTAGCCAATTAACTTACCAGTCTTTGGGATGTGGGAGGAAACCAACGTTCCCATGGGAAACCCAAGCAGACGCCAGGAGAACGTGCAAACTCCACACAGACATCACCCAAAGTCAGGATTGAACCTGTGTCATTGGAGCTGCAGTGCTACCAGCACTCTTCCATTGTGATGCCCTTCCAGGAGAGGTTTGCCAACAATTGCCTAGAAATTGGACTAGAAATTAGTGTTAAAATGAGACACAGATGAGTGTAGAATGCTTGATGAATGAAATAAATGCCAAGAGCAAAGTCCTGTGATCCAGCAGGGCTAGGGGAGGGGTGGTGGTTCAAGTTGTTTCCTTGAGGAATGAGAATCCCCATGACATGGGGCAGTGTAAAACACACTTCATGATGTTTCAAGTTATGCCATAGTGAAGGGCAACACTCACATGCACATACACACGCATATACACACGCATATATACACAGCCACACACACATATATACACACACACATAAACATGCACACTAATACACAGACACACTTATACACACACAGCCACATACACACATAGACATACATACACACACATACACACAAACTATTACCCCATTACTCCATCCACAACCTCCACAATGGGTGATTTTCAGCTTTGAGGTATTTATCTTTAATTTTGTGATATTGACTGTATTGCATTTTCCTTAAGTTCACACCTAAACCTCTCTTCCCACAACCTCTTTGACTCCTTATTAGTCACTCATTTTTCACCTCAACAAATGTCAGCGTGTCCAAAACCAAACCACAAAAATCTTGATCCAATAAAAAGGGCCATTTGAACATCATTCTCCTATTTACTGCCATTCAGCAGTGACCTGCGCTGGATCTAGGTTAGATTTAAAGTTCACTGTTCATCTGTTTCTTACTGGGAAGAATTTTTATATTGTCTTTTGATATTTAAGGTATGTCGGTGATGGATTGAACTACTGTCAACACTCACAGTCTTTTTCCCAGGGTTGTAGATTCAAAATTAGAGGGCATAGGCTTTGGGTGAGAGGGGAGAGATTTAAGAGAGACTTCTGGGGCATTTTTTTCACTCAGAGGGTTGGCCGTATTTGTAATGAGCTGCCAGAGGAAGCTCTACAGGTCGATACCATTACAACTTATAAAAAAGACATTTGGTCAGATATATGGATAGTAAGGATTTAGAGGGCTATGGGACAAATGCAGGCAAATGGGACTTGCCAGTATGTCAACTGGGTCGGCATGGACAAGGTGGTCTGAACCTGGGTGAACCTGTTTCCTTGCTGTATCGCTCTATGATTCAATGACTATGACCTCTTTCCTCTCCACACCACCAGCCGCTCTGCCCCCCCACCAAATCTGATGCAGGATGTCAACCCCAAATGTTGACGCGGCCCTCTTCCCTCCACAGCTGCTGCTTAAACTGCTGAGCTTCTCCAGTGGGTTTGTTTTTGCTCCAAGTTCCTGCATCTGCAATCTCTTGCGCCTCTGTTCAGGAAATAGAATCCAGCACACGAAGATCATAGGAATGATGCACTTGACATTATTATGTGAAAATCAACAACTATTTTGCCTCTGGGGTTTTCTGGCACAGTTTCCTAAAAGTAATCACACAAGTGGTTGAAACCCCATCTGAATGTGCCTGGAAGTTAAGGTCAGTGCTCAGTCAGAATGAGAACTCCAGCCGATTGAATGTAATTTTGTTCCAAGAATCATAAATAACCTTTAGAACAGGACTTCAAGGGACAAACCTTTCCCATTACACTGATGGAATGAATGTACTGCTTTGGCATGGACATACTATGCAATCTACACAGTGCAATCAAATAACAAAAAAATGACACATTTTTATCTTGCTGACTGCTCAATAACATTTGCCAAAGGTGACTAAATCTTTTTCATAAAAGGAATACTGGCACACCACCATTGAACAAGCTCAACTTATGTCAAACCAAGCCACCAGTTCTCAAAATCATTTGCTAGTAATACCTCTCCATTTTTTGCTAACCTTTGCTCAGACAGGACTATTTTGAAGGGAGGGAGAGAGAAAACGGGGAATTACAGACCAGTTAGTCTAACATCGATAGTGGGGAAACTGCTAGAGTCAGTTATTAAAGATGGGATAGCAGCACATTTGGAAAGTGGTGAAATCATTGGACAAAGTCAGCATGGATTTACGAAAGGTAAATCATGTCTGACGAATCTTATAGAATTTTTCGAGGATGTAACTAGTAGAATGGATAGGGGAGAACCAGTGGATGTGTTGTATCTGGACTTTCATAAGGCTTTCGACAAGGTCCCACATAAGAGATTAGTATACAAACTTAAAGCACACGGTATTGGGGGTTCAGTATTGATGTGGATAGAGAACTGGCTGGCAAACAGGAAGCAAAGAGTAGGAGTAAACGGGTCCTTTTCACAATGGCAGGCAGTGACTAGTGGGGTACCGCAAGGCTCAGTGCTGGGACCCCAGCTATTTACAATTTATATTAATGACCTGGATGAGGGAATTGAAGGCAACATCTCCAAGTTTGACACTAAGCTGGGGGGCAGTGTTAGCTGTGAGGAGGATGCTAGGAGACTGCAAGGTGACTTGGATAGGCTGGGTGAGTGGGCAAATATTTGGCAGATGCAGTATAATGTGGATAAATGTGAGGTTATCCACTTTGGTGGCAAAAACGGGAAGGCAGACTATTATCTAAATGGTGGCCGATTAGGAAATGGGGAGATGCAGCGAGACCTGGGTGTCATGGTACACCAGTCATTGAAAGTAGGCATGCAGGTGCAGCAGGCAGTGAAGAATGCGAATGGTATGTTAGCTTTCATAGCAAAAGGATTTGAGTATAGGAGCAGGGAGGTTCTACTGCAGTTGTACAGGGTCTTGGTGAGACCGCACCTGGAGTATTGCGTACAGTTTTGGTCTCCAAATCTGAGGAAGGACATTATAGCCATAGAGGGAGTGCAGAGAAGGTTCACCAGACTGATTCCTGGGATGTCAGGACTTTCATATGAAGAAAGACTGGATAGACTTGGCTGATACTCGCTAGAATTTAGGAGATTGAGAGGGGATCTTATAGAAACGTACAAAATTCTTATGGGGTTGGACAGGCTAGATGCAGGAAGATTGTTCCCGATGTTGGGGAAGTCCAGGATAAGGGGTCACAGCTTAAGGATAAGGAGGAAATCCTTTAAGACCGAGATGAGAAAAAACATTTTCACACAGAGAGTGGTGAATCTCTGGAACCCTCTGCCACAGAGGGTAGTTGAGGCCAGTTCATTGGCTACATTTAAGAGGGAGTTAGATATGGCTCTTGTGGCTAAAGGGATCAGGGGGTATGGAGAGAAGGCAGGTACGGGATACTGAGTTGGATGATCAGCCATGATCATATTGAATGGCGGTGCAGGCTCGAAGGGCCGAATGGCCTACTCCTGCACCTATTTTCTATGCATCTATGTATCTATGATGGCAGCATTATATTCTCACTCAGCTTTTGTGACAGGGTACTGTGTTGAGCCGCCTATACAGAACAAAAGCTGCATGTGGTGATCTAGCTAGAGTATCAACTGAGCATTTAAAGTGCTTTCAGAGGCACAATGTATGCAAACTGAAGGCAAATCTAGTTGGCACTCCAGTTTTTATTTAATACCTACAGCTGGACAGCATCACCCATTCCTTTTCTCCGGAGATGCTGCCTGTCCCGCTGTGTTACTCCAGCATTTTGTGTCTATCTTTGCTGTAAACCAGCATCTGCAGTTCCTTCCTACACAGCTGGACAGCTGTATAACTATGTTGTTAAAGAAGGAACTGCAGATGCTGGAAAATTGAAGGTACACAAAAATGCTGGAGAAACTCAGCGGGTGCAGCAGCATCTATGGAGCGAAGGAAATAGGTAACGTTTCGGGCCGAAACCCTTCTTCAGACTGATAGGGGGTGGGGAGAAGAAAGGAAAAAAGGAAAAAGGCGGAGGAGGAGCCCGAGGGCTGGGGGAGGGGAGGAGACAACCAGATGGCTGATGAAGGGGAGGGGACAGCAAGGGCTAGCAGAATTGGGAGAATTCAATGTTCAAACCCCCAGGATGTAGACTGCCCAAGCGGAATATGAGGTGCATTTCCTCCAATTTACGGTGTTGCTCGCTGTGGCCATGGAGGAGACCCAGGACAGAGAGGTCAGATACGGAATGGGAGGGGGAGTTGAAGTGCTGAGCCACCGGGAGTTCAGGTTGGTTTTTGCGGACCGACCGGAGGTGTTCGGCGAAACGATCGCCAAGCCTCCGCTTGGTCTCACCGATGTTGATCAGCTGGCATCTAGAGCAGCGAATGCAATAGATGAGGTTGGAGGAGATGCAGGTGAACCTCTGTCGCACCTGGAACGACTGCTTGGGTCCTTGAATGGAGTGGAGGGGGGAGGTGAAGGGACAAGTGTTGCATCTCTTGCGGTTGCAGAGCTGCATAACTATCACCTTTTGTCCACTTTCAGCGGATGAACACTTTTTGAACAATGCTTGGAAGAGGCAGTGAGAGTACCGAGCACTGAATGTACTCCTGGTGGGGGACTTCAATGACCTTTACAAAGAATGGCTGCATGGCACCATAGTGGGTCTGCAACCTATTGAAAAGTGGACTGACTCATAGGATAAATCCACCAATCTCATTTTCACCATTCTCTCTGTTGCAGGTGGTCGCAGACAGAATGGGTTACATATTGCACATAGTGCTTGTTGAGACAATGTCCTATGTTTAAACCTGGGATTATGTAGGGCGGTACGACTTTTACATTAAATGAGATAGAACAAACCTGGTAGTTCAAAGCCAGGCACACATGATGAACTGTGGCTCACCGATAGCAGCAGAATTATATTTTGCCATAACCACGTTGAACATCGCTTGCATTTCCCTCAATATGTGAGCAGGGGATTGACCCTGCTTCAAGGCAAAGCTCAGAAGGGCATGCTGGAGGTAGCACAAAGTAGAGCTAAAATGAGGTGTTAACAAAGGGCCACGTGCAAACTAATTTGGAAAAGCACCATGCGATACATGCGGCCAAGAGTTCACACAACTGTGAGATCAGATCAATGTTTTACAGCCCTGCCACGGAGTAATGAAAAGTGGACAAATAAATGGCAAATTATTAATAAATTCTCTTTCACGGAAAGGTTGAAAGAAGGGCGGCATGGTGGCGCAACGGTAGTGTTACTTCCTTACAGTGCTAGAGACCTGGATTTGATCCTGACCACGGGTGCTTGTCTGTACGGAGTTTGTACGTTCTCCCTGTGACCGAGTGGGTTTTCTCCGAGATCTTCGGTTTCCTCCTACACTCCAAAGATGTACAGGTTTGTAGGTTAATTGGCTTGGTATAAATGTAAAATTGTCCCCAGTGTGTGGCAGTGTAAATGTGCGGGGATCGCTGGTTGGCGCGGACTTGATGGGCCTAAGGGCTTGTTTCCGTGCTGTCACTAAACTAAACTAAACTAAACTAAGCTAAACTAATTGATTGGCATATCACCAACAGATAGCTGGGTAAGTTATGTACTCTTGGCAGGGTGAAGGACCAAGCCCCTCATTGTATTCTTACTGAGTGATGGGTTGAGGCAGTAGAAACAAAAGGAATACAAAGGAAAATTGTTAAATAATTTTCAGTAGAGACGTGTGTTGTTTTTAAGGTGGACTGTGTAAAGAAAGCCACCAAAAAAATATTGTCACACGATTGAAAATAAATCACTATAATTCGGCCGTTAAATGGCAACATGTGCTTGTGCTTAATATTGTCCCTGAGCAGAAAGTGTCAGTGGGTTTAATCCAATTCTTCACATATGGCTATGGACTAATTATATGTTAAGCATTTTATATCTTTCAATAATTTACAAAGTGCAGAGAATAAATGTGAATAAATCTCATAAATCTGTAATAGATCACTCTGACAGAAAGCTTGGACTAGATTCACTCCTGTTTAAGAATAAGCTGCTGAATTCAAGTCAACACCAATTTTCTCTGACCAAATTTCTCACGTTCAGTGACTGTTAACAACTGTAACTCAGTGATATTTAATATCAATCAATTTCTTATCTTTTGTGCACGCAACATAAATAATGAATTAATTTCATGGTGACCACAAATCTTTAGACTTTAGAGATAGAGCGTGTAAACAGGCCCACCGAGCCCGCACCGATCAGCGATCACCCTGTACACTAAAGCCATCCTGCACACCAGGGACAATTTACAATTTTATCGATGCCAATTAACCTGCAAACCTGTATGTCTGTGGAGTATGGGAGGAAACCAGAGCATCCGGAGAAAATCCATGTAGTCAAAGGGAGAATGTACAAACTCAGTACATACAGCATCCGTAGTCAGGATCAAACCTGGGTCTCAGGCACTGTAAGCCAGCAGCTCCACTACTGCACCACTGTGCCGCCCAAATCAAATGATTAACTTGTGAAGAAAGGATGAAGCGATTATTGAAGAAAATACGAAAGTCAAGCATTGTACATGTAACCAAACACAGTAAAATCCAGTGATCCGAATCCATGAATCTAGGAACTAACTCCTTGGAAATTCTGGTTTTTTAGCATCTCATTAATCCAGAGTGTGACCCAGAGGGCCAAGAGTGCAAGCAGCATATGTGCCAGACCTGGACCTAGGGTCTGAAGTGCTTGTATATTTCCCTCTCACTTTAAACACAGCAGATCCTCTATGACGTGTGCTGGAAGGTTAATTGGCCATTGTAAATTGTCCATACTTTTGGTCGTAGCAGGAGAACTAGGATGCGGGATGGAGTTAGTTGATGGAGACAGGAAATGCGTTATTAGTATGGATTGCTTCTGGACATGGTGGGCAGAAAGGCCTGTTTCTATGCTCTATGGCTCTATGACATATAAAATGATTAAAGGATTGGACAAGCTAGATGCAGGAAACATGCTCCCGATGTTGGGGAAGTCCAGAACAAGGGGCCACAGTTTAAGAATAAGGGGTCGGCCATTTAGAATTGAGATGAGGAAAAACGTTTTCATACAGAGAGGTGCAAATTTGTGGAATTCTCTGCCTCAGAAGGCAGTGGAGGCCAACTCACTGGATGCATTCAAAAGAGAGTTAGATAGAGCTCTTGGGGCTAGTGGAATCAATGGATATGGGGAGAAGGCAGGAACGGGATACTGATTGTGGATGATCAGCCATGATCACATTGAATGGCGGTGCTGGCTCGAAGGGCCGAATGGCCTACTCCTGCACCTATTTTCTATGTTTCTATGACACGTGACTTCAGAAATTTTCCTTGGTATTTCAAGTCAAGTGTCAAGTGAGTTTATTGTCATGTGTCCCTGATAGGGCAATTAAATTCTTGCTTTGCTTCAGCACACAGAACATAGTAGGCATTTACTACAAAACAGATCAGTGTGTCCATATACCATAATATAAATATATACACACATATATACCATAATATATATATATACACACATATATACCATAATATAAATATATACACACATATACACCATAATATAAATATATACTTCACAACAGCTCGTAAACAGTGCCCTGGTAGAGTTTGTGAGCAAGGGGACTCAGACTATATTAAAGGGATGGAATCGATTTAGTTCCACTGATCCAGTGTGTGCTGTTGAGTTTATATGCTAATGTGTTTACAATACAATGAATTCACTTACGAGACCAACAGGAACTGCCTTTAAAATGCAGAGCTTGTCCCATTAGTCACACAATGTCACTGAGATAAGCAAGTAGACACAAATGACAACAGTCCAAATGCTCCTTCAATTTATGCTTCAGTTCACTTATGACTATCTATTTGTAAAATGCCAAAGTTCTTGTTTTTAGAAGTACATGTTTGTTTTCTTGCTCAATTTAAAGTTTACTCTGCGCCCAATTGTATGAATAATAATCAGATTTCTGGCAGTTATGTTGAATCCTTCAACACATTAGTCTGTCACCTACAATAACCCAGCATTTGATGAACTGACACTGGGCTGATGGGAGAGAAAGTTGTAGAAATGGGGAGGAAAAACAAGTCAGACAATTAAGTTTTGGGATTTTCTTTAAAAAAGAAAAACATATATGGCTTTTACAAATCAGTTTCGGTTGCAGTTTAGTGTATTGTCACGTGCATCGAGGTACAGTGAAAAGCTAGTACAGCAGAAAGACTTGCAATCAAATTCATTTGCAGTGTATAGATACATGATAAGGGAATAACGTTTAGTGCAAGGTAAAGCCAGCAAATTCCGGTCAAGGATAGTCCGAGGGACATCAGTAGATAGTAGTTAAGCACTGCTCTCTGGTTGTGGTAGAATGATTCAGTTGCCTGAAATCAGGTGCAAACTACAAATGTTTATTATAAATCTGCTTTCAATATTGTATGAGTCATGTATAAAATTAATGTTTCTCCTTTTGTTATGGCAATGGAAGCCTTATTCCATCTTCTTCTGGATTTTGGTGCTCTAATGTTATCCCGGTTTTGCAAATTCTGCTTGATCTATTATTTTTGTGAAAAAGTGGATAAGATTCCCCAATTTTAACCACATTATAAAATCAGCATGTGACATAGTCAGTGACTGCAAAACGGTAGCCATGTATTCATGTATGCACATTAAATCATTAAAGAATAGGCCATTCCAATTACATTAGATCATGAGCAGATGAGAGAACTCCATTAAACTTTTCCTTCAGTATTAAGGCGTGATGAGGGCGGTGCAGTGGTCGACTCGCTGCCTTACAGTGCCAGAGACCCAGGTTCAATCCTGACTGCGGGTGCTGTCTGTATGGAGTTTGTACGCTCTCCCTGTGACCGCATGAGTTTTCTCCGGCTGCTCCAGTTTCTTACCACATCCCAAAGACGCGCACGTTTGTCGGTTAATTGTTGATTTGTAGTCCTTGTAATAATAATGGCCTCACACCATGTCAGGTTATATAGAATTTATTAGGAAGAAGCAACACAAGTTCTCACTTGAGAGTTCACTTTAAGACTAACGGAATGCAGCAGCTAGTGGGCGTAACTACAAATGCATGACTCATAGCATGAGCCACTAATCTACATAATGGGCTTATGTAAATTGTCCCTACTTACGTAGGATAGAACTGTTATACAGGGATCGCTGCTCAGCGCGAACTCGGTGGGCTGAAGGGTCTGTTTCCACGATGTATCGAAACTAAACTAAAAGCTAGTAGGGGGTTCCTTCCTGCATGCAAGATATGAAAGATATTTTAAAGGTATTAAAATATTAAAAGCTCAGTACAGAAATAATGAAGGCAGCTGCTATTTAAAGAATACTCTATTTAATAATATATCACTGACATTTCAATAATGGAAATAGTTTGCATGAGTACATCGTTAGATCATTTATTAACTGAATATCTCTGATATTTTGCAAAGCAGATGCCTGTTTTATTATTGGAAAAAGGAACTGCAGAATCTGGTTTAAAACAAAAAGCTGGAGTAACTCAGCGAGTCAGACAGCGTTTATGGAGAAATGGAATAGGCGATGATTTGGGTCTGAAGAAGGGTCTCGCCCCGAAACATCCCCTGTTCCTTTTCTCCCGGGATGCTGTCTGACCCGCTGAGTTAAGGGCCTGTCCCACTTTCACGACCTAATTCACGACCTTTTTTACTCGTGGACATTTTTCATCAGGCTAGAAAAACGCCCCGGCCTACTTGATGCCACGAGTACCTACGACTAGCATCACGACCTACCTACGACCTCCTACGACCTCCTAAGACCTTGTAACGACCATGCTGCGAGTATGAGTCAAGGGCAAACTCGGCAGAGGTCGTGAATTAGGTCGTGAAAGTGGGACAGGCCCTTTACTCCAACTTTTTGTGTTTAACTTATTTTATAGTTCTGTTTGATATTAAAGAGCCCATGTGACCCCAGAGCACTTTGCAAACAAGCTGGTCAGTAAACTGCAAAGAAAGAGGTGAGAATAAATTAGGAAAGAAAAAATATTTTTTAGTTCCTCAGACTCACCACTTTTCAAGTATCACCTGCTGATCACAATGGGGGAAGTTGGGTACGTGTAGGGTAGAATTTCCGCTGTGCCTAGCAATCTGTTTTGTGTGAACAGATTATAACTTAATTACATGGAACAGGTTGTGGAAATCATCTCTCCAGTTTATTAACGTCTTGAGAAGGTAATATTTCTAAAGTTATTGCCAAGCAAGGATAGCATAATCAGTGAACACATATTGGAAGCTAATGTGATGATCATAGCTTTACCTCTTGGCTTTAGCCTGTGGTGTTCACAACAAGACAGCTGTCCCTACTGATGATAAAGAGAAACAGTCTCCATCGGAAAGGTTCATAAATGGCTCGCGCTGCCTGAACAGTGCCGAGCAATTGATGGCTTCCAACTGAGTCGCTGAATCAGTGGCTTCCTCTTGAGCACGGAACTAATGGGACGCTGAACCTCTCTGAAGCAGTGGTCAAAATTACTGCCGATTAAATTACTGTGAAAATGCTGCAGTCTGCTCAGTCCACACTCAGGGGAGCCGCCTGTAGGAAGATGCGGCTGTGAGATTAACTTCCTTTGACAGTTGTCAAGCTTCCCCCCCCTTGACCACCTGGAAACCCCAAGCTTGTGTCATCTGGCCACTAACACCAGCATGTGGAGACACTTCTGCCCAAACTATAACATGTAATTGTGTAATGGGAAATTAAAGAGGCAGGCGTTAATTAGTGTTGACTTCATGGTCACCTGGCAAATTGCATTTGAAGAATTGTATCAAGGTGCTATACTGCACAAATTAAATTCCAAATTACCTTAACAATTGATTTTAAAGTACAATAACATTTGTTTTGTTTGATATTTCTTGAATATGATGTTTAATCAAATTGTAATCTGGAACTTCTAAATAATTAAGAATTTGAAATCAGTAATGACCTAATAAAGCCATATGGATAAATGGTTATTGAAAGCAATGTACTGTACACCTGTAGTTGTTGATGCCTTTGCAAGTAGCTTGCAGTATTGAAGATTGAACCATAGAGTCATGCAGCAGAGATACAGGGACCAAAGACCATCAGTAGTTCATTGATACTTTATTGTCACATGTACCTAAGTACCATTCAATTCCTTTTTTGCATATAGTTCAGTAAAAATGCAGAGGCACAATCATGCTTAAATAGTTTAGTTTATTGTCATGTGTATCGAGGTACAGTGAAATGGGTGATGAAGTCTGAAGAAGGGTCTGGACCCAAAACGTCACCCATTCCTTCTCTCCAGAGATGCTGCCTGTCCCGTTGAGTTACTCCAGTTTTTTGTGTCTATCTTTGGTTTAAACCAGCATCTGGTTCCTTCCTACACAGTTAGTTAGTTGCTCAGGACCACTCTCTAGTTAAGTTAAGTCTAAGCATAAGACGTAAAGTATATAAGAAGACATTTCTTCACTCAGAGTCTTTACCACAGAAAGCAGCAGTGATAGTCCAATCAAAGATAGTCTGAGGGTCTCCAATGAGGTAGATTGTAGATTAGGATCACTCTCTAGTCACAAAAATGTAGGTTGCGTTGAGATACATACACAAGAGTCGCCACATTTCCTGCACCATTTAAGTCCAAATCAAGGCCGTGCTGACCATCAAGCTTTTCCGCTCACGCCTCTTTATTCTCCTCATGTTCCCATCAACTCAGCCCCTCCCCCACCCCTCATTATGTTCAATTCAATGTAAATTTTACATTGACATTTTGTGAATTCCAATAATAGAGCCAATAGTACAGATTTCCTGTTATTGTTATAGCCACTGGTTGACCACAAGCTGGCCAGGAGGATGTTTGCTCTACTGTACTGGCCACCTTCTCATCTTAGTTTTCTGCCATTATACTTTTAATTCATACTCTGTTTTCTGAGTTTGATTACATTTTTAATGATTACTTTTTGTTTCCTTCCTTGCAATAGATGTTTTTTATCTTCAAGGAAAATTAAGTTCTCGCTGTGCTTACTTTCAGACTTATAGGTCGGAAACAGGCTTTTCGGCCCACCGAGTCCGTGCTGACCAGCACTCAACCCGTACACTAGCACTATCCTACACACCAGGGACAATTTACAATTATTTTAACAGGAAATAATGCTTATAATTCACAGTATGATGTCTAGAGCAACAAAAGAAAGAGGACACTGGATAAGGAGGAAAGGAAAGGGAGGAAAGGGGAGAGGCATTTAATGGAAAATTAAAAGCACACCCAATGAAGGTTATAGGGAGGGATTGTAAATCAATGGGAATTAGAAATTATGAGGCTGGAGGGAGCATGGGAATTGAAACATGTCTTCAAATTTCTGGAAGAAATGTAGCTTGTGAACTGTTGAGGCAGGGAAGACTAATCAGAAATTAAAGAGAGGTCTAACATTAAGTCAAGGAAGTTGTGGGTTTTGGCAAGAGCGGAACTCGCTATCAAAACATGGAGGGGACGGGGGACACAATTTTTGGCGGCCGCGCGCGCATGCGCACACTCACACACACGCGTGCGAGGCTTCGGGACACCTGCCTGGACTGACGGGACACCAGCGCTGATTCTCCGCGCTGGCCATATTTCCCGCAAGCCCAGGCAGATTAACCTTGCGGGACAGGCAGAGTTGAGCTGGGTTTAGCACTGTTTCTCTGCGCTGGCTGTGGGCCAGGGGGTACCGCTCGCGTCTGACTCCCGACCTCTCTGGCCACCCACGGGGGAGGGGGGCACTCAGGACAGCGCCGGAGAGCCGGCCGGGATCGATCCTGCCTGTGGGTGAGGCGCAGGTCTGTGCCACGTCTCCCTCCTCCAATCATCGCGCCCTCGATCATCAGTCCCACCCCCACTGTCACCCCCGCGGAAAGCGGAGATTTTAAAATACGGATCACAAAAACTTGGGGGGGGATGTCCCCCACCTCTCAAAACATGGGGGGGACGTGTCCCCCTCTGGCCCCCCCCCCGGGTTTTCCGCCCCTGGGTTTTGGCAATAAAAGCAGAGATAGGTAATGTTTAATGGTTGAAAGACAAAAGGAAGAGGCTTAGATGATTGGTGGGATGCAGGAGGTGAAATTGAGTTTGGTGACTTGAGACCATAATAACCCTTGCTTTCCCTCTCTCTCCATCCCTCTCCCTTCTCAGTTCTCCGATCACTTACTGTCTCCGACTACAGTTTACTGTGTAGTTACCTTCTCCCAGCTAACAATGATCTATTCTACATTGTCCTTGATTTCTATTCCCGTTGTCCTATTTTCACACCTTACATTTCCTAATCTATGTATCTCTTTCTTCCCTGACACCAGTCTGGTCTCTACCCGAAACGTCACCCATTCCTTCTCTTCAGAGATGCTGCCTGTGCCGCTGATTTACTCCAGCATTTTGTGTCTATCTTTAGTTTAAATCAGCATCTGCAGTACCTTCCTGCCATGTTACCGGACTGAGCTAGAGTTAGCCATGGGGTGTGGGTTTAAATCTACTGATGGAAGCTAAAGAAATTGTGCCAGCATTAAGCCATCAAACAGACAATTGAATCAGGGCAATCAACATTTTTAGTCGATTAGATCTAGAGCCATACAGCAATAAAAAGGGTCCTTCGGCCCAACTTGCCCATGCCGACCAAGATGCCCCATCTACATTAGCCCCACCTGCACTTGTTTGGCCCATATCCCTCTAAACCGTTCCTATCCAGTGCACCTATCCAAATCTCTTTTAAATGTTGTTATATTACTTTCCTCAACTAACCCATCTGGCAGCTTGTTCCATATACCCACCACAATCTATGCAAAAAGGTTGTCCCTCAAGTTCCTATTAAATCTTTTTCCCCTCTCATCTACTGTAAGCTAATTACACCAAGGTCTCTGATGAATAAGCATTCTAAAATCAATGCCAAATATTTCAACTCATGTCATGGATTAAATCAAATGGCTGCTAAGGCAGAGGATCACCAGCACCTGCAAAGAAAATGAAAAGGGCTTTGTATATGGATTATTAGAAGAAAGAAGACTTTTTATTCCAATGGTAGAATTATCATTTTGCTATTAAAGGTTACAAGGATTAGACAGAAAGAACACAATGTAGTTTAGCCTTTAATTTTATTAGGTACAGAAATGTTAGGGATGATGCCTTGGCAACATTTATGATAATTAAATGATTCAGGAGTTTAAACAGAGAAAAGCTATTTCCTTTCATGGGAGCTGTTGCCAGGGGAATGAGGTGGGGGCAAATCGTTAAAAGGTAATGTTTATAAGCAATTCCCACAAAGGTTCTGGAAATATGGTCACACTCTCCCAATAATCGACAGGGTGGATGTTACAGTAATTGACAAGTTCAATCCTGAGATTGATAGTTTGTGGCATGGGAAGGGATATAAATGATTTTGAAATAATGGTGATTAGGTGGAATTAACATACAGAATGGCCATGATGTAATTGCACAGTGAATACACTCAGGCCACTACACTTTTCCTGATGAAATGTGTAGGAAGGAACTGCAGATGCTGGTTTAAACCGAAGATAGACACAAAAGGCTGGAATAACTCAACAGGACAGGCAGCATCTCTGGAGAGAAGGAATGGAACTGCAGATGCTGGTTTAAACTGAAGATGGACACAAAATGCTGGAATATCTCAATGGGACAGGCAGCATCTCTCGAGAGAAAGAACGGATCCGAAGAAGGATCTCAACCTGAAACGTCACCCATTCCTTCTCTCCAGAGATGCTGCCTGTCCTGCTGAGTTACTCCAGCATTTTGCGTCTATCTTCATACTTTTTCTGATGTTTGCTCCTTTTGAGATGATGGCCGACCAGCTGGACAATCCCGCATCTTTGATTTATCTTCAATTAACACTCTTTTTGTGCGACAACTGACGATTACCTTGGAAGGAAGGAGAACTACCACCAATGCCCTCCCTCCCCCAATGCCTGGTTTCTCGAACACCGCCCCTTTTGTAAAGGCAGGACAACTTCCAGAGAAGCCATTTGCAAGAAAGGAACTGACCCTCCTGGACACTGCCCGGGACTGGTAAATGCAGGCTGATCTAGACCAGAAGCTCATGAATGGTGGCCGATTAGGAAAAGGGGAGATGCAACGAGACCTGGGTGTCATGGTACACCAGTCATTGAAAGTAGGCATGCAGGTGCAGCAGGCAGTGAAGAAAGCGAATGGTATGTTAGCATTCATAGCAAAAGGATTTGAGTATAAGAGCAGGGAGGTTCTACTGCAGTTGTACAGGGTCTTGGTGAGACCACACCTGGAGTATTGCGTACAGTTTTGGTCTCCAAATCTGAGGAAAGACATTCTTGCCATAGAGGGAGTACACAGAAGGTTCACCAGACTGATTCCTGGGATGTCAGGACTTTCATATGAAGAAAGACTGGATAGACTCGGCTTGTACTCGCTAGAATTTAGAAGATTGAGGGGGGATCTTATAGAAACTTACATAATTCTTAAGGGGTTGGACAGGCTAGATGCAGGAAGATTGTTCCAATGTTGGGGAAGTCCAGAACAAGGGGTCACAGTTTAAGGATAAGGGGAAAATCTTTTAGGACCGAGATGAGAAAAAAAAATTTCACACAGAGAGTGGTGAATCTCTGGAATTCTCTGCCACAGAAGGTAGTTGAGGCCAGTTCATTGGCTATATTTAAGAGGGAGTTAGATGTGGCCCTTGTTGCTAAAGGGATCAGGGGGTATGGAGAGAAGGCAGGTACAGGATACTGAGTTGCATGATCAGCCATGATCATATTGAATGGCGGTGCAGGCTCGAAGGGCCGAATGGCCTACTCCTGCACCTATTTTCTATGTTTCTATGTTTCTATGTAAGGGAATACATGGAGAGATGACCGCTGGAATAGAAGAAATTGAGCGATGGGCAGTTCATAGGTCTGGTCTTGCGGATGATATATAAGAATCTTTATTGCTCACTACATCCGTTTGTCAAATATCCTCAGCTGAACCAAAAGTTCAACCAGAGCCACTGAACATGTTCCATCTACTAATCATCTGCATGGTTGTTCAGCGTGATATTATGTTCTCTCCATTGTAGGATAAGGCAAACGTTGCAATAAATTGCATTTACTCCTTTTAACATTGCAGCATCAAGCTTCATTGCACGTTAAGGATCTCTTCCCATTTTGCCTCTCATGACGGTATCAAATACAATGGCCAGATTTTCCTGCTATTGTCTACCAATGTGTGGCAATTCGGGCTATTTGAACTCGTCAGACTTCTGTCTGGTTTTCAGATTCTGAAGTGTTTATACATTTAAAATAAAGTACCAAGTAACTATTCCAAATGTTTTTACAATGATTTCACCAGAAACAGAACATCCATAAGCATTTATAAAGACTTTAAATTGCTTGACAAGTTTCAGAATTGTTGGTTCAGAGTGCCATTTGCAGAAGCACAATTGCTCAACGGCACCCATGCAGTTCTTTTCCCATCTGAATTGTTGGCAACTCCATTTTCTCTTTGAATGCTCTGCAACCTTTGACTCGGACCAGTTCATTTTATGGCTTTGAGACTCATCTCACTTGCTTCAATGTATCCTCTGTCTCTTCAACCCTACCATTAATGGTCATGCCTTCAGCCACTATCTCTCAATCTCACTTTTTCAGGCATTCCTTGGAAAAGCTCTTTTGATTAAGTTTTTCGTTATCTTTATATTTACCTTTTCTCTTGGCATCCATTCATTTTACACATCTGTGAAATACCTAGGGACAAGTTTTAACTGTGAAGGCAAATCAATATCATTACTGCTGTTGCTGTAAATCTTGTGTAATGAAAGGGCTGCAGGGAAAATGCTGGGTACTATAGGCCAGTGAGCTTAACATCTGTAGTTGGTAAGTTACTGGAGAGTATTCTGAGGGATAGGATATACTGGCATTTGGATGGGCAAGGGCTGATTTGGGATTGTCAGCATGGTTTTGAACGTGGGAGGATGTGCCTCACAAATCTGATTGATTTTTTTGAAGACGTGACCATAAAGGTTGATGAGGGAAGAGCTGTAGATGTGGTATACATGGACTTCAGTAAGGCATTCAACAACGTTCCGCATGGTTGGCTGCTCTGGAAGGTTAGATCGCATGGGATCCAAGGAGAGATAGCTGAATGGATAGCAAATTGGCTTCATGGAAGGAAGCAGAGGGTAATGGTGGAAGGTTGCTTCACAGACTGGATGCCTGTGACTAGTGGTGTGCCTCAGGGTTCGGTGCTGGGCCCTTTACTGTTTGACATCTACATCAATGATTTGGATGAGAACATACAGGGCAAGATTAGCAAGTTTGCTAATGATACAAAAGTTAGTGGTTTTGCAGATAGTGAAGACGGTTATGAACGATTGCAGCAGGATCTGGATCGATTGGCCAGGTGGGCGGAGGAATGGTTGATGGAATTTAATATAGCAAAGTGTGAGGTGTTGCAGTTTGGGACGTCGAACAAGGGCAGGACCTACACAGTAAATGGTAGGCCTCTGGGTAGTGTTGTAGAGCAGAGGGATCAAGGAGTGTGGGTGCATGGTTCCTTGAAATTCGAGTCGCAGGTAGATAAGGTGGTCAAAAAGGCTTTTGGCACTTTGGCCTTCATCAGTTAGAGTATTGAGTATAAAAGTTTGGAGGTCATGTTGCAGTTATATAAGACGTTGGGGAGACCGCATTTAGAATATTGTGTTCAGTTCTAGGCACCATCTTAAAGGAGAGACATTGTCAAGCTTGAAAGGGTTCAGAAATGATTTACGAGGATGTTGTCAGGGCTAGAGGGTGTGAGCTATAGGGAGAGGTTGAGTAGGTTGGGTCTCTATTCCATGGAGCACAGGAGGATAAGGGGTGATCTTATAGTGTAGAAGATCATGAGAGGAATAGATTGGGTGGATGCACAGAGTCTTTTGCCCAGATTAGGGTAATCGAGGACCAGAGGACATAGGTTCAAGGTGAAGGGGAAAAGATTTAATAGGAATCCGAGGGGTAACTTTTTCATGCAAAGGGTGGTGGGTGTATGGAACAAGCTGCCAGAGGAGGTAGTTGAGGCTAGGACTATCCCATCGTTTAGGAAACAGTTAGACAGGTACATGGATAGGACAGGTTTGGAGAGATATGGACCAAGCGCAGGCAGGTGGGACTAGTGTAGCTGGGACATTGTTGTCCGGTGTGGGCGAGTTGGGCCGAAGGGCCTGTTTCCACACTGTCTCACTCTATGACTCTATGAAAAGGTTTCAAATCTCAAGGTCAGTTTATTGTCACATGTGCCAATTACTGTACAGTGAAATTTGGTCGAATGGCTCTTTATTGTCACGTATTCAATTTAAAACCTGCACCAAATTAAGTAAGTTGCAACTGAGTGTCTTAATATGTTTTAAATCTGCTCCAGAAGTAAACAATATTAAGGATCAAATAATGTGATGACACTTCCTGATTCTGGATATTGTTATATCTTGATAGGAACATGACAGTACTCCAGTACTTCCAGCATGTGGACTGGATTTTGGACTTTTTCTTTTTCTTTGTAAACGGTGCCAAAATATGGCGACTGTGGGTTGTGCAAAACAATTTGACTGTGCTCTGCATATGTGACAATAAAGAACCATGGGACCATTGAACCAGTACAACTGTGGAGCAGATCTACAGGGCGTGATACTTGCCCTTCCCATCACTTAAAACACCCAGTAAAGATCTCTCCTCCTTACGCGTGTTAGATCAGTCAACCAAGAAGTGTATTATTTGTAGGAAATGTAATGACAATTATTCCTAATTGTTACATTTAGTACACCACAGCTAATAGAGAAGCTGCTCCACAGTGCCAGAGAACCAGATTCAGTCTTGGATTCAGATGCTGTCCAAACTTGAGGAAGGACATTCTTGCTATTGAGGGAGTGCAGCGTAGGTTCATAAGGTTAATTCCCGGGATGGCGGGACTCTCACATGTTGATAGATTGGAGCGACTGGGCTTGCATACTCTGGAATTTAGAAGGATGAGAGGGAATCTTATTGAAACATATAAGATTATTAAGGGTTTGGACACGCTAGAGGTAGGAAATATGTTCCCAATGTTGGTGGAGTCCAGAACCAGGGGTCACAGTTTAAAAATAAGCGGTAAGCCATTTAGAATGGTGATGAGGAAAAACTTTCACACAGAGAGTTGTGAGTGTGTGGAATTCTCTGCCTCAGAGGGCGTTGGAGGCTGGTTCACTGGATGCTTTCAAGAGAGAGTTAGATAGAGCTCTTGGGGATAGCGGAGTTAAGGGATATGGAGAGAAGGCAGGTATGGGGTACTGATTGTGGATGATCAGCCATGATCACATTGAGTGGCGGTGCTGGCTCGAAGGGCTGAATGGCCTACTCCTGCACCTATTGTCTATTGTCTGTCTGTGTGGAGTGAGCACATTCTCCCAGTAACCCCACAGGTTTCCTTTTGGTGTTCTGGTTTCCTTCCAGATCCCAAAGATGCGCAGGCTGATAGATTAATTGGCCACTGTAAATTGCCCCTTGTATGTATGTGAATAGTAGAACATGGGGGTTGGGGGCTGTGAGTTGTTGCGTATGTTTTTTTAAATCAAAAATATTTATTGAAATATTAAAATAATATTTACAATACAATAAAACAAAACAGAACCCACCACCATAATACAAGACAAACAAACATACCAAGTAAACTATTAAACAACTATATCACAATCCATGTCCAGGATACATTCAACCCCCCGCGGTGCCCAGCAGTCCTGGAAATTCCCCCAGGGTGCCCGTGGACAGGGCGTAGTCCCTCTCTAGTACCACCCAGGCGCGGATGCAAGGGGCAGGCAGCTGGCTCGGGCAGACCCCTCTTCCGCCTGGCGCCGTCACTCATGGATGGCTAGCTTGGACAGGCCCAGGAGCAACCCGACCAGGACATCTTTGGCCCTACCCTCTCCCCTACGCACAGGGTGTCCGAAGATGAGGATGGTGGGTGAGAAAGTGATGATGTATGTACTTGAGTATGTTGGGAGGGAGCATGATGGCAGCGGTAGAGTTGCTGCCTTGCAGCGCCAGAGTTGCCGTGTTCAATCCTGACTTTGGGTGCTGTCAATATAGAGTTTCTACGTTCTCCCGATGACAACACAGGTTTTCTCTGGTGCTCAAGTTCCTTGCATATTCCAAAGATGTGCAGGTTTGTAGGTTGATTGCCTTCTGTAAATTCTCCCTAGTGTGTAGGATAGAGCTAGTGTACGGGATGATCGCTGGTCGGCACAGACTCGGTGGGCACCGTTTCCAAGCCTGATTCCATGCTGTATCTCTAAAGTAAAGTCTCTTCCTTTGAATACAAAAGGGAATTGATTCACACTCATTTACGGTTGATGGCAGATTTGTTTATAGATCACGACGTAAGAACTGGTTCAAAACTCAGGCAGCTGTGATCCTTGCTCTCCCATATCCTTTTGAGATCTTCGCTACTTTCGCCATATTTAAGAAACATTTAGACAGGTATATCGATAGGGTTTAGTGAGACAGGCAGATTGAGTTAAATGATTTTTTATTAACAAACAAAAAACGGTAATTGGACTCAGTACACGCGTGCCTGATCAGCTAACTCCAGAACAGCTCCTGCTGCTGGGAGAAGCGCCGATGACTGAACAGAAAAAGCCGCGAACGAACCCCAGCGATCACGTGATCGAGCCAACCAACTTCCCAAAACCATCACTAGGTGCCGCCACAAGGGTAAATTTAGAAGGATATGGGCCAAAAGCAGTCAGGAGGAACCAGTGTAGATAGTTGGTCGGTATGGGCAAGTTGGGCCGAAGGGCCTGTTGCCACGCTGTATGACTATGACTCTATCTTAACTCCCTGCACCACGCATCTCAAGGCATTGGAAAAATACCATCAACTCTACCTCAGCAAAATCATTGGGATAAATCAATGTCAGCATTCACCCCCTGCCACCTGCCCTGCTGAGTTACTCTCAGTTGGCCAAGGCATCTTAAGTGACTGCAGCTTTCTGATACAGACAATTTATTCTGAAGTCTGTCATGGGAGGAGATTATCAGGCCGACAGAGAAAATAATTTAAGGATGTGCTCAAAGTTTAAGGATGTGCTCAAACAACATGTCCATTGTCTCCTGGGAGCATCTGGCTTACAAACACTCGAAGTGGAGAAATGGCTTCTGTGATGGGATTGAGAACCTTGGTTCCATGCACCGGGAGCACATGCACCCTGCATAAGTGGCGGAGGGAGTGCCTCACCTCACAAACTCCCTACCCTTCCCACCTCCTACCCATCCTTGGATGAATCTGTGGTTCCCACATTAGCCACTGCAGAACCCATTAAACCAGAAGGGAAAGACATCTTCTGCAATCTTGAATGCAGAATGCCGAAGAAGACATCTTCTGGAATGCCGAAAAAGAATAGCTTAGATATTTGATTCTTCTTGCCCTGTATCACGTTAAAATCATCGCAAAGTAAGCAATAGACTTGTCAAATATATATTATCAGTTAATATGTTTTAACAGCATGAGACAAAACTCTTTACAATGGTTTGCTAATAGAATGTCTATAGTCATGGTTGAATTCATTGACGCACGCCAGGTTGATTGCATTCGTCGAAACGGCGGACCACGTGAAGGTTGCAAATTCCGTGACAAAAATAATTGAGTCAATTTGAGATAAGGAGGTAATAATAACATCAACAATTATGCCAGGTTTTTTACCTTTCTCTCCTTCAGTGTTTCAATGGTAAACAATAAAAACAGCTCTGGCAATTGTAATTCTGTCTAGAAATCCAGTACAATCCAGTGAAGGCAAGTTAGGTAGCTACAGTATGAACAAAAAGAAAGCTTATATTCAAGGTCAATGCCTTTCACTTCCTTTCCTTAATCTAACTGCCAGTCACTGGAAGACCTGAAGCGGGAGATTGCCTATTTACTGAAAACCCCCCAAATAGATTTTCAGCCATGAACTCTTACAGTTCACAACGCTTCACAATCCGTTTGCATCCTTTTCTCCTTCAGTGCAAGTGATTATTAAGATGGATTTTTCATTTCACAAATATATCCAGTCAACTATCTTCAAAATTGAAACCAACGGAGTCAGCTTTTCACCGATTTCCTTAATTTGAAGCCACTTTTGAACCTTAAACATAACTTTAAACTTTGTGTGAGGTTCAGTAGAGTCCTCTCAATATCAAGAAGGACAACAATGAATTAAGGGACAATATTTATAAGCCTGCTAAATGGGCAAATTAATGTAGAATTCGTTTTTGTGCAAGCAAAAGGTATGTTGTTTAGTTTAGAGATTCAGCACGGAAACAGGCCCTTCAGACCACTGAGTCTGCAATGACAAGCAATCCCCGCACACTAACACTATCCTACACAACCTAGGGACAATTTATAATTTTACCAAAGACAATTAACCTGCAAACCTGTACTTCTTTGTAGTGTGGGAGAAAACCGGATATCCCGGAGAAAACCCACGCAGCATCGCTGCGTCTCCATGACGCCTCTGTAGTTCTTTTAGATTTTCATCATTTTGGTTGTCTGGAGTTATACATAGGCCAGAAAAGATAAGGCTGGTAGAATTCCTTACATAACAGCCATTGGTAAAACAGATGTAATTCTGACTGTATCATGGTCAATATTATGAATATAAGCTATTCATCCCTGATTTATTTAATTAACAATATAATTTGCCCAGTTGCCATGGTGATATTTTAACTTAGATTTCCAGGTATCTAGATAACATATGCATATTTCAAATGTAAATGTAAATGTAAATTAATGGGTTTAATATATAATTCCTGGGCCAATCCGTGAAATAAATATTTGATTCATCAAGTTGAAATTAAACTACTCAGCAGCACAGCCTGAGGATTGCAAATAATGTCTCAGCAAAGCAATGATTCTATGTAGGTCAAATTGTGCTAAATAATTCAAGCCCTCAGTAACTGAATGATACCAAGCATCAGAGGAACAGCGTTGCAGTGTTCCTTGGCTCAGGGGCAAATTAGTGCTTCACTGGGTGGGATTGTTTTGAATCTGGAAGACGGCAAAAGGGAACTGCAGCTGCTCTTGCGATAAGGGGAGGGGTGCCAAAGTTAATCTTCAGCAAACAGAGGGAAGACAGTTCAGAACCTTCTTCAGGCACTACTTGATGACAACATCGGGTTTGGAAATCTCAACAAAATCCACGGACATTATTTCATTAGCCTTCTGCAGTGCACACACTTTAGACATGATTGTGACTGAGAGAGAAATTGAATGAATGAATACTTTATATTTTGTCACTTTGCTTGCATGCCGAAGGTATGCAAATAGTTGCCACATTAAGAGCGCTTACAAAATTGCAAATATCCCACGCCAGGTCTACCTTTGTTCTTCCCCCTCTCCCCTTCCCTCATGGCGACCTCTCCACGCCGGCTCCTCCATTGTTCTTCCCCTTCCCTCATGGCAGTCCCCCCACGCTTGTTCCTGCTTTGTTCCTTTCCTCGGCAGTGGTGTCCTCATTCCGCATGGTCCGACCTCGTCGGCCAACTCTTCATTTTCAGTCCAGTTGTTTGAGACAATCTTTGTAAAGGCCTTTGGTGTGACTCTTTTTATCTATTAGTGTGTTAAGCAACTAAGGGAAGATTTTGACAATGTTAATTTGATAAAATACGAACATCTATCAATATCTTTCTCAACTCCTCACTGTTGTACTATTCTGCCTCTCTGAAGCACAATCTATCTTTTCTTTCATAACATGAAGGAAATATTTCAAAATAAGGGGACTCGAGGAGCAGCACTGACAGTGAAGGTGTATTTAAATATGAAGCCAATTTTAATAATTAAAATTAAGATTTTGATGAGTCTATTGTATATGAATGCTATTTTGTTAACTCATTTTACCTGCCATTTTTAAAATTAAGTTTCAAGCTATAGTTCTTTGGATCAATTATATTTTGGCCTCATTTACAAATAGGCTATGTGACTACTCGGTCCAATGATAATCCAATAGTTTAGTTTAATTTAGTTAAGTTTAGAGATGACCTATAGGCCCTTCAGCCCCTAATAGGTCATTTATTTTTTTCACACAGTGCAAGGGCAATCACTTGAGGCCCGACACTCACTCATTTGGCACCAGATCTAACAATAGATATTTAGACTAAAATGAGACCCTTACACCTCTCTACTCCTTTAAAAAAATGAGAAAAGGACAGTTACATGTTGGATTATCTGCTCAGAAAAATGTGGTGGTTTCTTGTAAATGAATTTCTTTTAAAAGGTAAGATGACAGTGTATCATCATATCATCATATCATCATATACTTATTAAAACTCTGATCTTGTTAGTGTGTATATGTGTGTGTATATGTGTGTGTGTATATGTGGTTGTCTTTACATCCTCGCAAAAACACTACGTGGTAACGATTACATTTTTACATATTCTGATTGACATTTTCCCCTTCAAGGCAGAGATCACCTTCACTGAACTTTTTAATGGTTTATTTTTCGACTTATTCTCGACTTATTACTGATTAAAGTTTAAAAAAATCAAAAGACTTTGCATTTAAAATGACCAGCTTCACCTGATGATGTCACAATAATAATAATAATAATAATCATTTTATTTACTGGCGCCTTTCTAAAACCCAAGGACACCTTACAATGCATAGAATCACAACAAAACAAAAAAACACATAATCGGAATAAATTAAATATAAAAACACCACAGTACACAAATCAAGGACAGAATTCAATTTCAAGAGCACCAAAAGAAAATAAGAAACACAATTTGAGGAGAGAGCAGCGGCGACCAATTCGCGCCAGCGTCCACTCTCCCCTCCGACCGCCATCTTGTACACGGACTGACAGGCACAGGCACAGGCACAGGCACAGCACACAAAATCATCCCCCCACAATGACCACCACTGTGGGGGAAGGCACAATGTCCAGTCCCCAACCCAGTTCTCCCCAGAGTCAGGCCCAATGAGGCCTCCACAGTTGCCTCTACGGAGGCCCGATGTTCCTGGCCGTCGGGAGAGTCCTCGGAGCGGCTGGAACGGCCGGTTTCCCAGCGGAGTCGATGTCACCTGAAGCCGACAGGGCCGCGCTGATTTGGAGCCACGAGGCTCCCGATGTTGGAGTCGGCGCCGCCGCCCGCAGCTGGTCGCTCCGCAGTCCCGCAGCCCGGAGGTGTTGAAGTCGGCGGTCCAGCTCACCGGAGCTCCAGCGCGTCGATCCAGCGCGGCGACCCAGGCAAGGCCCGCTACGCTCCCCGATAGCGCTCGGCTAGCAGTGATCAGCTTCACTGAAGATCTCATCCTATATTTCACATGTTATTCGCAATTATGGTTTTAAAAATGCCAACATTAACAAGATTTTTACATATTCTGATTCACATTTTTCCCCTCTAGGCAGAGATCACCTTCACTGAACATGTTATGCTTTATTTCTCGACTTATTACTGATTAAAGTTTTAAAAATTCAAAAGACTGAATTAAAAACGACCAGCTTCAACTGATGACGTCACAATGGCTCGACTAGCAGTGATCAGCTTCACTGAAAATTTCAGCCTCCCCTGGGGGTTATGGGTAGGGAACGGGTGCGTTGGGAGGTCTGCACTTGCTCTAGTTAAACCCCTGTCTCACTGTGCGAGCTGACCCACGAGGTACCCCGAGCTTAAAACAAATTTAACTCGTGGTAATCACGTACGATTAACGTAGCGGGAACGTCGGAACTCGTGGACGCAACTTAGCGACTCTTGGCACTAACGGCAGGTACCCGTGACACTTGTTAACTCTTGGAAAAATTCAAACATGTTTAAACTTTTCCACGAGTAAAATGTACTCTTGAGGTTAAAATCTGAAACATTTAAACACGTTGTAAGAACGCAGTGGCCCGTGCGTTTACCTTAGTGACTCGTGAGTCTACCGTGGGAACTCTTTAACTCAGCGGGCAGGCAGCATCTCTGGAGAGAAGGAATGGGTGATGGGATGACATTTCCAAATTGAGGGGGAATGGGGGGTTGGAGGAGGGAGGGGGGGGGGGTGGAGGAGAGAGGGTGGAGAGTGGAGGGAGAGGAGGGGGAGACAGATGGGGGTGTCTTCATTCACTAGCGGCGGGTGCCGGTCACTGAAACAGGTAGGTGAGATTTCACATCCACCTTGTGTGTGTGTGTGTGTGTGTGTCTCTCTCTCCCTCCCTGCCTCTCACACAGGCTGAGAGACTCTGCCTCTGAGTGTACGTCTCTTTCTCCCCCTCTCCCACACACAGTAAGACCGAGGTAAGTCCATCTGTGTAAGTCCATCTGTGTCTCCCACATACACATACACAGTAAAACTCTGCTATGTGTGTGTATATACGTCTCCCCCATTTCTCTCTTCCCTCCCCCCACCTCTCTCTTTCTCCCCCCCACCTCTCTCTTTCTCCCCCACACACAATAAGACCGATGTATTCTGCTTAGTCTCTCTTCCCTCCCACACACACAGATAGACCGAGGTCCTGTGCGCTCTTTCTCTCCCCCCCAGTCATGCCGAAGTAGACCACACTGCCTCTGTGCCTCTCTCTCTCTGTCTCTCTCCCCATCTCCTTCATACACAGTCAGAGGTCCACACTGTCTCTGTGTCTCTCTCTCCCCTACACACACACACACAGACTGAGGTACACACTGCCCGTTGTGTGTGTGTGTCTGCCTCTGTCTCTCTCCCACACACACAGTTAAAGGTACTCCATGCTGCCTGTGTGTGTGTGTGTCTCTCTCTCTCTCTGTCCCACCCCCCACACCCACACACAGTCAGTCAGTCAGAGGAACTCCACACTGTGTGTGTGTGTGCGCCTCTGTCTCTCCCTATCACAGTCAGAGTGAGATACTCCCCCCGCAGTCTCTCCGCGGCCTCTCCCCGGGCAGGCACGACTCTGGTGGCGGGCTCCATGCACAGCTCCTGCCGGCCGGCTGGGAGCAGCGACGGAGGACAGGGGGAAGTTGGCCACCAGCGGGGCAGTCTCGGCTCTCCATGCAGTCCGAGTTTCGCTGGATCCTTGTAATCCTCTGCCTTTGTCAAATGGGTGAGTTTAACCTGACCCCCCCCCCCCCCCAAACCTCCCTCCACCTCAACTCACGCCTGGGCACCAAAGCAGCTCAGGAGGCGAGCCCTGAGCTCCGTCTCCCAACAATCTGATGTGCGCATCCGTGCACATTCAAAGATTTCATCTCCAGTCTCCCCGCAGTGTGTAGACCTGGCAGTAAATTCAATTAAATTATAGCAAACCTCCGCCTGCTGGTCTTCTAACTACGTGATGTGTGTTTCAAACAAATCATCAGTATAACTGCCCTGGCACTGGACGGTGCGCATTTTCCCTTTGTAGGTCACATCAATAGATGCGGCCGCGCTGAATTCTATCTTTAACTCAAAGCCGCAGGATGGAGATGTTGCTTATTAAAACAGACATTGAAGGTTGGCTCAAGAGTAACTCGGGAAAGGAACTTGTTAACTCGGGAGACGAACTTGGAACATCGCAGAAATGACAGTTAACGGCAAACTTGAGTCATACCCGTGGGAACTCGGTTAAACTCTTGATCATAAACTTGGAGTCTCGTACGCAACCATGAGTCTTTCACTCTGGGTCACTCGTGGGTCAACTCGCACAGTGAGACAGGGCTTTTAATCATAAAATGATTGTCTTGTGTGACTTCACACTTGCTGTTAAAAATTCAGTCGGTTCTCTCATAATTTGTTTTTACCTGTAATCCCAAAAGAAGGCTTCCATGAGCATTCTGATTAATATATCTGGATTGGGTGGGATGTAATGGTTGTCAGGGCTTACAATCAACTTTTTGAGTTATATATACAAAAAGCATGTGGATCTCTGATTTCTTTGATGGGTGAAAAGGAAAACACTAATGTTATTTTTTTTTCCATTTATTCTTCATGATTTTCTTTATTTATTCATCATTTTCAGGGACAGGGCCTTGATTGCCCATCTCCAATGCCTTTGAGAAAATGGTGGTGAGCCACCTTCTTGAACCATTTACTGATGGCAGTACTCCCAAGTGTAGTATGATAGTGATGATGAAGAGATGGCAGTATATTTCCAAGATAGGGTGGTGGGGAATATGGACTGTGGAACTGACTATGTGCTTTTTGCTCTACCTAGTGGCAGCAGTTGTGGGTTTTGGAGATACTGTTGCAATGCCCCCAGGCAATGAACTACAGTGCAGGTAGGGACTGGTTCATTTATAGTCATAGAATCATACAGCATAGAAACAGGCCCTTCGGCCCAACTTGCCCCAGCTTGCCAACTTGCCAACATGTCCCAGCTACACTAGTCCCACTTGTCAGCGTTTGGCCTATATCCCTCCAAATCTGTCCTATCCATGTACCTAACTGTTTCTTAAACATTGGGGTAGTTCCTGCCACAACTACCTCATCTGGCTGCTTGTTCCATATACCCACCACCCTTTGTGTGAAAAGGTTACCCCTCAGATTCCTATTAAATTCACCTTAAACCTATGTCCTCTTGTCCTTGATTCATCTACTCTGGGCAAGAGACACTGTGCATCTACCTGATCTATTCCTCTCATAAGTTTATACACCTCTATAAAAGCACTCCTCATCATCCTGTGCTCCAAGGAATAGAGTCCCAGCCTGCTCAACCTCTCCCTATAGTTCAGACCCTCTAGTCCTGGCAACGATTTGCTGAGAAACATATGCTGAGTTGTGAATGGAATTAAGGCATCAACCAACATCCCTATTCATAACTTTGCCATGGAATAAAGTTCAATGATGAAGAAGATGAAGATGGGTGGACTCAAAAAATACTCTCCCGTGAAACTCCTGATAACAATGTCTTGGGGCTGTTTAACTGACCTCCAACAATGAGCACTTTTTCCTTTGACATCAGAATTACCTAGACACCTACATTCAGTGAAATCTATATAACTAAAAGTCTCATTTTGACCACTTCCTGTCTGCGCTGTATAATGATTTTAGAAAAAAACGCTACCATATATCACTATGACTTTTGGCCATCTTACTCACAGTCCTCCTCTGCTGAGGCAGCCCTGAGGATTTTTCCGATAGATGATAAATAAAAATGTTATGAATGTTTTAAAAATCTTGAGATCAGCAGATTGGTCATCTCGCCTGTCAATCACCATGATGAAGGTAACGCCCCTTCTGGGGGGGGGGTGGGGGGGGGGGCAGGACTATAAAACCCTGAATGCCTGGACGTGAGTCAGTCACTCTGAAAAATTGCGAGGGAGAGGCCACAACTTTGATTCTGCTGTGAGTCTACTGAACTGTGAGTCTTCTGAACTGTGAGTCTACCCTTTATGTGGTTTATATGGTTATGTGGTTATGTGCTTTATGTGGTTATGTGCTTTATGTGGTTATGTGCTTTATGTGGTTATGTGCTTTATGTGGTTAACCCTTTATGTGCTTGCATTAAATGATTTGTTAGCCAGTAATGTGCTTGCAATGAATGATGATTTGTTAACTATTAATGTGCTTGCAATAAATGATTTGATAGCCAATAAAGTGCTTGCAATGAATGATGGTTTGTAAACCCTTAATGTGCTTGCAATAAATGATTTGTTAGCCAGTAATGTGCTTGCAATAAATGATCATTTGTTATCAGTTAATGTGCTTGCAATAAATGATTTGTTAGTCAGCAATGCGCTTCCAATGAATAATGATTTGTTAACCCTTAATTTGCTTGCAATATATGATTTGTTAGCCCTTAATGAAATGAAATGAGTTGTTTGGCCTGCCCTGCACTTGAAATGGAAATGGAAATGGAAATGAAATGAAATGAGTTGTTTGGCCTGCCCTGTGCTTTTGCTTTGCCTTTGCTTTGCTTGACCTCACCTGAAATGAAAGCAAATGGATTGTATTGTTGGCTGGCCCCACCTGCCCTATGCTTTTGCTTTTGCTTTGCCTATGCTTTGCTTGACCTAACCTGAAATGAAAGCAAATGGATTGTACTGTTGGCTGGCCCCGCCTGCCGTGTGCTTGACTTGACTTGACTGGAAATGGATTGACTTGACATGAAATGGATTGAAATGATTGTTGGCCCTGCACACACTGTGTTTGACTTGACTTGACCTATAACACTCTTGCTAGCGCTCCAGAACCCTCTCCCCCCCCCCCCACTGGCCACCAATATTGGAATCGGTGGAGAGGTGGAATATTGCGTTGGGGGACCAGCCCACCCGTGTGAACCTGGGACCCAACGGGTCCTACTTAGTCTAGTATTACCTTATTTTTAGTCACTCTCATCTCTTCTCCAAGCTTAGCAGGAGATTTATCAGGTAAATAAAATGTGTTGAAAAGCAAGATAAAATAAATTAGATTGCCAAATAACTAATGCACTCTGCCACCTAACCTTCTTTTTGTGCCAAAAATAGTAAAATATATTGGAATTCTATCTTGGGTTTTTTCAGAATCTTTTACTGAAGATTTTTTTTAAACAAAGGCAAATACTTGTGCTTCACTGAGACACACTACATGGGAATATTGTTAGAAAGAGTAAATTAAATATTCTAGGGCTGCCATTCAGACACAACTCATCCTAGCTGCTTCTTTCAACAAACCTATTGGTTTCTTAAAAAACTGGTTTATTTTGAAAAATTCTGACCTTTCCTTGACAAACAGGCAAACCCGTTCTTATCAATTACTCCTTCAGGGGAGATAGAGGGTAAACTAATGCCTTCTCATTCCCATTATTTGTTCGTTCTGGCAGTACTATGGTTTTTTCGCTGCAATGCAGCATCTTTTCATGGGCAAACCGAAAAGAAAAGGATTAAATGTGACACCTTTGACAGCTCGTTATACAATAAATGGTCTACTTTATTTAGCAAAGACCACAGGCTTCACCTTCCATTGTCTATCCATCCCCCATATTTCTGCCAGTCAAATGGATGGGGCGAGTAAGTTAAAAAAGGTAAGAGTTTCTTAATCGAAACACATGAATGCATTCCAGACACCACCAAGTATTCATAATGTCGGCTTTGTTGCACGATATCAATAGAATACGTTTTTGTTTTTTTAGTATAGAGATATCACACTAACACTGTCCTAGGGTCAATTTTCATTTTATATCAAGCCAATTAATCTACAAATCTGTACGTCTTTGGAGTGTGGGTGTAATCCGAAGATCTCGGACAAAACCCACGCAGGTCACAGGGAGAATGTACAAACTCCGTACAGTCAAGCACCTGTAGACATGATTGAACCCGGGTCTCTGGTGCTGTAAGGCAGTGGCTCCACAACCATGCCACCGTGCCATTCTTAATAATGTGTAGGAAGGAACTGCAGATGGTGGCTTACACCGAAGATAGACTGATATATTCAATAACGCTTTCAACTGATATATTCAATCTCAACCTTAAAACATCAGATGCAATATGTATTTGATAGGTTTGACCCTACTCTGTTCCACTTTTAGTTTAGTTTGGTTTTAGAGATACAGCATGGAAACAGGCCCTCGGCCCATGGGTAGAATGTTCAAACTCCATTTTCTTCATATCCCTCTTACTGGTATTTTTTTACTCTTGACATTATAAATGGCATCATTCAGTTTCCCAGTACGATTCCCATTGTAAGAAGGGCTGGGAAAGTCGAAGGGAGGAAGAGGGGGTGAACTAAGGAGAACGGGATACACAAAACTGCTGTGTGCTCACTTACTTGTATCGCCTACATGCCACCCGCAGTCCACAGAGCCTGTGTCCCAACCAATTGTGATACGTTCATAAGGCATGGGAGCAGAATTAGGCCATTCGACCCATCGAGTTTACTCCACCATTCAATCATGGCTGATCTACCTTTCCCTCTCAACCCCATTCTTTTGCCTTCTCCTCATAACCTTTGACACCTTTACAAATCAAGAGCCATGTCATATTCTCTGGTTTAAAAATACCCAGACTTGGCCTCCACAGTCATCTGCGACAATGGATTCTACAGATTCACCACCCTCTGGCTAAAGGAATTCCTCCTTATCTCCCTTCTAAAGATACATCATTTTATTCTATGTCTTCTAGTCCTAGACACTCCCACTAGTAGAAACATCCTCTCCACATTTACTCTATCCAGGCCTTTCATTATGTGATAAGTTTCAATGAGGTCCCCCCTGATCCTTCTAAACTCCAGCGAGACTAGGCCCAAAGCAGTCATCCGCTCATCATACGTTAACCCAATCATCTCCAGGATCATTCTCGTAAAAATACTCTGGACCCCCTCCAACACCAGCACATCCCTCCTCAGATATTCCAAAACTCCTCACAATAGTCCTCCAAATGCGGTTTGACCAATCTATATTCTATCTAACTATCTATACGTCTATACATTACTAAAACTCTGATCTTCTGCTCTTCCGGTTTGCAGGACTTTTCTATTTGCGCAAAAACGGTATGTGATAACGCTACGATTTTTCGTCAGGTTACTCACCGTTCTCCTGTGCTGTGAGTGCAACAAGTTTTGTTACGATCTGTGGTATATTGTCAAATTTATCGAGGTTTAAAAATCTTTAAAACCGCGCATGCGCTGATTCCTTCAGTCAGTGCCATGCAGATTGGTCTCTTCTCCTGTCAGTCAACGCCACGGCCGGGATGGCGGCGCCCCTTCCTGCTCACCGGCGGTGGCCTGTCCCGCCTCACTGACAAACTCCTCTCTCCCCTCCTAACAGTAATTTGTCTATTATCACCCCCACCACTGGCGTCAGACCAGTGGAGGCCCAGTGGAGGCCCTGGTCCCGTCTCTCTTTCTCCCTCATCACTCACCCCTCTCCCCTGCCCGCGCTCTGTGGCAATGGCGGTCCTGTCTACCCATCCCCCCGGGTCCATCTCCTCCGCCGCCGCCATTGCGGTAACTCACCCTCACGGCCTTCTTGGAGGAGATCTTCTCCACCAGCTCATCGAAACTCGTGGTGCCCACCATGATGAACACCGACTCGGGTAGGCAGAGTGGGGACGGGCTGAGTGGCAGCAGCGGGTGATCGGACATGACGGGAAGGGCCGAGCGGCGGCTGAGCCAGAATTGGCAGAGGGAGGGAGGGAGAGTCAGGTTGCAGGGTGGCCGAGCAGTTTGCGCGGAGTTTGAATAACTCACACACACACACACACACACGATGTAAACTGGTCCAATTGTCAAGTCAAAGGGATCTAAACCACAGCTACACAGCTAACAATAAATGACCTGTGGAGGAAGGAACTGCAGATGCTGCTTTTTATGGATGGAGGGAGGGAGAGACTGAGGGTAGGGGAAAGTAGAGGGAGGGAGAGGTGAGGGAGGGATTGGGGGATTGGGGGAGGGGAGGTGGAGAGGGGAAAGATCCCGGGGAGGTGAGGAGGGAGAGTGGGGGGATTGAGGGAGAGGAAGGGGTAGAGAGGGAGAGTGGGGAAAGTGGGGGAGGTGAGGAGAGTGGGGAAGGAGGGGGAATAGAGGGAGAGGAGGGGGTAGTGGGGGAGGTCAGGAGGGATAATGGGGGGGGGGTGGGGGAGGTGAGGAGTGGGGGATAGAGGGATAGGAGGGGGGTAGGGAGGGGAGAGGAATTATGGAGGAAGAGAGGGAGTGACTGAGGGTAGGGGAAAGGAGAGGGAGGGAGAGGTGAGGGAGGGATTGGGGGAGGGGAAGAGGAGAGGGGAAAGAAGATGGAGGGTGAAAAGGAAGGGAGGGAGTTCTGTGGGATGAGGGAAAATGAGGCGTACCTGCACAATTGGGGGGTATGCATGAGTGGTGCAATATTGCGTTGGGGGGACGGGCCTCCCGTGTGACAGGGACCCAACGGGTCCCACTTAGTCTAGTACCTCATAAAGCTTCAGCAATTCATCCCTGCTGATGATAGTCTGATGTCAGTAACATGAGCAAAAACCTTGCTAGATGCCATACTGAATTATTTATCGGAACCATATTGTAGGATTGTCAGAACCATATGGGCGGCACAATGGCGCAGCAGAATACAGTTGCTGCCTTACAGTGTCAGAGGCACGAGTTTGATCCTGAATACGAGTACTGGCCTTACGGAGTTTGAATGTTCTCCCTGTGCCGTGCTCCGGTTTCCTCCCACACTCCAAAGACGCGCAGGTTTGGCTTTGGTATAATTATGAATTGACCCTAGTGTGTAGGATAGTAGGAAATATATGGGGTGATCACTGGTGAGCGTGGACCCAGAGGGCCGAAGGGCCTGTTTTCTTGCTGCTGTATCTCTAAAGTCTGAAGTCTATTGTAAGTCTTGCCCACTTCTACCTTCTGCCCATGAACCACGTGCAGGGCTGTCCAGGTAGAATCCTTGCTTCTGCCCAGAATACCTGCCAGATTCATCTTTGGCTGCATACACCTAGGTATCAATTACATTTAAAGTCAAGATCTTTTCTACTTATTGGCAACTGTAGGAAAGTGGTCCCAATGTGGATGTCAGCAGGGAATAATGTTTAGCTGCTGAATGGATGTGAAGCATAAGGTTGATGAGGCAATGATTGTGAGTCACAGCAGCCTGAAGCCTGCATGTGGTTCTTTTTTTATTCATTTTCCTGTCATTTAATTCTCCATCTATTAGGTTTAACCAGAGTTGCCAATGGCTTTGTTCACCCTTTGAAAGCTTTCAGAGCTTTTGGCATGACTGAGACCCCTTGAAACTCTTTTCCGGAGCTTTGGCTCAGGTGATTTTGTCAATAAATGTGTTGAAGGTGGCCAAGGCACATGGCTCACATCAAACAGTCTGTTGCACAGCAAACAAGCTAAACTTACTCAGGTAACAAGCTCTAAAGAGTGGAGGAAACTGAAAGCACACCAGTGTCTCCAAACAATAGGAGAGTAATTACTCAGGAAAACAAGGGAAGGATAGCTATATATAAATAATGTGTAATAAATAAAATAGTTTTAGTCACTTGTAGCAGTGCAGGCACTAAGCTTCATTGACATACCCAAAACATCTCCCTTCTGCCAGAAGGTTATCACTATTTACAGGTTTAGATTTTAATTAATTTCAGATTTTCCTTTCACTCACCGATCTTGAAAGATATAGGGTGGCACAGTAGAGTTTCTGCTTACAGCACCAGACCTAGTTTTGATCTTGATTGTGTGTGCTGTTCGTACGGAGTTTGCACGCTCTCCCTGTGACCAGGTGGGTTTCCTCTGAGTGCTCTGGTTTCCTCCCACATTCCAAAGATATGCGGTTAATTGGCTGCTGTAAATTGTCCTTAGTGTGTAGGACAGAACTGGTGTACGGGTGATTGTTGGTTGCTGTGGACTCAGTGGGCCAAAGGGCCTGTTTCCACGCTGTATCTAAACTAAACTAAACTAAAAATCTTCATATTAGATTGCTGAATAATCATGAAATTGAATTGATTCAACAACACCGTGCCTGCTTACAACTTCTTGCATACAAATCCCCCCAGAGGATGAAGTTAACCATTACTCTTTTGTTCCATTCTTCCCAGCAGTAGTTCCCAAGCAAAAAGCAACAAAATGAAATCAATTTAAGCTTAGCACAAGCAGGAATATAAAACCTCCAGGCAGCGTAGTGTTTTTGTCTACACTATCAGGTTAAAAATACATAAAAAGTAACAAGGCAAAATCAAATTCATCACCTCCATCTTAAAATAATTCAGATTTCTTGGCATCATTAAAACTGGAATAAAATGGTCAGCAGTAAATGTTAATATACAATTTAATGTACTATTGAAATTATTAATATGTTTTATTATCTTTCATATGTGAAGAGTCAAATGAATATTATGCCCTGTTTGCCACTTAATATTTTGATTGAGAGGTGTTATTAATTGAGAATGTTGTATTTTTCTTTTTTAGAAAAAACAAACCATTTTCAAAGCTGATATTAAAAAATGCTGCTTCTTTGGGAATAAAAATGTTTCTATGTCTGCTTTTTAGCGCAAATGAAATTCTGAGGTTGCTGGGTATTTTCCTGGTTTGTCTACTATCCCAGTTGTACTGTCCTATGATCTGAAAGACTACGATTTACAGTTGTTGCTGCTTCTACTGCTTTCTACCAATGGCCAATTGGTTGTGCATTGGGAATTTATGTTAAAGGAGGGGGTTACGAAGAAGAATTATTGTAAGCAGAAGAATTAAGTTGGAGGGGTGGCCATTAGAGTGGTAATGGAGAGAGGAGGGTGGGGAAAGGATCATGTAGGAGTGATTGGATGACCAATGGATCAGTGTTTGAAGAAAGAGGATCAGTGTTGGGGAAAAGAGTGGGTCATTGGGTATTTATAAAACGGTGCTTGATAGATTCTTGATTAGTAAGGGCATCAAAGGTTACCAGGAGAAGGCAGGAGAATAATGTTGAGGAAAAAATAGATCCGACATGATTGAATGGTGAAGCAGACTCGATGTGCTGAATGTCCTAATTCTGATCTTTTGTCTTATGACTTGTGGTTTGGAGAGGTTGTTTTTGGGGCCTGAGACAGGACCATTGCAAAGGTTAAGCAATCATTACAAACGCGATCACTACACCAGACTCTGTGGACAGGGAAAAAAACAGAAAATGCTAGGCAGACAACAGCTGGGAAATGAGGAACAGGGTTAACATGTCAATAACCGAGAAACTACCCTGGGACAGGACCAACTTTTACGTGTAGGAAGGAACTGCAGATTCTGATTTACACCAAAGATATAAACAAAATGCTGGAATAACTCAGTGGGACAGCCAGCATCTCTGTAGTCTGAAGAAGGGTCTCGACCCGAAAAAGAGTGTGAAGAAGGGTCTCTACCCGAAACGGATCTGTCTTCACTAAGGAGGACACAAACAATCTTCCTGATATAGTAGTGGCCAGAGGATCTGGGGTGACGGAGGAACTGAACGAAATCCACATTAGGCAGGAAATGGTGTTGGATAGACTGATGGGACTGAAGCCTGATAAATCCCCAGGGCCTGATGATCTGCATCCCAGGGTACTTAAGGAAGTGGCTCTAGAAATCGTGGATGCATTGGTGATAATTTTCCAATGTTCTATAGACTCAGGATCAGTTCCTGTGGATTGGAGGGTAGCTAATGTTATCCCACTTTTTAAGAAAGGAGGGAGAGAGAAAACAGGGAATTATAGTCCAGTTAGCCTGACATCGGTGGTGGGGAAGATGCTGGAGTCAATTATAAAAGATGAGATAGCCGAACATTTGGATAGCAATAACAGGATCTGTCCGAGTCAGCATGGATTTACGAAGGGGAAATCATGGTTGACTAATCTTCGGGAATGTTCTGAAGATGTAACTAGGAAAATGGACAAGGGAGAGCCAGTGGATGTAGTGTACCTGGACTTTCAGAAAGCATTTGATAAGATCCCACATAGGAGATTAGTGTGCAAAATTAGGGCACATGGTATTGGTGGTAGAGTGCTGACATGGACAGAGACGTGGTTGGCAGACAGGAAACAAAGAGTAGGGATCAATGGGTCCCTTTCAGAATGCAGGCAGTGACTTGTGTGGTACCACAAGGCTCGGTGCTGGGACTGCAGCTATTTACAATATACATCAATGATTTGGATGAAGGGATTCAAAGTAACATAGCAAATTTGCAGATGACACAAAGCTGGGTGGCAGTGTGAACTGTGTGGAGGATGCTATGAGAATGCAGGGTGACTTGGACAGGTTGGGGGAGTGGGCAGATGCATGGCAGTTGAAGTTTAATGCAGATAAATGTGAGGTTATCCACTTTGGTAGCAAAAACAGGAAGGCAGATTACTATCTAAATGGCGTCAAGTTGGGAAAAGGGGAAGTACAACGGGATCTGGGGGTCCTCGTACATCAGTCTATGAAAGTAAGCATGCAGGTACAGCAGGCAGTGAAGAAAGCGAATGGCATGTTGGCCTTTATAACAAGAGGAATCGAATATAGGAGCAAAGAGGTCCTTCTGCAGTTGTACAGAGCCCTAGTGAGACCACACATGGAGTATTATGTGCAGTTTTGGTCCCCTAATTTGAGGATGGACATTCTTGCTATTGAGGGAGTGCAGGGTAGGTTTACCAGGGTAATTCCTGGGATGGCAGGACTGTCATATGCTGAGAGAATGGAGCAGCTGGGCTTGTACACTCTGGAGTTTAGAATGAGAGGGAATCTCATTGAAACATAAGATTGTTAAGGGCTTGGACACACTAGAGGCAGGAAACATGTTCCCGATGTTGGGGGAGTCCAGAACCAGGGGCCACAGTTTAAGAATAAGGAGTAAGCCATTTAGATTGGAGACAAGGAAAAAAAAATTCTCACAGAGAGTGGTGAGTCTGTGGAATTCTCTGCCTCTGAGGGTGGTGGAGGCAGGTTCTCTGGATGCTTTCAAGAGAGCTAGATAGGGCTCTTAAAAATAGTGGAGTCAGGGGATATGGGGAGAAGGCAGGAACGGGATACTGATTGGGGATGATCAGCCATGATCACATTGAATGGCGGTGCTGGCTCGAAGGGCCGAATGGCCTACTCCTGCACCTATTGTCTATTGTCTATTGTCACCCATTCCTTCTCTGCAGAGATGTTGCCTGTCCCGCTGAGTTACTCCAGCATTTTGTGTCTATCTACCCTTTACGTGCCGGGCCCAGGACAGGTCATCTGAAGTGTCCAGGAATTTGAAGCTACTAACTTTCCATTGCTGACCCACCAATGAAAACTGCAACATGGTCCCCGAGTTTCCCTATTCCCTTATTATTATTCTGGAGCTCTGCCTTACCGGCTTAATTCTGGTCAGTTAATCGAAAGTTTATTACTTTCAAGACTCAATGGATTCGTTACATTATTACACACTTCACTGAGTACATCATTGAAGTGAATTGTTGATTTCATGATGCAGGTTAAGGCATTAACTGCTATTTAAAGAAGTTAATATTCAGATTGTTTAATTCAATTAGGGCAAATGTATTTTTTCATGTAAATTGCTCAATAGATTGGATTACCATCCAACTAAATATTTTTTTCAAGTAGATGTTTGCTACGTAGAAATGACATACTGCAGACGCTGTAAGTCTGAAATAAAAACAAAGTCCAAGAAATACTCCAGATTGCATTGGTGGGGAGAGAAACAGGAGAGAGCATCATGCTTGGCACAGGCATTGTGGGTTGAAGCGCCTATTCCTGCGCTGTGCTTTTCAATGTTCTATGTTCAATCACCTCAATTAAACTCATAATTTCAAATTGTTTTCAAATTAATATGAATCGGCACGGTTAAGAGCAAACGTTTCAAACCTATGACCATTCATGACGAACAGTTCTTGATCTGAACCATTAACTTCACTTTGATCTTTGCATGTTACCTGAACTGCTTATCATTTCCAGCGTTTAATGTTTCCCATTAATGTATGTTTTACTTTGTTTAAACTCATCCATAAAGGCACATTCTGTTGCATTTTGCATAATTAATTTAAATTTAGAGATACAGCATGGAAACAGGCCCTTCAGCCCACCGAGTCCGTGCCAACCAGCGATACCTGCATACTTATGCTATCCTACACATACTAGGAACAATTTACAATCATATCAAATCATTTAACCCACAAACCGGAGATCCCGGAGCAAACCCACGCAGGTCACGGGGAGAACGTACAAACTCATTACCGATAAGCACCCGTAGTCAGTCATAATATAATGGGATGATTTTCTAAGGACAAGTTAGAATACAAATTAAGCAAATTAAATTATATTAAAGTATTAGATACCATGAGATGTAAAATAAATGGTTGCATCCATATACCATCGTTTACAACACACACCATCTCTTCTTGGCCACACAGCACCCCCAGCACTAAATGTTTCTCAGCAGAGTCCACTGCTGAGCTTGTTACTATATAAAAAAATCTCCAAACTTGCGGCAGCAGATGAAACTATTCCTGAATCATGCCATCATAGTAATATGAGAATTGTGTTTAATAATTAGTGCTCCTTGGGCTCAACAAGATCCAGATATCCTATTTTATTGATGTTGGTTGAAACCATGACAATGGGACTAGATCCCTGTCAAGATAGTGCCTTGGTATTTAAAACACCTATTTGAGAGAAGAGCCAGGCTACCAGCTTCATCCAAAAGTTGCAGCACCAATTGGCACAGACAGGGTACAGTCAGAATATTTTTTCCCAGGCTTGAATTGTCAAAAAGAAGAGGGCGTCGTTTTTAAGGTGAAACGGGGCAAAGTTTAGAGGCGATGTGTGGAGCAAGTTTTTTTTTTCCACACACAGTGTGACGGGTGACTAGAACATGGTGGAGGCAGATATGATAGTGGCATTTTTAGGCTTTTAGTTGGGCACATTAATGTGCAGGGAACGAAGGGATATGCATCATGTGCAAGCAGATGAGATTAGTTTGGCTTGGCATCATGTTTGACACAGACAATTTGGGTCAAAGGGCCTGTTCCTCTACTGTACTGTTCTTTGCTCTATGTTCATTCACATTAATTTAAAAAGCCTGTCCCACTTACGCGATTTTTTCGGAGACTGCCGGCACCCGTCATAGTCGCAACAGGTCGCCGAAAATTTTCAAAATGTTGAAAATCCAGAGGCGACCAGAAAAAGGTACGACTCTTTGCGCGACTACTCCCGACCATACAGGCAACATGTCGCGGGGTGGCTCATCATTTCAAATAGTTTCCAAATGAACGAACTGGATCAACAATGGCACAGTGTTATGTCGGCAGACTGACTTCACCATCTGTTGCTATGTCATGGAACTGAGATAATTTGCTGAGAATAGCAGTCGTAGAAAGCCAAACAGAAACATCATCATGAGTTACTTAAGAGACAATAATTGTAAATGAGTTCTAAAGTGTCAAATGGAAGTAACAAGGGGGGAATAGTGTCAGGAATGTCATGTAATTAAGATGAAAGCAAGAAAAGACAGCATAACTTAAAATAATATGTAGAATGATGTGGGGAGGAGAAGGATTTTGGAGAAAGCAGGCCTGAAAGAAGGAAAATAAAACCAAAATAGAATGGATAAAATAGAGGAGAAAATGGTTCACTTTGTACTTTATTGCCATGTATATCTGTGAATTTTCTTTTGCATACAGTTCAGTGATAATCCTAGTATACATTGGGCACAATCATACGAAGTACAAGTGTGTAAGACAGTAGACCACACTGAATCAGTAAATAAGAGTTGCCATGATTTAGACGGCATCCTGTATCCTACAAATCCGAAATTAAATAAAAATGTTAAGAGTCTTAACTTGGCCCATAACAACATAAAGGCCCATTATCCTGGTGGCGGCACTGGGTTGGAGTTGTAGGGTTTGGCCCTGCCTGGCGATCGATGTCCTCTGCCACTGCTCTGCCGCTCCATGCAGCTGCAGGCTACGTCCGTTCCATGTGTTCGGCCACTTGGAGCTGCGTCCGATCCAATTGAGCCCCAGGCTGCCTCATGGCCTCCAGAGGGCCACTCCGCCAACTTGAACACTCCAACGACTCTTCGAAATCGGCCCGTGAACGTGCCATCCTTCGGCTCAGACAGCCACCGATCAGCATCCATTCCCTGGGGCACCTCCCACAGCCGACCCAGAGCGGGCGGAAAACCCCCAGCCCGCTCACCGACTAATATCTTGCAAACAGGACTTAAAACCTGCTGAAAGACAATAGGAAAAAGGCTATTATCATTCCTAAGGTAACAGATCTTCCTGTGAGATCATTGGAAACCGAGAGCAGAGTGAAATGTCAGAGCTGGATTGCATAGGGCATAGTAAAAGTAGCAGCTATTTGAAATGTGCATTAAATCAAAGAGTTTGTTTCATGTCCGAATACAGATGTAACCGCTCGCAAGAGGGTGCGGAGAAGTGCGGTGCACAAGCATTGCACGAAGGAGATTTTATAATTGGATGGCAGAGCTTTGCTGTGATAAAAAGAGTCGAGGTGGGAATTAGAATTTCTGAATAACCAAGGTTGCCAAAGCAACAATTTAGGACAATGAGGATGGAACTTTGAGCAGAACTGAAGCACCTTCACCTCCATCCATACAAACCAAAGAAATGCAGAGTCACGGGAAATGAGTGAATCGTTTCAGAGAAAAAATACTAATTATTTATTCATTTGCATTTGAGCTGAGGATTTTTTTTTCTTTTTAAATTAACAATTGGAAGAATTTCCCTCCCTTGCTGGAAAATAATTTTTGTAAGCCTCTGAAATGTCAATTGATTTGCATCCTTTCGCATTCACAACCTTCTTTGGACGTGCGATTTTGTTTGAATGGCAAATGTCAAGGATATTTGTGGGACACAGCACTCGACATGAATGGTGTCTTTAAATCCATGTTTGTCCTTGGGAAGAGGAGGGAAGCAGACTGAAAAGTAATTTTGACAAATCGTATTAGGATCTGGAGGTAATTTAAAACTGCGAAACATGAAAACAATTCTGGAGGTATTTGTTTTACTGGATTTCATCTTCTCTGCCGGGGAAGGTGGGAACATTGAGGGGCTGTGGGTTGGTGTGGAAATACTCCTCACAGAGCACGCTTAACATAGTCATAGACTTGTACAACACGGAAAGAGGCTTATTGCCCCCCGAGTCTACCATGACCATGAACTGTCCATTTCCACAAAAATGCTGGAGAACTCAGCGGGTGCAGCAGCATCTATGGAGCGAAGGAAATAGGCAACGTTTTGGGCCGAAACCCTTCTTCAGACTGATGGGGGGTGGGAGGGGGCTGGGAGAAGAAAGGAAAAAGGAGGAGGAGGAGCCCGCGGGCTGAGGGAGAGCTGGGAAGGGGAGGAGACAGCAAGGGCTAACAGAACTGTAAGAATTCAATGTTCATGCCACCAGGATGCAGACTCCCCAAGCGGAATATGAGGTGCTGTTCCTCCAATTTCCGGTGGTGCTCACTCTGGCCATGGAGGAGGCCCAGGACAGAGAGGTCAGATACGGAATGGGAGGGGGAGTTGAAGTGCTGAGCCACCGGGAGGTCAGATTGGTTAATGCGGACCGAGCGGAGGTGTTCGGCGAAACGATCGCCAAGCCTACGCTTGGTCTCACCGATGTAGATCAGCTGACATCTAGAGCAGCAGATGCAATAGATGAGGTTGGAGGAGATGCAGGTGAACCTCTGTCGCACCTGGAACGACTGCTTGGGTCCTTGCATGGAGACGAGGGGGGAGGTAAAGTGACAAGTGTAGCATCTCTTGCGGTTGCAAGGGAAAGTGCCCGGGGAGGGGGTGGTGTGGGAGGGAAGGGAAGAATTGACAAGGGAGTTACGGAGGGAGCAGTCTTTGCGGAAGGCAGACAGGGGGGTAGATGGGAAGATGTGGCGAGTGGTGGGGTCACGTTGGAGGTGGCGAAACTGATGGAGGACTTTATGTTGTATGTGACGGCTAGTGGGGTGAAAGGTGAGGACTAGGGGGACTCTGCCCTTGTTGCGAGTGGGGCGATGGGAAGAGAGAGCAGTGTTACGGGGTATGGAAGAGACCCTGGTGCGAGCCTCATCTATAGTAGGGGAGGCGAACCCCCGTTCCCTGAAGAATTTGGACATTTCCGATGCCCTGGTGTGGAACACCTCATCCTGGGAGCAGATGCTGCGTAGACGGAGGAATTGGGAGTGGGGGATGGAGTCCTTACAGGAAGCAGGGTGGGAAGAAGAGTGGTCTAGATAGCCATGGGAGTCAGTGGGTTTATAGTGGATGTCGGTCAGAAGTCTATCACCTGCGATGGAGATAGTGAGGTCAAGGAATGGTAGGGAAGTGTCGGAAATGGTCCAGGTGTATTTGCGTGCCGGATTGGAGTTAGTGGTGAAGCGGATGAAGTCAGTCAGTTGTGTGTGGGTGCAGGAGGTGGCACCAAAGCAATTGTCGATGTAGCGGAGGCAGAGGTCGGGGATGGGGCCCTGGTACGCCTTGAACAAGGATTGTTCGATGTACCCGACAAAGAGGCAGGTGTAGCTGGGGCCCATGTGCGAGCCCATAGCTACACCTTGTATTTGAAGGAAATGGGAGGAGTCAAACGAGAAGTTATTGAGGGTAACTAGGCGGAGGAGAGTATCAGTGGACGGGTATAGGTTGATTCTCCGGTCGAGGAAGAACCGGATGGCTTTGAGACCATCCTGGTGGGGGATGGAAGTGTAGAGTGACTGTCCATTTACCCTAATCCTACATTAATCCCATTTCAAGAACCATTTCAAGAACCAAACCAAGATTGGTTGCGTATGTAGTCTGGAGTATGGAGTAATATGTGCCTGATACTGAATTAGTATCACTGCATATGGGACATATATCCAATTAACTCGAAGATGGACACAAAATGCTGTGGTAACTCAGCAGGGCAGCCAGCATCTCTGGAGAGAAGGAATGGGTGTACAAAGCACTCATCCTATAAAAAATTTGCCTCACTCATTTCCTTTAATCCTTCCCCTTTTCACCTCTATTATTCCCTCTAGCCTTTGACATTTCTACCCTGGGAAAAAGGTTCTGGGAGGGGCTGTCTTTCAAGCTGGACGTTAGATTGAAGCTGTGTCTGCCTGGTTGGATATTTCTCAAGAACATGATTGGAGCGACATTTACAGTTCACTCCTGAGACTCCATCACCAGGTGCAATGCATCCTTGTGAAAATCTCAGTGCGACAACTTTAACAGTTTTCCTTGCATCTTTCACAGCGGTAAGCTTTGATCTTGGTTCCGTTCAATCGCTGATGCAGTCATGGTGTCTTACACATATTTCAAAGAGTGCATACTTTTAGAGACTTCAAAGCAACAATCTGTGGGCTCAGATGCCCAGCTATTTTGTGCCCAGTAAGTCTGTAAGCAGCAAAACTATGATGATGAATCAATTTCCTGCTAGATGTTTAGCAGATTGGGAGATGCTGAGCTTTCGTTGCAAAACCTAAATTCAAATCCATCTTGAACAAAGGGGATTTAACTTTATGGAGCCATAGAGTCATACAGCATGGAAACAGGCCCTTTAGCCCAACTTGTCCATGCTGAACAAGATGCCCCATCTCCACTCGTTCCACCTACCTGTGTTGGGCCCGTATCCTTCTAAACGTTTCCTGTCCATGTACCTGTCCAAATGACAATGTACCATACTGATATGGTAAGGAATAATTTGGTTAGCTTGACCAAATTCCCAATTTCCTTGGCTCCACAGTTCATTCATTAGCTCTACACTGCAATGACAAATTCACCCAGGGTGCATGAATTGACTCAAAGCAGAAAAAACCTTCACACTGGTGGTTTTGAGGTTGACAGATATTATTGTGACCACAAACTGTGCTGGCATTGTGCAATTAGCAGAAAACATAAAAGACAAACACAACAGAATAAATAGCATGCATTTTTATTGCCACTTAAACAAGATAATATCTCTGGGAGATATACTGCAAATTGATGCTGTCTCTAAGATGTACTGTAGATAAACACTTGGTCATGAGGGAATTCCAGAGCTCAAACAAGTTAAAAATAAAAGTTAAAAAATAGGTTAAAAAGAAGGCTGGCTCCATCCCGGGCGCAAAGTTGGATTCATGGGAGGTGGTCTTGGAGGGGAGGATGCTCCTAAAACTGTGGAGCATCTTGGACAATACAGCTCACCCCACTCCATGACACACTGGTCAACCTGAGGAGCACATTCAGCAACAGACTGGTTCCACCATGATGCAGGACAGAACAAACTGTACAACTCCTCTCCCGTCTGTCGTGAGGTAGATTGTCTCCCCTCCCCCCCCCCCCACCACCCTCCAATCTTTGCACACCCCCAATCCTTCCCACTCGTCACTTTAATTTAATTTCATGTATTTTGCGTTTTATGACTGTTGATAGATCAATTTCCTTCCTGGGATAAATAAAGTTGATGGTATCTTATCGTATTGTATCGTATTGTTTTGTATCGTAAAGGGGTGCATGTTTCCCTGTCTGAAGAGTCCAGAATGGGGAGAATGGCAGAGGGTGGGGGGCAGGGGTGGGGGAGGGGGTGATGGGGGGTGGGGGAAGGGGGGGGGTTGGTAGGAATAAGTGGTGGTTGGGTCACAGTCTCAGTGTAAGGACTCAGCTATTTAGGAATAAAGTGAGATTGAATGGTAGTGAAACTTTGAGATTCTCAAGACTATTTTGAATGCAGAGCAAGCTTGAGATGCTGAGTCATCTTCTACTTCTCCTGTTTACTTCAGTTCTTATCAGGAATACAATTCCTTTCCCTCAGTAGCACCTTCCTTCTCTTTGAACCTGCTCCTTTGCTATAAAGTCTCTCAATTGTGGTGGAGGTGAGAAACAAACTGCTTGGGGAACTCAAATGGCCGTGCAACATCTGTGGAGGTTAATGGACAGATGATGTTTCAGGTCGCGACACATCTTCAGACTATTGGAGGTTAATATGCAGAAGATAAGGTAACATGCTAAGAATGGGGGGGATCATGAGGACACAGAGAAGAGGACAGAACCCTGTGGTAGTGTGGCTCCCTACAGGTGTTGGCATATTGAGAGTTTTAAAATTCACTGATTGACCAGGCATCAGATTTCATTATCTTAGGCAGCAAGAAACAATGCTGTAATGAGGACATTTAACACCTTATTGCATGATGGTGCAGCAGTAGAGTTGCTGCCTTAGAGCGCCAGAGACCCGGATTTAATCCTGACTACGGATGCTGTTTGTATGGAGTTTGTAGGTTAATTGGATTTGGTAAATTGTCCCTAGTATGTAGGTTAGTGCTAGTGTACGGGGATCGCAGTGGACTTGGTGGACCAAAGGGCTTGTTTCCACGCTATATCTCTAATCTAAGGTAAACTAAGCCTTAGGAAAAATATCAGTTAAGTAAAACAACCTAGTTAATCAAAAATGTTGCAGGACCTGAAGAGACACAGGTGAAGCAGCAGCAGGAACAAAATTAACACTGTGGTTCTGCTCACTGAGGAATTATTTTACACCCGTTTTTTCCATCTCTCCATAATTATATTTTTAACATGAATTGCTTCACGCTGACAATGAGCTCCAATCAAATTCTCCTGACATGTTGGATAGCTTCGTAACATGAGAGAGTATTAAGAAAAGGGATGTCCTGTGCTTCACAGTGTTGTAAATAATGATCAGTATCTGTTATGGGTCCCATGGTGATGTGTGTAAATTATAACGCTATTTTGTGGCAAGACAGGGCACACATGATGTGACAATTGCAAGTTGCCACATATCCTGTTGAGTACTCAAGGAGGTGGCCCAAGAAATCGTGGATGCTTTGGTGATCATTTTCCAATGTTCTCTCGACTCTGGATCAATTCCTGTGGACTGGAGGGTAGCCAATGTAACTCCACATTTTAAGAAAGGAGGGAAAGAGAAAACGGGGAATTATAGACTTGTTAGCCTTCCATCGGTAGTGGGGAAGATGCTTGAGTCGATTGTTAAAGATGTTATAGCAGCGCAGTTGGAAAGCAGTGACAGGATCGGTCAAAGCCAATGGATTTATGAAGGGGAAATCATGCTTGACTAATCTTCTGGAATTTTTTGAGGATGTAACAAGTAGAATGGATAAGGGAGAACCAGTGGATGTGGTGTATCTGGACTTTCAAAAAGACTTTGACATGGTCCCACATGTGCAAAATTAGAGTACATGGTAATGGGGGTAGGATATTGACATGGATAGAGAACTGGTTGGCAGACAGGAAGCAAAGATTAGGAATTAATGGGTTATTTTCAGAATGGCAGGCAGTGACTAGTGGGATGCCACAAGGCTCGGTGCTGGGACCGCAGTTATTTACAATATATAGTAACGATTTAGACGAGGGAATTAAATGTGTTCTCCAAGTTTGCAGATTACACCAAGCTGCGTGGCAGTGTGAGCTGCGAGGAGGATGCTATGAGGCTGCAGGGTGACTTGGATAGGTTGGGTGAGTGGGCAGATGCATGGCAGATGCAGTATAATGTGGATAAATGTGAGGTTATCCACTTTGATGGCAAGAACAGGAAGGCAGATTATTATGTGAATGGTGTCAGATTCGGAAAAGAGGAGGTGCAACGAGACCTGGGTGTGCTTGTACATCAGTCACTGAAAGTAAGCATGCTGGTACAGCAGGCACTGGAGAAAGCTAATGGCATGTTGGCCTTCATTGCGAGAGGATTTAAGTTTAGGAGCAAGGAGGTCCTACTGCAGATGTACAGGGCCCTAGTGAGACCGCACCTGGAGTATTGTGTGCAATTTTGGTCTCCTAATTTGAGGAAGGACATTATTGCTATTGAGGGAGTGCAGCGTAGGTTCACCAGGTTAATTCCCGGGATGGTGGGACTGACATATGATGAAAGAATGGGTCGACTGGGCTTGTATTCACTGGAATTTAGAAGGATGAGAGGAGATCTTATAGAAACATATAACATATAAGCTAAAAATGTATAATTCTGACATTACCTTCCTACAAGAAACACACCTAAAACCTCAGGACCAAGTTAGGCTGAGGGCGAAATGGATAGGTCAAACATACCACTCTTCATTCACTTCAAAATCTAGAGGCACGTCAATTATCATAAGAAAAGGTATACCATTTAAAGCAAAGAATATTATAACAGATACAGAAGGGAGATACCTAATAGTTAATGGAGAAATCCATGACACTCCACTTACTTTGGTAAATATATATGCCCCTAACTTTGATAACCCCCACTTTTTCAATAAAATCTTTAATATAATTGCAGAGTCAAACTATCAAAATGTTATAATAGGCGGAGACTTTAATTGTGTTTTAGACCCGTACTTAGATAAATCAAGTCAAAAACAGAGAGGGAATATGAAATCGAAAACTGGGGAACTCCTCAATACCTACATAAACAACACTAATATAGCAGATGTTTGGAGAATTGTGAACCCAACTGGCAGGGAATATTTGTTTTACTCAATGGTACATAAGACATACTCACGTATAGACTACTTTCTGCTGGATACAAAATTAATCCCCCAAACATCTAATGCAATATATCATACAAATTCAATTTCAGACCATTCTCCACTAACTTTCTTTTTAAAACTGGAAGGATTGTCTAAGAATAATTCATTCTGGAGATTTAACTCTCAAATTTTAAAAGATCCACAAGCGAGTATATATTTAAAAGAACAAATGGAGGTCTTTTTTCAAACAAATGATACTTCAGATATATCGCCTACTTTACTTTGGGAATCTTTTAAAGCATACATTAGGGGTATTATAATTTCATATCAAGCTTTTCAAAATAAAAAGAATAAGAATGAACAAAGACAGTTAGAAGAACTTATTAGACAAATGGATATAGATAATGCTAAAGATCCAACAATAGATAAACATAATAAAATAATAATTTTAAAATTTAAATTAAATAAATTATTATCTGCCAAACTTATAAGACTTTTTCAAATTACAAAACAAGAGCACTTTGAATTTGGGGATAAACCGCATAAACTTTTGGCTCGCCAGCTAAAAAAACGAGAAAAGGAACATACTATACCAAAGATCAAATCAGATAAAGGGGAATTATTAACAACACCGAAGGATATTAATAAAAGATTTGCGCAATTTTACGAGAATTTGTATACATCTAAAACGATAATTGATTCCAATAATATCACAAAGTTCTTGGATACCTGTAATCTTCCAAAGTTAGAGCTGAAGGAACAAGAGGAACTGGGTGCACAAATCTCAATTAAGGAATTAGAAGATACAATAAACTCACTAAAAAATGGAAAAACACCAGGCCCTGATGGATTTACTAATGAATTTTATAAAAACTTTTATGAAAAAATAATACCAAGATTACAAAAAATGTACCAATACGCTTTTAAAAAACGAATACTACCTGATACATTAGCGGAATCAACGATTACATTAATACCTAAGAAAAATAAGGATTTAGAAGATCCTGGCTCATATAGAGCTATAGCATTGTTAAACACAGATCAAAAAATATTAGCGAAAACATTAGCCAGAAGATTAAGTAAATACATTAGTAAATTAATAAACCCAGATCAGACAGGGTTTATCCCTAAGAGATACTCTTCTAATAATATGAGACGTCTACTCAACATAATGCACTCACACAAATCTGAAGATCAAGAATTATCAATTATTTCGCTGGATGCTGAAAAAGCATTTGATCAAGTAGAATGGAATTATATGGATAAAGTATTACAAAAATTTCAACTGGGAGAGAATTTTATTTTATGGATTAAGTTACTATATAACAAACCTACAGCTAGAATACTTACTAATAACATATTATCCTCGAAATTTCAACTATCAAGGGGAAATAGACAAGGATGCTCATTATCACCACAGCTGTTTGCTCTCATTATTGAACCGCTAGCAGAAAAAATTAGAATACACCCTGATATTCATGGATATAATACTAAAGACTCATATAATAAAATATCTTTATACGCGGATGATATATTATTGTATATCACAAAACCTCAAATCACTATACCAAATATATTAAATTTAATTGAAGACTTCGGATCTTTTTCTGGATATAGAATAAATTGGAATAAAAGTGAAATTATGTCAATAAAACCGAAAGATTCAACACATCTTTTAAAATTCCCTTTTAAAATAGCTACAGAAAAATTTAAATATTTGGGAATCGAAATTACCAGAGCATATCAAGGTATGCTCAGGGCAAATTTTGACCCCCTACTTAATAAACTGAATACATTAATTAAATTCTGGAAAACGCTTCCGATGTCTTTAATAGGCCGAATAAACGCAATAAAAATGATCTTTTTACCACAAATTTTATACCTATTTCAATCAATTCCTATATACTTACCTAAGAAGTTTTTTAAAAAACTCGACTCAGATATCACTAATTTTATATGGGACTATAAATCACATAGAATACAAAAAACCCATCTGAATAAATCTAAAGTATTGGGGGGTCTAGCACTACCCAATTTTATGTATTATTATTGGTCAGTAAATATTAAAAACATGATTCAACTGATGGATAACTCCGCCCAGCAAGTAGACTGGATTGTAATGGAGAAAGAGGATTGCTCCTCTAGAAACATTGGAGCGATCCTCCTCTCTCCAATGAAATTGAATAACATAAACTATAATAAGAACCCAATTATTCATAGTACAATCCTTATTTGGAAACAAATAAAACAAAATTTAAAATTAAGAAACTTATCACTTTTATTACCTATAGTCAATAATCCTTCGTTTAGTCCTTCTATTATAGATAAAGCTTATACACAATGGGATAGACTAGGAATTAAAACGCTTGGTGACTTGTATGAAACCGGAAAATTACTTTCATTTCAACAATTACAAATAAAATATAAACTCGGAAATAATCAATATTTTAAATACTTTCAAATATGCGACTATTTGAAAAAATATATAAAAGATCATCATAATAACCCAGCAGATGTACTGGACGAGGCAATGCAGACAAAAGCGGAATCAGCAAACTTAATATCATATTTGTACAATATTATCTTAAATGTACAAATACCATCTACGGAGGGTATCAGAAGAGACTGGGAACAAGAGTTAGCCATTAAAATTTCAAAGGAAAGTTGGAATGAATACTTATTAAAAGTACATAAATGCTCGATTAATGTAAGACACACTTTAATACAATTTAAAATTTTACATAGATTATATTATTCGAAAACTAAAATTCATAAAATTTTCCCAAACGTATCATCTATTTGTGATAAATGTCAATCCCAAGAAGCAACTATAGCGCACTCATTTGTCTTCTGTACAAAAATTCAAAAATTTTGGAATGAAATTTTTGAAATCTTTACAAAGTTATTTAAAACAAGACTGATACCCAAAGCAGAATGGATTATCTTCGGAATAACGGAAGATGATCCAGAACTAAATGTGTTTCAAAAGAAATTAATGGATTATGGGTTAATAACTGGAAAAAAGCTAATTCTAAAATTTTGGAAGAAGGCTCCAATACCAACTATAAATATGTGGATTTCAAATATGTTTGAAACACTACACCTTGAAGAGATAAGACTCCTCCTAGCAGGTAAACCAGATCACTTCCACCTGACGTGGTCTGCATTTATAGAATTATTACAAACATAGGGTGCAAAAGTACTTTAAAAAAATAAAAAATTGAGGTCGGGTAAGGGGGGATGATAGTTGAAGAGTTGGTATGTCCTATTTACGTGATGCTCAAAAAAAAAACATTTGTTTTTCTTTTTTTCTCTCTCTCTTTTCTTTTCTTAGGGCCTATTTCTTAACTCCTTTTTTTTTGTCTTTAATTTCGCTTTCATAGGGTCCTCGTCCTTTTTTTTTTTTTTTTTGTTTGTTGTTACATTTTCTACACTTTTCTACACTTGCACTTTTTCCTTCACTTTCTTCTCTCTTTCAATCTTTTCTTTCTTTAGCGTAAAAAAAAAATAAAGGGAGTACATTAATTGTAAGAAGATATAAATGACGAGTATTAATGTATGTGGCTGTGATGTAATGTACTTCTAATAAATAAAAATTAAAAAAAAAAAAAAAAGAAACATATAACATTCTTAAAGGATTGGACAGGCTAGATGCAGGAAAAAAATTCCCGATGTTGGGGAATCCAGAACCAGGGGTCACAGTTTAAGAATAAGGGGTAGGCCATTTAGAACTGAGATGAGGAAAAACTTTTTGACCCGGAGAGTTGTGAATCTGTGGAATTCTCTGCCACAGAAGGCAGTGGAAACCAATTCATTGGATGTTTTCAAGAGGGAGTTAGATTTTGCTCTTAGTAGCAATGTTACAAAATTTTGAGATTTTAAAATTAAAGTCTGCAATTTATCCCATCAGATAAAGCATAAAAAGAAGTTTAATTTGACACTTAATTCACTTTCATATCTTCAGTATTAAAAAGGTTATGGCCATTATCATACTCAGAAATTAGCATTTGTTCCCTATTGCTTTTCCATTGACTTAACACAAAAGCTGTGATCGAGGACAGTTAAAAGCCCATAACGTTCTTAAAAATTATGATAACTGAAAGAAATTTTCAGTTATTATAGATTGAAGCATTCTGAAACAAATATGAAATAATCTTACTTCGAAGACATGAAAGTAAAGCATATAATTAGTTAGTTACCTAATTGTAGCTAATTACAAAATTAAATTACTAGATCTAAACATCTATCAATTTCTTAAGAATAGATTAACATTTTTAAATAGCCTAAGTGTCCAAATAACATTCACACAATAATTCACAATATAACATAATTTTTAAATCTAATTTTCATGAATTTACAGGCCAAATGGAAGGAATTGAATGTTTAATACCTGTAAATTAATGGGCATTTAATTCATCTTGCGAGTGAGGATTTCTGGAACGCGATCTTTTGGAACGTTCATTTGCGGTGAATTTAACCCCGTATTGGCATGAAAAATACTGCCGTTAATTCGGGGAATAAAATCACCGTGTCGCATGTAAAAATGTGAATTAAAGGCTTCTTAAGGAGAACGTTTATACATTAAAATAAAGCACTTTTGTTTACCTTTCCATTGTGTGAAATCCGTCCCCGTTGTTGGCGTTGACGCTTCAGAAGATGATTTTAAAATGATTCCAACGCTGAACTTGTTGGGAGATTTTTAAAACAAACTACGCAAAACGGCACTCGGAACGCTTCTTCCACAGAGACTGGTACTCCAACAAAGTATAATTCAGGACAAGGGAGGAGAAACCCGCGCTTTTACCCCGCCCCCCCTTAAAGGCGCCAAAATCGCGCACACGGCCAGTGACAGAATTACAGCGCCGCTGAAGGCAAGTATTGTAACATACCTACTCTTAGGGCTAAAGAAATCAAGGTTATGGGGAAAAAGCAAGAACGGGGTACTGATTTTAGATGATCATCAGCAATGATCATATTGAATGGTGGTGCTGGATCAAGGGGGCCGAATGGCCTACTCCTGCACCTATTGTTCTATCTTTCTATGTCTATGTTTCTATCCCACCTCCCTCGATGCCTTGTTATGTATTTGGACTTCGAGCAAAATGCAGGACAAAGAATTAGAGTTAAACATAAACCAGATTAACCAAGTCCTCGGTGAGATTAAACTTTGTGCAAATCTGGAACATTATAGTAAAAAGAAGCTATTATCTAACAAGAAAAGAATGTTAGGCCTTTTACAGCGTAATGTCTGAACTTTGATTGCCATTACAGAACATTATATTGGAAACTGTAATTATCCTGAATACCAATAAACAGAGACAAAGAGTTGCTGCACTGGCTTTTATACTTGGGGAATGCTTTCATCAAAAGTATTTCAATCTCCTGCAGACCTGCCATCTTAAACATTATGTATGAACATCGCGGGTCATTTGTGCTTTCCTGCTCATAGAGATTAAAGTCTATTTCTGCGCTCTCTACTGTATATCGAGACCAGCAGACTGGAAATGTTGATAGAAAATTCAACCGACCAAATGCACGAGTATGGCTTGAAAAATTAATGGGCATGTATTTTCCTGTGTGCTTTCTTGTTCCCCAAAGGTTGCGATGTTGGTTTAGTTTACTGACATTTTGTCAGCTGCCTCTAGCATGAAAAACTCAGTTTGACAGTCCTATCCTTTAAACAAATATCTATGTTGTGCACAGTGCAATTGAGCATGAACAGGTGTTAGTGTTTAATTTGCTAAACTTTTCTGCTGTGAGCATTTTAAGGGTGAGTACAACTACATGTGAAATGCAGCTTGTGAAGAAAAGCCATCTCAATTTAGCTCCTCTTTTTTTTACCAAATGCCACGCTCTCATTCAACTAGAAAGCCTGTAATCTATTATTCATGTTCAAATTTTGGGTCAGCATGTTATCTCTTTGAAAATTTAAAACTGATGAAGGAATGGTGTGCGTTGCTTCTTTTAGTCCTTCCTCCCTGATTCTGGATTTATACTCTCAACTTCGCTTTAATGAATGGTTGTGCCCTTGGGACCCGATCTCCAGGCAATGCGGAGAGCAGAGATTCTTTTGTGGTATTGTGCTCTCCATTTAATGCTCAAGCTGGTTCAAGGTGATGATCTGAGGCTCTCGGAAACGAGAGCCCAAGGTTTCTGCAAAAGTAATTTGAGCGGCTGTACGAAGGACCCTTGTCACACAGACTTTGCTGCACATCTCTAAATAAATACCACATACACCTTCGTGTGATATGTGCCCAGAAGACAATCCTTTGTAGCACCAAGGCTCTATATAGCATGTTGCAGCCTGCCTCTGACATGCATTCTTTAGAAATCAACGAATGGCTTTCGGAGCTGGAGTGAAGCACACTGACTTGACTCTATCGGGATCAAGGAAAGAGCGTTCACGTCAGGCACAAGTAGCGCAAGACAGACACCATTGTATACTGATGCCAAGAAGTGTGTTCAGCTCTGGCTGAACAATTTCTAATCTTGATGTGGACTCGATAAGAAGAAGACTTGACTATGTTGCATGCTGTGCTTATTCAGGTGGGGATCAACTGCAAACCAATAGATTTGTCATGATGGCATAGAAAGTTCACACACTTACGCTACCATGGGCTGAAAGGAAACGGCTGTTGAAGCTATTGTTGTATTGGCTAAAAATTCTGCTTTTTTATTTTCTGGATAATTAAAAAAAGTGAAACTGAAACATTCCCAGTGAGAAATATAGACTGAGTTTCTTTGCCAGATAGTTGTTGTCCATGCCCTCTTGTGATATCCCAACAGTGATACCCCATCTATCTGCCCTCTCTTCACTGAATTCCCCTTCCCACCCCCGCCATCCTGGTGCACACACATTTCCTCCACCATGTCCCACCACCCTAGTCACCCTGATCCTTTCCCCTCCTCAAGGTTTCAAGGTCAGTTTATTGTCACATCTACCAATTAAGGTAGTGTAATTTGAGTTACCATACAGCCATACTAAGTGAAAAGCAACAAGACACACAGCCACATAAAATAAAAGTTAACATAAACATCCACCACAGCGGCTCCCCGCATTCCTCACTGTGATGGAAGGCAATAAAGTCCAATCTTCTCCCTCTTTATTCTCCAGTGGTCGGGGCTGTCGAACCATCCGCAGTCGGGGCCATCAAAGCTCCCGCAGCCAGCGATCCAAAGCCCTCGTGTTGGGATGATCGAAACTCCCGCGTCGGGACGGTTAAACTCTGTACACTTATCTCCCATCCCCGAGTCCCATATTTCCCATTTATCCCCCCCCTCTTATTTTCCCTCTCCCCTATCACCTTACACCCATAATCCAATTCCCTGGCTTCACACCAGTGATCCCAGTACACTAACAATATCCTACACACTAGGTCAATTTACAATCTTTACCAAAATCAGTTAACCTACAAAACTGTACGTCTTTGTAGTGTGGGAGGAAACCTGGGGAAAATCTACACATGTCATGGGGAGAACGTACAAACTCTGTGCAGACAGCACTCGTAATCAGGGTTGAATCCGGATCTCTGACGCTGTAACGCAGCAACTCTACCGCTACGCCATTGTGCCGCCCCAAGAGAAGCTGCACAGACCTGGGTTCGATTTTTAATTTCTCTCTGTGAATCTCATATTCAATCGTAATTTCAGTGCTCAATGGGAGTTAAATGCATGTCGAGATTAATCAAATAGCAGGATAGTACAGAACAGTTGCAAATAGTGAGAATCAAAAGAAGATGCAGATACTAGAAATGTAAAATTACAACTGAAAATGCTGGAGATACTCAGCAGGTCAGGTCACATCCGTGGGTAACGAAACAGTGGTAATGTTTCTGGTTGAAGATCCTCCATCAGAACTGGGAGGGATACACAAGAAACGTATGAAACGTATGTTTGTTGCTTCTCTCTGCTCGCTGGTGCATTTTGGTTGGGTTTGTGAAGTACTGTGAATGAAGCCTTGGCAAGTTGCTGCAATGCGTCATTTTTATGATAGAGTAGAATAGTGTTAATTCACTGGACCAACATCAGGCAGCCTGGACTATCGATCCTGGGTCATGAGTTGAAACATAGCCAGAGAAACAGGGGAATTTAAGTAAGTTCAAATAAGTAAGTACCTTGAATGAACATAACAGTAGGCCCATCTCGGTCATGACTGACCATGGGTGATGCATCCTGGTCAGATGCAAGCCTGGGCGATGTCATATAGAGGACAGGCTGTTGCCCATGCAGCACGCCCCCCTCTCCACATTGCTGATCAATCCAAAGGAACAGCAGGGCCGTTACAGTTTGACACCAGCGCCGTCGCAGGAGCTGCCAGAGCGAGGTTGTAGACAACGACGAACTGCCTTAGGGGCTCCGACTCCGGATTTTCTTGAGGTTTACTCCTGGAGCCTTTTGCATGACTGGATATGGCCACAAGGCAGTGGAGGTTTTAAATCAGAGTTTTCCCTCTCCTAGATAGACTGCCTTCCCAGGCTGACGAGCCCCATCTGCCCAAACATAACAATATTATAAGTAATATGCAACATGGGCCAACCGAATTGCCATTTAAACAAACAGCTGGTTCATCAAACCTCTTCAGGTCATGGGATCCTAACTAAGTGTAACCTATCATAGACACAACCAGTTGGAGTAACTCAGTGGGCCAGGCAACATCTCTGGAGAAAAGGAATATGCGACGTTACGGTTCGAGCCCCTTCTTCAGACTGAGAATCAGGAGAGTGGGAAAATAGAGGTATGAAAAGGTACAGAACATATCAGAGCCAGCACCGATGGCTAAGGAAAGGTGGAGCCCACAATGGTCCATTGTTGGTTGTGGATGAGGTGATCATGAAGGGATACGAACAGTGAAACTAGCAAGATGACTCGGGTGGGGGGTAGTGTAACCTATCTGTGACTTTAGGGTTGATCAATGACTTTGAACCGCCTCTTCAAGTCACGGGAAATTAGAGATGGATGATAAATGCCCTCATTTTTGATGCTGCAAGCATTCTGTGAATGAATAATAAAAAAAAAAAACTAGCAGCCGAATTGTAATGGAGGTTTACGAAAAGAGAGTGTATTTTTGACATCCAACATTTAATGCTCATCCCTCATTTCCCTCGAGTGGTTTTGCAGACCATTTCATAGGCCTCTGGGTCTGGGATCATGCAGAGGTCAGACTAACTTGGCATGGCAGGTTTCCGCCCCGAGGACATTTTTGAACGTTGGACTTTTATCATCGAAGCTAAAACCTTCAGATGCTGGAAGTCTGACACATGAACGGAACAGGTCGGAAAGACTCAGCAGGTTCCACTGACGTGTCATTGACATGAAATGTCGATTGTTTCTCCAGTCATGGATATTGTCTGTCCTACCTTATAAGCTTGAGTTACTAATAACTGTCCAATAGTTTCATGGCTACCGTTACCAAGACCAGCGTAGTTTTTGAATGCAAGTTTTAATTTGTCAAACTGTATATGGCTCAATTACTATGGCATGAGGCGAACAGGTTTATTGGCCCAGACTATTGGGTTTCAAAGCTTGTAACTGCAGCAGAGAGACACCATTCCCATATTTAAGCTAAAATAAATAAACAAGAGAATAACATTATCAAAGGATTTGAAAAGCATCTGCCTACTGCAGACCTTTCCACCTGGCTGACTGAACGGTTGCCTAATTAATATGTCTGGACATTATGGGCTGGAAGATGCCTTGTGAATCATTGTGGGTGTCAGGGATTATGGGGAGAAGGCAGGAGAATGGGGTTAGGAGGGAGAGATAGATCAGCCATGATTGAATGGCGGAGTAGACTTGATGGGCCAAGTGGCCTAATTCTGCTCCTATCACTTATGAACTTATGAATATGTTATGGCGTGACACCAACTTGGAAGGAAATAGGTTTGATTGCTGTTCTTATTGTAATTATGAATACAATTTGGACTTTCCTATGGGTGTACTAAATTTGTCCTTGAATTTCCTTAGATAAAGATCAGAACATCTGCTCAAGTTTTTCTCCTGATGATCACGCAGCCTGACAGGATGGTACATAGTTAAGGGAATTGCAGTAGAATTCCTCCCCGTACACCACTTTACCACAATAGCGGGACGTTGAAATTGTCTACGTTCATTTCAAAGTAACATTAGCAAATTTGCAGATGACACAAAGCTGGTTGGCAGTGTGAACTGTGAGGAGGATGCTATGAGAATGCAGGGTGACTTGGACAGGTTGGGGGAGTGGGCAGATGCATGGCAGATGCAGTTTAATGCGGATAAATGTGAGGTTATCCACTTTGGTAGCAAAATACAGGAAGGCAGATTACTATCTAAATGGCGTCAAGTTGGGAAAAGGGGAAGTACAACGGGATCTGGGGGTCCTTGTACATCAGTCTATGAAAGTAAGCATGCAGGTACAGCAGGCAGTGAAGAAGGCGAATGGCATGTTGGCCTTTATAACAAGAGGAATCGAATATAGGAGCAAAGAGGTCCTTCTGCAGTTGTACAGAGCCCTAGTGAGACCACACTTGGAGTATTGTGTGCAGTTTTGGTCCCCTAATTTGAGGAAGGACATTCTTGCTATTGAGGGAGTGTAGCGTCGGTTTACAAGGTTAATTCCCGGGATGGCAGGACTGTCATATGCTGAGAGAATGGAGCAGCTGGTCTTGTACACTCTGGAGTTTAGAAGGATGAGAGGTGATCTCATTGAAACATATAAGATTGTTAAGGGCTTGGACACACTAGAGGCAGGAAACATGTTCCCGATGTTGGGGGAGTCCAGAACCAGGGGCCAGAGTTTAAGAATAAGGAGTAAGCCATTTAGAATGGAGACAAGGAAACACTTTTTCTCACAGAGAGTGGTGAGTCTGTGGAATTCTCTGCCTCAGAGGGCGGTGGAGGTAGGTTCTCTGGATGCTTTCAAGAGAGAGCTAGATAGGGCTCTTAAAAATAGAGGAGTCAGGGGATATGGGGAGAAGGCAGGAACGGGGTGCTGATCGGGGATGATCAGGCATGATCACATTGAATGGCTCGAAGGGCCGATTGGCCTACTCCTGCACCTATTGTCCATTGTCTATTGTCTATTGTCATTCAGGCGCAATGGCTATAAGGTTCAGTCATTGCTTTCGGCAGGTGAGTGGTGAAGTGGTGGTTTAGCTTAGTTTAGAGATACAGCACGGAAACAGGCCCTTCGGCTCACCGAGTCCACACCGACCAACGATCCCCGCACATTAACACTATCCCACACACTAGTGACATTTTACAATTAGACCAAGCCAATTAGCCTACAAACCGGCACGTCTTTGGAGTGTGGGAGGAAACCCGAGCTCCCGGAGAAAACCCACGCAGGTACTGGGAGGAACGTACAAACTCTGTACAGACAAACTCCCGTAGTCAGGATCTAACCCAGGTCTCTGGCGCTGTAAGGCAGCAACTCGACCTCTGTGCCACCGTGCCACCCTGGAAGTTGAGGAAGGTGAGGAAGTTGAATAAATTGGATGGTGTGGAAATGTCTGTAAAGTTAAATACCAAGAGGACATGTTATTGCATGGAGGATGACACGGAGATCTCTTATTAAGTTGCTGACAAGCATAATACATTTAACCTGTCATTGTCTCTGGGATGGATGTGCTTGAGAGGCGTATGAGGCACAAGGTGCAGGTCATCTTGAAAACCCCGGGCATCCCCTCCATGTAATTCTGGAGAGTCAAAAGAGCACTCGGAACAACAACAAGCTCTTCTCCCATCCCTGTAGAACGGAGCGGTTCAGGAGATCCTTCACCCCTGCAGCCATTAGATTTTATAATTCGGACCGCTAGGCTGTAGGAGGATTCGTTTTTGCATTTTTAAATTTTTAATTGTTAATTATTGGTCTTTTTAAGTATTTATTGCTCTCAGGTAGTGTCCACATTGTATTTTATGTATTTTCTGTCTGCGTTCGTTTTGAATGTGTGGGTTTGTTGATTGGGGGCTTCTGGACACCTGAATTTCCCTGAGGGGATCAATAAAGTATTTATTATTATTATTATTATTATTATTATTATTATTATTATTATTATTATTATTATTCTCTTATTATATTGACCACGAAAAACTAACTCTGGAGAAATAGTTAACAACATCATGGGATTTACCAAGCAAAGAATGTTCATTTATCTAGACAGAACATGTCGAACTGCATGAAATTAAATTCAACACAATAAAATTATTTTTTTCAGAATTTTTCAGAGTTATTTCTTTGCGCTTCCTTGTTTCTCACTCACTTTATCTGTTTAAGTGTTCCTGTCCAGGGGTTTCCTGCAGTTTTTATTTTACGAGCTTTAAGGTTTAAACTTTTCTTCCTTACTGCACCAGTAATTTTAAAATTATAATGTTTCTTCAAAGTTAACTCATTTTCCTCAGTGAAGTGTGAAGAGTCCTATCAATCAATGTACTGAGGTAATATAGTGAATTAAACCTATAAGGCTGTTTTTTTAAAAACTGCAAGAAAATGACTAATATGTTGAAAAAGTAACAATTGTTCAGTAACTGACAGATCGCCATGCTGCATTAGCCAGGATTAAGTCTTACCGTGAATATTTGTGGAACTGAATCAGAAAATGCTGATGAAGTCTTCAAATGCCATTGAAACCCTACAAGCCTCATCGAGGTGTTTCAAGAAGAGAACATGTGACCAATACTAATGTGATTGATTTACAGGCGGGCGGCACAGTGGCGCAGCGGTAGAGTTGCTGCCTGACAGCGCTGGAGACCCGGGTTCGTTCATGACTGTGGGTGCTGTCTGTACGGTGTTGCTACGTTCTTCCTATGACCTGCGTGGGTTTTCTCCGAGATCTTCGGTTTCTTTCCACACTCCAAAGACGTACAGGTTTGTAGGTTAATTGGCTTGGTATGATTAGAAAACTGTCTCTAATGTGTGAAGAATAGTGTTAGTGTGCAGGAATCGCTGGTCGGTGTGGATTCGGTGGGCCGAAGGGCCTGTTTCCGTACCGTATCTCTAAACTACACTAAACTACATGTGATGCACAAGAAACTGCAGATGCTGGAATCTTGATCAAAAAGCAAAGCGCTGGAATAACTTAGATTAAGTGGGTCAGGCAGCATCGGTGGAGGGGATGGACGGACAATCTTTTGGATCGGGACCCTTCTTCAGACAATTTGGAGTAGGGGGGGGAGGGGGTGAAAGCTGGAAAAGAAAGGTGGGGACTGAAGGAACTGCTGGAATCCTGAGCAAAACACTAAGTGCTGGAGTATTTCAATGGGTCAGGCAGACTGAGAAAGGGAAAAGAGGTGTCAGAGATTGCCCAAGTGAATTTGAGGGCAAGATGGAAGTTAGTAGTAAAGTTGATGAAATCAACAAGTTCTGCACGTGCAGGAGGCAGTCCCGATGTAGTCATTGATGTAGTGGAGAGAGTTGGTGAATACTGCTGGGTTACATTTAGAACAAGGATTGTTCAATGCGACCAACAAAAAGGCTGGCATTTCTGGGGCTCATGCAAGTGTTCATGGCTCCACCTTTGACTTAAAGAATGGAGAACTGGAAGGTCCTGAGACCTTCCTGAGGGGGACTAGAGATGGAGAGGAATTGGACGTCCATGGTAAAGAGAAGGCAATGAAGTCCTTGAATTTGAAAGTTATTGAAGTGGTGAAAAGTGTGTGAGATGTCTTGGATGTAGGTCGGAAGGAACTGGACCAGCGAGGGGTGCGGGGCAGGGAACAAAATAGGGCTGAGGTATTTGGAGATGAGTTTGGCGGGGCAAGAGCAGGCAGAAACAATGGGTCTGCCAGGGCAGTCCTGCTGGTGGATTTGGGGACGGAGGTAGAAATGGGCAGGGGTTGATGACCTAAACGCTTAGAAGCGGGTAGAGATGAGATTGCCCAAGGTGTTTGTGATGGTCTGGGAGATGGTGGCCTGGTAATCGTAAGGGGAGCCATGGGCAATGGGTAGGTATGAGGAGGAGTCTGAGAGCTGATGCCTGGCCTCATCATGGTAGAGTCACAATGTAGACTACAATGTAACTTCCCTCATGATGACTTGATGACAACATTGGGATTGTTTCTGAGTGAGTGGAGAGCTGCATTTTGGAGGGGGTGAGTTTAGAATGAGTGAGTTTAGAGTACGTAAGGGGAGTGGAGAAATGGCAGAAAATGCCAGATCAATATGCTGGCTGACTAGCATTTCAGAGGTTTGGTCTCGCTTGGTTTGGAGTGGGGCGAAGGCGTTTGGTTTCACTGCTTCAAAAAGGGCCTGAGATGAATTGCGTTCAAGTGTACTTTTGTATAAGTGTAACATTTGAAACCAAAGGTTGCACCTTCTCTGAACGTTTGACCAATTCAAAGCAAAGTTTGAACTGGGAAGATGCTCATTAGTTCATTTGGTTTATGCTTGGTTCACTGCATGCCTTCATTTGAAGAGCAGCTTTGTAAACTGAATTGCTAGTCATTGCATCGCAATCAGCAGGATGCTAATGGATTTATCTAATCGAATCTCTGTTAATTATAATTACCCACCAGTATGATTTAGACTCTCAATTTGATATGCAGGTAGAACACATTTACAATAAAAAATGGTGCACATACTCTGTTCAAGTTTAATTTATTGTAAAAGGTTACTGAGGGACATTTGTGGGACATAAAGGTCAGTTTAAATAGAGGCACATCTTCTGTTGGGCATGTCACACTTACATTTATTGTATCTGTGTAACGTCTTGATTTGGAACATTAAAATGGTTGCCAGGTTACCCGCTCTTGAGGATTTGAACTGCAAATCTGTATGTGCATTCATAGAGTCACAGAGTCATAAAGTCTTTCAGCATGGAAACAAGCCCTTCGACCCAACTTGTCCTTGCTGACCAAAAAGCCCCATCTACACTGGTCCCACCTGCTTGCATTCGTCCATATCCCTTTTGTCCATAACCTTTCCTATCTATGTACATGTCCAAATGTATTTTAAATGCTGTTGTAATATCTGCCTCAATTACCCCCTCTGGCAGCTCATTCCATATACCCATCACCCACAATTTGAAAAAGTTGTACCTCACGTTCCTATTAAATCTTTCTCCTCTCCCTTTAAACCTATGTCCTCTGTTTGAAGATTCCCTCACTCTGGGTAAAAAGCTCTGTGCATTCACCCTATCTATTTCCCTCGTGAATCTTTTGATCAGAGCCTCAACCTCTCTCATCATTCAGGTTCCTTACTCCCACCTGCCTTTACCCTTCACTCTAACAGGAACATGCATGCCTTGAAACCTCACCATCGCATTTTTGAAAACATCCCACTTTCCGGACATTCCTTTTCCCACATACAACCCACTCCAATCAACGTTTGCAAGTTTCTGTCCAATATCCTCAAAGTTAGCCTTGCCCCAATTCAGAATTTTAACTTGTGGGCCCACCCTGTCTTTATTCATGACTATTTTAAAGATAATAGAACAATGGTCGCTGGTCAGACACTGGTGTCTCAATCACAGAATCTCTTGTCTGCCCCCCTAACTAACAAGTCTCCAACCACTATGGCTCTGCCTGATATTACCTTTCTTCACTGTGCCTTAGAGCTCGGCTCAGTGCCACAGAGCTGACTGCTATTATGCTTCACCCCTAACGATTACCCATGTAAATGTTTAGCAAAATGTTGTAAAAAAAAATGCCCCTTCAAATATTAATGCAAAATACATATTTTTAAAATTTGATCATTATATCTCATACATATTTCAGAAATACAAGGATATTCTAATGTAGAGAACAATTATCAACTTGATATTCACTGAACGTCTTTCCATTTTTATACCAAGTACAATTTGAACATTGTTCCAGTAATTTTCTGACTCCTTGTTCGTTTTACGTTTTAATGCTCAAAATATGGTAATGTATCATCAGGAAAGGACGACATTTGTGAATTCTTTGAATTTTTATCAAATTTAATTGAGAAAATGTAACACACCACCCAACAGATAGGTGATATGTCCTATGCTCGTTGATGGAGGGGTTTGTAAGGTATTTGAAGAGGAGATAATTGCTGTAGATGCTAAACGTTTGGTTGCAGCATTACAGTTAAAGCTAACCTATTTAATTAAACTTATTTATGGAACTAGTGTTGCTAACACATTTAAAATTCACAACCCATTCAAAGTTGCCCATGAGAAAGTGAGAAGCTTTAGGCAGAGGGTGGTGAATCTGTGGAATTCATTGCCACAGATGGGTGTGGAGGCCATATCAATGTATATTTTTAAGGCGGAGTTGACAGATTGTTGATTAGTAAAGATGTCAGGGGTTAATCTTGAAAAGTTGTGCAAAATGTTTTCATGGGATGTAAAGGTGTCAAAGGAAACCATTACTGGACTAATGCTGGAGTAACTCAGCTAGTTAGGCAGCATCTCTGGAGAAAAGGGAGTTACTCCAGCATTTTGTGTCCATCTTCAATGTAAACCAGCATCTGCGAAGGCAGGAGAATGGGGTTGAGAGGGAAAGATAGATCAGCCATGATTGAATTGGTGGGCCGAATGGCCATATTCTGCTCCGAGAACTTATGAACTTATAAAGCCTATTTCTTAAACTGCTGTAGTCCTTGGAAAGTAATGTTGGGTCAGGAGTTCCATGGTGGTGAGATTGACAAACACAAGGTGCATTGAAGGAAGACATAAAACCTGCTGTAGTTAACTATTAAGTAACAGTTTCAATGGGATGAATGTTTGCAAAGAGAATATTTGTAGGATACTGGGCATCTCAGGGTCAACCATTTTGATGGCGTGCAGTCACATAAAGGTCAGATCAATGGGTCAGGACTAATCGGAATAACTCTTTCAAAGAGCCACAATAGTAAAATGAGCTCAATGTGTAGGAAAGAACTGCAGATACCGGTTTACACCGAAGATAGACATAAAATGCTGGAGTAATGCCAAAACATTTTTTGGCATTTGACTCTCGTTAATTAACAGGGAGACATGGTCTTTTATGACCTCTAGCCTGAGGTGTGGATCGGCATAGGTCACCTAATTTACTCTGCTAACTTCTGCTTGAGCTGTTGCCTCTGCAATATCTCGTCCTGCTGTTACTAGTTGCATAGCAGCATTTTCTTAGACTTTTATTATTCATTCATGACCCTTGTTTGCAAATACTTTCAAATTGTTGGACTAATAGTAGCAATGTTACAAAATTTTGAGATTTTAAAAATAAAGTCTGCAATTTATCCCATCAGATAAAGCATAAAAAGAAGTTTAATTTGACACCTAATTCACTTTCATATCTTCAGTATTAAAGAGGTTATGGCCATTTTCATACTCGGAAATTAGCATCTTGTTCCCTATTGCTTTTCCATTGACTTAACACAAAAGTTGTGATCGAGGACAGTCAAAAGCCCATAACTTTCTTAAAAATTAAGATAACTGAAAGAAATTTTCAGTTATTATAGATTGAAGCATTCTGAAACAAATATGAAACAATCTTACTTAGAAGACATGAAAGTAAAGCATATAATTAGTTAGTTACCTAATTGTAGCTAATTACAAAATTCAATTACTAGATCTAAACATCTATCAATTTCTTAAGAATAGATTAACATTTTTAAATAGCCTAAGTGTCCAAATAACATTCACACAATAATTCACAATATAACAGAATTTTTAAATCTCATTTTCATGAATTTACAGGCCAAATGGAAGGAATTGAATGTTTAATACCTGTAAATTAATGGGGATTTAATTCATTTGGCGAGTGAGGATTTCTGGAACGCGATCTTTTGGAACGTTAATTTGCGGTGAATTTAACCCCGTATTGGCATGAAAAATACTGCCGTTAATTCGGGGAATAAAATCACCGTGTCGCATGAAAAAATGTGAATTAAAGGCTTCTTAAGAAGCACTTTTATACATTTAAAGAAACCACTTTCGTTTACCTGTCCCGTGTGTGAAATCCGTCCCCGTTATCGGCGTTGACGCTTCAGGAGCTGCTTTTAAAATTACTGTAGCGCTGACATTGACGATTTAATAAAAATAAAATATACACAAATCGCCACTAGGAACGATTCTTCAGCCAGCGCTGGTACTCCAACAAAATATTAACCAGGACAAGGGAGGAGAAACCCGCGTTATAACCCCGCCCCCCCTTAAAGGCGCCAAAATCGCGCACACGGCCAGTGGCAGAATTATAGCGCGACTGAAGGTAAGTTTTGTAACATACCTACTAATAGCCCATTCAGGATAGAGAAGATCCTGCTCACGCACGTACCTACATAGATAAAAGTGGAAAATGCTGGAAAATCTCAGCAGGTCAGGTGGTATCTGCATAAATAAAAATAGTTAATGCTTCAGGTCCAAGACTCTTCAACATTCAGTTCTGATGAAAGGTCTCAGACTAAAATGTTAATCGTTTCTCTCTTACCACAGCTGCTGCCTGACCTGCTGAGATTTTCCAGGAATTTATGTTTTTATTTCAGATTTGCAGCAAATGCAATTTTATTTTAAATTTCATACCTGCATTGTTGATAGCAGTATAGAAAGGAAATTTGGTTGATTTTTCGTTCCCACTGAGTTACTCCAGTTTTTTATGTCTATCTTCAATTATCTTTTAAAATTCCTCTACTTCATTTACTTTCATCTAGTTTCACCATGAGGTTTGATGCAGAGAGTGGAATGAACTTTGGATAGTTTGGGCCTTAAGGGCCTGTCCCACTTGACGATTTTGTTCGGCTACTGCCGGCATCATTGACTGATGTATCAGGTCACCGAAAAAGTCATGGTGTGATGCGGTATGACACGGTGGTGACGCGGCGTGATGCAGCATGATGACATATTGACGAGCGGTGTTTCCTCAAGTGTCGCAACATTTTTTTTGTCGCCGCTGGATTTAGAAATGTTCAAAGTCTTTCAGCAACCTTCATACATCAGTCAATGACGCCGACAGTCGTCGAAAAAATCGGCAAGTGGGACAGGCCCTTTAGGCACTGGTTGGATCTAGTATGTGAGTTTCGGAATGGTTGTTATAACATGAAAAAAGACACATCGTGCTTTAGAGAGGCGCAGTATTGCTGTGCACCACATTCATTCCAACGTGAAAGCACATAAGTCGGCAAATGATCTCGTTTGGCATTATTATCTAAAAGCTTAATGGCTTCATGTCAAATCCCTTGGTCCTTGCAATTGAAATGGGGATTTTGACTGTACTCTAGTTCTCAAATTTCAGGATTAGGAAAAAAAAAGATTACATCCAGGTTCCACATGACCAACGGTGAAGAAATCAAATGCAATTGCAAAAATAACCGTGACAGTTTTAGTGACTCAAATGCATAAATCAACCGAGAGAGAAATGTGATTCATTTCACTGATGTGAAATCATTATTCCAGTGACACTTTTATTGCACATCAAATGTATGATGTACCATATTCCACTGCAAGTGATGCATAGTCATAATCACCAGTAACGTCTTCTTTCAGCTCTCTGTTTAATAAACGGTTCACTGTGGATCAGCTCTTATGAAATCCGCCAGGAATGTGGCAGTCTTTCAAAACTGATTAACATCTATCGTTTCCATTAGGATAAAGCTATTTCATTAACATCTTTGACAGATAATATTTCATTACTTTCCTTTTAGAACTGAAATTTTCATCCAGTGACTGGAAACAGAAATTAAAATCTCACTGATATGATCATAGTATGAAAGCATTCCTATAAATTCTACTTCATAATTATCTCATTCAACATTAGCATTTTTGAATTATCCCTGTAATAATTCCATCTAAATTACCCAGTGTTGGTATTTTTCAAGTTTCACTTTGAATAATGACTAATTCCTTAAACGATTCCAGTCCCATTATAATTACCATTTTTAAAACAAAATTATTCAAATCAAATGTCCTTTGCAACATATAGGATATTATTCTAATATTTACATTTTGTCTATAATATTTGGGACCTTAGTTTTATGAAGTTAAAGAGATTTTGTGTTTCAATTCACATTTCACATTTTAGGATTCCTTAGGCTATTTTTTCATAGAAAGGATTAAAAAAAATGGATAATGCCACTTTTGGTCAGGGCATGATGATTAAATTATAATGGGTAAATGATTAATAATCCAGATGCCATGAATGTCGATCTACAGACCTGAGTTCAAATCCCATCTGGGCAATTAAAAATAAGTTATCTGGAAAGGTAAAAAAAATGATTAATTATAGGAAATTAAAAAAAACAACAGAAATGCTGGAAAGACTCAGTAGGTCAAGAGGTTTATGTGGAAAGAGAAATAGTGTCAATGTATGAAAACACAAAGTGCTGGAGTAACTCATCGGGCCAGGCAGCATATCTGGAGAACATGGATAGGCAATGTTTGTGGCCCCGACCCAAAATATCACCTATCCATGTTCTCCAGAATGCTGCCTGACTGTGTCTTTTTTTTTGTAAACCAGCATCTGCTTTTCCTCAAGAGTTAATGTTTCAGGTTTATGATCTTTCATCATGAGTAAATGATGAGCCCAACAAGCATATAAGAGCCCGTCAGGTTCACTAATGCCCTTCAGAAGAGGAAGCAACTTGCCTTTACTTGGTCTAGCTTTTATGTGGCTACACATCTACCATTGTGGTTGACTCTGAGATGGACAAGGGCATTCAAGGGTGTCCAGTAAATACCAGTGATAATAAAACATAATTAAATAAAGTTGCCTTTAAAGATGAAGTGTATTCATGCATTGTCCAAAGTATGGTCTGAAAGAAAAAATGGTTCAGATATAAATAAATTATTCCTGATGTTGTTTATCCATAGTCTTTAAATAATAAAACACTCTTGTGTCTGGCCTCAACAGTTGACAAATATCTTACTCCTGATATGTTGTAAAGTCTTTGTCCCTTTGGGTCTGAAGGAGTTGAAGCAAAGAGGCAATTAATTGGCCATATATCAAATGGAGAACTGTGACATGCACTTTGACCAAGATGAAGGAGACAAAATAAACAAAGTGTTAAGTGTTTTTCTTTCAAAAGAATGAGTGAATCATTCTCACCAGCATTTTAGACTGATTTGCACTCAGTGTGCTCGGCAGTGGGCTGGATTGAATGTATTGATGGCATGGATATGTTAACCATATGGGAAGCATAGGTCCTTCCATTCAGTACATTCATTTTAACTGGTAGCTTGGGAATCAATCCTCCAGATATGCTCAGATAAAATAGTGAAGAACAAAGCAAGATTAGGGACAACTAGTTTCAAAGTAACTATCCTTGTTTATAATAAATAAAGAGCAAGCTAACATTCATAAAACACTGGAGAGAAGAAACACTTTAACTCCACCTCCCACTCCCATACTGACCTTTCTGTCCTGGGTCTCCTCCACTGTCAGAGTGAGGCTAAATTCAAATTGGAGGAACAGCACCTCATATTTTTCTTGGGCACCTTACAATCCAGCGATATGATGATTGATTTCCCTAACCAAGTAACCCTTGCTTTCCCTCTCACTCCGTTCTTCCCACACCCTAGTTCTCTGACCAGTTTCTCTGTCCTCCTGATTAATACTACAGTTTGTATGCCTCATTGTCACTGCCTCTCAGCCAACTATGAACCATTCTACATTTTCCTTGATCATCGTCTCCTTTGATCCGTCGTTTTCACACATTTCCCATATCTCTAGTTTCCCTCTCCCCGTGTCTCTCAGTCTGAAGAAGGGTCTTGAGCCAAAACTTCACCCATTCCTTCGCTCCAAATATGCTTCCTGTCCCACTGAGTTACCCCAACATTTTGTGTCTATCTTGGGTGTAAACCACAATCTGCAGTTCCTTCCTACACATTTATAAAACACTATTTAATATCGCAAGTACCATTGTCATTCTGCTTTGATTGTCGTTGGGAAACTCAACAAAGATCAGTAATAGAAGGTGGCAGCTTCCTAGCTGTGGTTCAGCTCTGGGCACACTGCACATCACACAAATAATACTAATGTTAAACATCGAAGTTAGACACAAAAAGCTGGAGTAACTCAGTGGGCAGGCAGCATCTCTGGGGAGAAGAAATGGGTGATGTTTTGGGTCGAGACCCTTCTTCAGGGTGGCAGCTTCCTAGCTAAGATCAAGCCCTGCGCACACTGCACATCACACAACGAATACAAATGTAAAACATCAATGTTTTATTAAAAAATGTAATTGTCTTAATTGATATCACTCCAAAAGATTGTATGAGTATATTTAAAAAAGGATAGTATTTGTCACTTTTCCTCATCTATTTGTACACAGATTGTGGCAAGGCTAGCTATTGCTAATTCCAGGTATCTTGATTTGCATGGATTGCTAGACCTTATCAGAAGATGGTTAAGAATTAATCACCTTGAATTTGTGGAATTCATTGCCACAGATGGTTGTGGAGGCCAAGTCTTTGGGTACTTTTAAAGCGGAGATTAACGGGTTCTTGATCAGTCAGGGTGTCAAAGGTTACAGGGAGAAGGCAAGGGAATGGGTTTGAAAGAGATATATAGATCAGATATATAGATGATTGAATGGCAGAGATGACTCGATGGGCTGAAAGGCCTAATTCTGCTCCTATGTGGAAGGTTAGATCGCATGTAATGGAAGGGTAGATCGCATGGAATCCAAGGCGAGGTAGCTGAATGGATAGCAAATTGGCTCCATGGAAAGAAGCAGAGGGTAATGGTGGAAGGTTGCTTCTCGGACTGGAGGCCTGTGACTAGTTTTGTGCTGGGCCCGTTACTGTTTTTCATCTACATCAATGATTTGGATGAGAACATAGGGCAAGATTAGCAAGTTTGTTGATGATACAGAAGTGGGTGGTTTTGCAGATAGTGAAGATGGTTGTGAAAGATTGCAGCAGGATCTGGATCGATTGGCCAGGTGGGCTGAGGAATGGTTGATGGAACTTAATACAGAGAAGTGTTGCATTTTGGGACATCTAACAAGGGCAAGACCTACACAGTGAATGGTAGGCCTCTGGGAGGTGCTGTAGAGCAGAGGGATCAAAGAGTGCGGGTGCATGGTTCCTTGAAGGTTGAGTCGCAGGTACTGTAGATAAGGTGGTCAAATGGCTTTTGGCACATTGGCCTTCATCAGTCAGAGTATAAAGTATAGAAGGTACACAAAAATGCTGGAGAAACTCAGCGGGTGCAGCAGCATCTATGGAGCGAAGGAAATAGGCAACGTTTCGGGCCGAAACCCTTCTTCAGACTGATAGGGGGTGGGGGGGTGGGGGGGCGGGGAGAAGAAAGGAAAAAGGAGAAGGAGGAGCCCGAGGGCTGAGGGCGAGATAGGGAGGGGAGGAGACAGCAGGAGCTAACAAAATTGGGAGAATTCAATGTTCATGCCACCAGGATGCAGACTCCCCAAGCGGAATATGAGGTGCTGTTCCTCCAATTTCCGGTGTTGCTCACTCTGGCCATGGAGGAGACCCAGGACAGAGAGGTCGGATATGGAATGGGAGGGGGAGTTGAAGTGCTGAGCACCGGGAAGTCAGGTTGGTTATTGCGGACTGAGCGGAGGTGTTCGGCAAAACGATCGCCAAGCCTCCGCTTGGTCTCACCGATGTAGATCAGCTGACATCTAGTGCAGCGGATGCAATAGATGAGGTTGGAGGAGATGCAGGTGAACCTCTGTCGCACCTGGAACGACTGCTTGGGTCCTTGAATGGAGTCGAGGGGGGAGGTAAAGTGACAAGTGTAGCATCTCTTGCGGTTGCAAGGGAAAGTGCCCGGGGAGGGGATAGTACAGGAGGGAAGGGAAGAATTGACAAGGGAGTTACGGAGGGAGCGGTCTTTGCGGAAGGCAGACATGGGGGGAGATGGGAAGATGTGGCGAGTGGTGGGGTCACGTTGGAGGTGGCGAAACTGACGGAGGATTACTTGTTGTATGTGATGGCTGGTGGGGTGAAAGGTGAGGACTAGGGGGACTCTGCCCTTGTTGCGAGTGGGGGGATGGGGAGAGAGAGCAGTTGCGGGTTATGGAAGATACCTTGGTGCGAGCATCATCTATGGTGGAGGAGGGGAACCCCTGTTCCCTGAAGAATGAGGACATTTCAGATGCCCTGGTGTGGAACGCCTCATCCTTGGAGCAGATGCAGCGTAGACGGAGGAATTGGGAGTAGGGGTTGGAGTCCTTGCAGGAAGCAGGGTGGGAAGAAGTGTAGTACTGACTCCCATGGCTATCTGGACTACTTTTCACAAAGATACAAACATATAAATTAGGAGCTAGAATGGGCCATGTATTGAGCCAGCTCCACTGTATAATAAGATCATGATTAATTGACTGTAAATTTTAGCTCCGCCTTCCTATTCATTCATGGTAAACTTTCAACTCCTTGCTTATCAAGAACGTATTCATCTCTGCCTTAAAAATAATCAAAGACTCTGCTTCCACCAGCCTTTAAGGGAAAGAGTCCCAAAGACCTTCAACGCTCAAAAGGAAAAAGAAACACATCATCTCATTTTTCAAGTGGATAACTTCTATTTTTTAAACAGTGCTCTGAACTTTTAAATTCTCTGTTTCATTTCAGACTTTTACTTTTATGTAGATTTCCTTCCCTGAAGTATATCATTCAAACCACATGAATTTTTACAAGAGGCCAGTAATTTAACTGTTATTATTACTGATACCAGTCTTTTATTCCAGATATACTTAATTGCTTCAGTTTTAAATCTCCAGATACCAAGGTGGGATTTGAACTTGTGTCTCTTGATCAGTATTCTAAGTCTTTGGTTTCTAATATTGCAACTTGACCACCCTGTTGCAACAGCCCATAAGTCTTCATTTCCCTCAATACAAGTTATTGTAATCTCCGTGTTCATATATCAACATTTGTACTTTGAACGATTGGTATTAAAATCTAAGATTGAATAGTTAGAGATTTTATTGAATAACAAGCCTGTAGATTGCTGTGCACATTTTAATTAGATGAACCAATTAAGCATTGTCTGAGAAACAGATCAAATGAATGATTAAATACGTCATACAGTAGTTCTTGACAATGATTTGCTGTAATATTGTGAGAAAACAAGCATTAATTTCATGAAATTTGCAATATTTGACAGATATATGGCAATTGGCAATGAGCTCTTAACAATGGTATAACATTTTAACAATGGTACAACGTTTTAATGAAAATTATGTAATTAAAACAACAATCTAAACCTCTTATTTGGGCTATTCAATACATTTCATAAGTTCATGAGTTCATGTTCATTTATTGTCACATACACCAATTGGTGTAGTGAAATTCACTGGCCAGGTCAGTCATACAATTTTAAAAAGCAACAGACTCAAAAAACACATTTTAACATAAACATCCATCACAGTGGATGTTAGCAATTGTGTAGATATTCTCAGGTATGTTAATCATGTACTCAGTCTGAATCTTAATGTTTCTACTTATAAATTCATACTATTGACAGAGCCAGCATGTATTGCCACTTAAACTCCATGTTGCCCGACCATTCTCATAAGGCATGCAAGAGCCAATCAGTCTGGTGACTTTGGTGAGAAAGCCAAATGGGTTTATGATCACCATAGTTGACGCTTGCATTTTAATTCTGGATTTATTCAATAACATGAACTCTAAATTCCCTGATGTTTTTATATATCAATCGCTTGATATAGTGATTTAAGTCCACAGCTGATTGACATCTTTGCCATGTGAAACTGGGTAAGAAATCTGCTCTTGATCACAAGCAGTAATCGCACAATGTAGTAGCAATTACACATCTTATTCTGCTTCCAAATCTCAGCTCCACTTTCCTGAAGATTGAAGCTATCTAATTTGGATCACCTCCAGCACAAATATGAAGTGAAACGCCACTCTCTCCCTGCAAAACACCGCAGATTTACATCATATTAATAATAATAATAATAATATTATAATATATTATTTATATAATTGATATAATAATACAATAGAGAGCCATCTATTCAGATATAGATGGAACCCTGTGTTAGAATATCATCATTTGGTACTTGCAATTTCCTGATTGCTAGTGCAAAACCTTTGTAAATGTGCCCTTGGACAGGCTCTCATGAGTAACAGGTAGAATATATTCATGATATCCACTTTTCTGACTGGATGTGTTAGTTAGGGCTTGTTGGGTTGCCTCTCACTGGAAAATAACTCCTTCATGCTTTGTCACATGGGTATGATAAATGCATGGAACAGAAATAATAAATCATCAGATGGGACAAACGAGGACTGTAATCAGACTCTATTAAGGGCACATCTGTTCTTGAACTGTTTTGGTTGACCGGAGACCCCAATTTGAGGAACTCTTGAGACTTTACTTTAGACTTTAGAGATTCAGGTCCTTCGGTCCATCGAGTCCGTGCCGTCAAGCGATCACCCCTTATACTAGCACTATCCTACACATTGGGGCCAATATACCATTTGTTTTACCAAAGCCAATTGACCTACAAACCTCTATGCCTTTGGTGTGTTGGAGGAAACTGGTGCACCCAGGGAAAACCCACGCAGTCACAGGGAGAACGCACAAACTCCATGCAGACACCACCTCTAGTCAGGATAGAACCCGAGTCTATAGCACCGCATGGCAGGAACTCTACCGCTGCGCCACTGTGCCATTCTTATTCAAGGAGGTTGATATGGGCAACTAAATGAATTAATTATTGTATATTACAGATGTTAAATTTAGTTTTGTTTGGCAATTTACATATTGCAATGATATTAAAATTACGTTAAAGAAAATGTGCATTAGGGAAGGAGAGATTGTGATGTAAGATTAAAATGTACTAACCCGGCTACTGTACATCACCTCCCACTCTGAAGACCTTCCTACTATTCCTACAGTCAAATTGGAGATTTGTTTTGAGATGAAGGCCCTTTGATTAATTTAGTTTAATTTTAGTTTAGTTTAGAGATACAGTGTGGAAACAGGCCCTTGCATGCCAATGCTATCCCACACACACTAGGGACAATTTACATTTATACCAAGACAATTAACCTACAAACCTGTACATCTTCGGAGTGTGGGAGGAAACCGAAGATCTCGGAGAAAACCCACACAGGTCACGGGGAAAGCGTAGAAACTACATACAGACAAACAGTGATAGTTAAGATCAAACCCGGGTTTCTGGCACTGTAAGGCAGCAACTCTACTGCTGCGTCACCATTACAGAGCCTTGATTCTGAAGTTGCTTATCATAAATACTTCCATGACATTCATGTTTGTTTGCTAGGCTTGTTGCGCTGGCCTTGTACAGTTGAATTCATTTCGGACACTCTACTCAAACTTTTGCCATCACTCAGTTATATCACTGCTTTTTCATCTGTCACCAGGAAAGCTATCTTTAATTATTTTTCATGGAACTGGAAGGAAAAAGAAATGTAATCCAAAATGGAAAGAAACTGGATTGTTAAAGCCTGAATACAGTATAGACTCGATTATTTAACATTGTCACTGCGGTACATAACATCCCTTTCACTGGCATTTGTTATTCCGAATCAATTTATATTCACTTGTGCTTTTTAATAACCTCCCTATTATTCCACAGAGGTGGCACTATCTTGATGTATGAATTTTGGTATTAAGAAAGATTGACGAAATACATTCTGAGTAGTGAAAAATCCAAGGAGATAAAGGAATCCATGAAAGTAGCATGATTGCATGTTAATGGGCCTGTCCCACATAGGCGATTTTGAGGCGACTGCTGGCGACTGTCATAGTCGTAGCAGGTCGCCGAAAATCCAGCAACGTTAGGCGAAATTTTTAGGCGACTGCCGGCGAATATGACAATAAAATTCACCGAAGTCAGCACCGGTAACAAACGACGTCACCTGGCGACCACCTACGACATCCTGGCGACAACCTGCGTTAACCTGGCGACAATCTACGACGGCACCTATGTCAAGCTACGCTCATTGGCGTCAATCCCACGGTCGCCACTGTCGCTGAAAAATGTTCAACATATCGGAAATCCAGCGGTGACCAGAAAGACGCTACAACTCTTTGGGCGACAGAGGAGACGACTCACGGCCATACAGACGACAACCCGCGACTACCGCCGACCATGTGGCGACAGCCTAGTCGCCTGTAGTCGCCTTAAAAATCGCATAAGTGGGACAGGCCCATAAGTAGAAATAATCTAAAGGGCCAATGGATCACAAATAGTAGATAGGAACAAAAGGCAATAGAAATGATGCTGCAGATATACAAAGCCAAACAAGCCCTGGTAGTACCAAATCATGTGTACTGTGCGTTTTCTTGGCACCACAATTTGAGAAATACTTATTGGCCTTAAAAGAAATAGACATATTAGACTGATACCTGAATTTCAGTGGTTACGGTATGATGAGAACTCATACAGAGCAGGACTGTATCACCTAGAATGTTTAAGGTTGAGCAGATTTTGTTGCTATTGAATCTCTTCCCATTGTTTTGGGAATCTAAGATCATAGTTATGGTGAAGATAGGAAAGACTTTTACTCTAAATAGAAGTATGCGGTTTGGAATACTCTTCTGCAAATGGCATTTAATGCCAGATTTTACTTCGGAGTCACGTGAGTGACTACGTGAAGAACCCCGTCAGGGCGCATGCGCGTCATTACGTCGGACGCATTGGCGACAACGGCAGCGGGAGCTCGGAGCTCCTTCCGCAACGTGAGTAAATACAGCTCCACCAAAGTTGGGGAGACTTTGGAGGAGTTAGAAAAGTAAGTAAATTGTTTCTGTCTGTTTTTTTTTCCCCATAGACAGGAACAAGGAAGAGGTGCAGGCTGCTGCCGACAAGGAGAGAGAGAGCTGCGGGACGCAGTCTCTGAAAGGCAGCCTGTCACCTCGCAAGCCGGGAGTCGCAAGCCGGTAGCGGTGCGGCGACAGACTTGGCAAAGTGCCCAGCCGGGTACACAGCCAACGCCAGTCGGGCGGTCGGCATAAGCTAAGTCTGTCAGGGCTATAGACTCCGTAGAGTCGGGCCATGAGAGTCCCGTCGGGGACAGGATACCGTTCCCCAGCGGTTATCCAAAAGGAGCAGCTCATACAGGGGCTGCTCCACAGAGACGCTCCAGGAGGAGTAATACAGGAGGGAAGCCATAGGGAAGGCTCCACTGGCAGTGCCTAGGAGAGGTCTGCCTCATAAAGCCACAACTCCAGGAGGAGTTGTGCAGGCGGGAAGCCTTAGGGAAGGCTCCGCTGGCTGTGCCTTGGAGAGGCCTGCTTCATAAAGCCATACTCCAGGAGGAGTTGTGCAGGCGGGAGGCCGTGGGGATGGCTCCGCTGGCAATGCCTAGTAGAGGCCTGCTTGAAAGCACCCTCTTTGCAAGAGGTGAGTGCAGAAGGGCAGATACGCTCTGACCCTGAGTCCGACGACTTCCAAAGGGAGGGCAGGCAGCTGTCAGAGCTGACACCGTGTGCAGCACGGTTTGCCATGTCGTCGGATGCTGGTGAGCCTCTGGGTGAGGAACTTGCCACCAGCATAAATTACCAAGTCTCACATCAGCTACAGGAGCTGACAATGGATGAGACAGTAACGAAGTATGAAGCTCCAATCAACTGTGGACTGTTAAAAGTTCCTGTTGGGCACAGGAAGAATTGGGGTAAGATGGGCACACTAATGAAAGCCCAGGAGCATGTGAAGCTCCAGCATATTTTTAAAGTTGCTGGCATCTGGTATAACGAGCTTTGCCAGGATGGTGGATGGAGAGGGCATGACAAATTACAACAAAAGACGTTATTGTGGAGTGCCCACTTTGAGATCAATTGCCTCCGCAAGATGCGATTAGACCAACCATCAATGCTAAATATGCTTCACTCTGCCAGCCTGGCACAGTGCAACTGGCACAGCTGTTTGGCGAGGATTTCGCACGGCAGGTGAAGGAGCTGGAGGAGGAGGCTAAGACGGCAGCCACATATTCACCAAAGCGGAAGTATCCCTATAAGGGAGCAGACTGGTCTGGGCAAGGGACGAGTCCAGCTACGATGCAGCGCAGTTGGCGTTCGGCTGTAGCACCGCCATGGAGGTGAGATATCCAGCTCAAGGCCGGGGAAGAATGCCAGGTGGTAAGGAGGTAAGAGGGTCTGGTTCTCATGTAGACAGATCTAATGTGATACAATTAAATGTTTACCTCAGATATGTTTATACTGAAGGTTATTCAAGGGCATCGAATAAAGCTTAAATGCAAATTCTGATTTACCCATGCAACATGTTCCAAAAAAGGAGTTTGACTTCAATATCACTGAACAATTGGAAGTTCAGCTGGAACTTGCAAGCTTATGTAATAAAGGTGTAATTGCCAAGGCAGTTTACCAAAGCCATCAGTTTGTGTCCAATATCTTTCCCAGACCAAAAAAGGATGGGGAGATGCAGAATTATACAGACCAGAATAGGCTTAACCCTTTTGTACGGTATAGACATTTTAAGATGGAAACGTTTGTGAAGGAGATCTTAAAGATGCAGATTCAGTGTCTGTTCATTTGCAGGATAGAAGATTTAAAATTCAGCTGGATGGGGAATTATGCCAATACAATCCACTGCCTAATGGTTTGTCTTCAGCTCCTAGAAGGATTACAAAGTTGTTAAAACCTATTCTAGGCATGAAGAGAAGTCAAGGTCATGTGCTCATGGCTTAGCTAGATAATATCTTGATTGTAGGACAATCAAAGGAAACAGCTGAAGCATCAGTGGCAGTTGGTAAAAAACAATTTTTAATTGGGCTTTATAAGCTATTCTGAGGAATCTAAATTTATATCTGTGACACAAATTGACTAGTTGGGTTCACAATGGACTTAATCAATATCATTGTGACCTTGCCCAGGCAAAAAAGGGTACAGCTAATTAAGAGCTATATCAAGTTAATTGCTAACACACAGCCTTCAATTAGCCAGGTGACAAGACTGCTGTGGTAATGGCTGCCAGCATTTCCAGCAGTTCAATATGGACACTTTATTATCTACAATTACAAAGGTCAAAGGAACAAGCATTGAGGATACATTGGGGTCATTATAATAGACCTATGCTTCTATCAATAGAGGCTGTTGCTGATGTACAATGGTGGATTCAGCATGTGTCCACTAGTAGTTCCAAAGTGTTATTGGACCAAGCTTCCATGATTTGCAGACAGATGTCAGAGCACTTGGGTAGGGTGCTACTGACACAAGATCCAGCGGTGGAGACAGATGAACATTGCTTCTGCATACATGGGGAATTAACCAAGAGTATTTTATGGACTCAAGGCTTATGGCACTAACTAAACTAGATTGCATGTGCAGTGCAAAATAGACAACACTGCAGCAGTTGCTGATATGAATCACATGGGTGGAATCAAATTGTTATCATGTGACAGGTTGGCAAATACAATGGGACCTGGAGTAGGGATAGAGAGATTTGGATTGGAGCTATCTATCTGCCAGGGAAACTTAATGTAGTACCAGATGGCAGCTCACGAAAATTCCATCATAACACAGAGTGGATGTGGAACCAGGATGTGTTCAAGAACATAGTACTTCTATATGGAAGGCCAAAATATGTTTCATAGGCACCAGATCCAGGGGCAGTGGCAATTGATACATTGGTCGAGGACTTTCTAGGCCAACGGTGTATATACTCGCTGCAGTCTGGAGAAAGAGTACTCAAAAACAGTATATGACTTATGAAAAAAAAAAAAAAGGAACAATATTGTGTTCAAAAGAATATTCAATATGATACTGTAGTTATTGAAAATGTGTTAGAGTTTATCTACACTTTATTATATATCTTGTAATAGGTACACGGACACAAAGTATAGGTTCTCACCCTCTCATATCTAGGTTGATGAAAGGAATCTAATTCCAAACCGCCTAAGCCTAGGTCTATGGTAATCTGCGAGGTAAGCGTTGTTCGTAACATACTTCGTCATTGGGTCCCTGTCACGGCTATAACTTTGTTAAAATTAACCATGAAATTGGCTATGCTAATGGCATTGGTGTCAGTACAGAGAGTGCAGACTTTCCAAAAAACTTCAGTTCGAGAGAATGGAAGTGAATACAGAGAATGTTCTGTTTTATATTTCTGACCTGCTCAAACAAAGCAGGCCAGGTGTGACAGGTTTTAAGATTGTGTTCTCAGCATATCCTACAGTTCCATGTTTATGTGTAAGGACACATTTGTTACATTACATTGAAGCCACAAGGGCTTTAAGACAAGAAGAAACAGGATTATTTGTCAGTTACAAAAAGCCAACATAAAAGAGTGGCAGTTCAGACTATCTCAAGGTGGTTAAAGCAAGAGTTGGTTCAGGCAGGAATTAACATTTATGTGTTTACATCTCATTCCACTAGCGCAGTAGCAACATCCGCGGCCAGGGCGATGGACGTTCCCATCGACCATATATTAAAAGCCGCAGGTTGGAAAAATGAACTTGTGTTTCAGCAATACTACCATCGGCCGATTGCCGATGGAGGGCTGTTTGCTAACTCAATATTGAGTGCTGTTGCTATTGTTTAAAGTCTGTTTTCAATACTGTTTCATTCTGTTTCGTTTGTTGCCCTACATTAAGAGGGTTTATTGGTTGTTTTATGACCAAAAATAAAACTGTTTTGTTTTTGCATGATATGCAATGTCATGTTTACAGCATTATTGATGATACTCAGTCAATCGATGCAGTGAGAAGCCGGGATTTTGATCTGCGGCATAAAAATAACAGAGCTTTAAAATCTTCACGTAGTCACTCACGTGACTCCGAAGTAAAATAGTAAGATTAAACGAGAACTTACCAGTTTGAAGTTTGATCTTTATTTTATGAGGAGTTACGTTGGTGATTACGTGCCCGCCACGCCCAACCCTCTCTCATAGAAAAAAGGTCATAATGGTAGTTCTCATGTTGATCATCTTAATATGTTACTTCAATTATGGTTTTGTCTGTGATTTCATACCGCTGCTTTGAAGATTGACGCGCATGCGCCCTGACGGGGTTCTTCACGTAATCACCAACGTAACTCCTCATAAAATAAAGATCAAACTTCAAACTGGTAAGTTCTCGTTTAATCTTACTATCAATTGTTAATTTTAATCCTGAGATTGATTTTTGTTAAACAAGGGAAAAATAGCAAATTTGAGTTAAGTCACGGACCAGCCACAAACTATTGTGTGGCAGAATGGGACCAAAAGCCAAAATGAAAGTAGGTAGAGCCTGTGGAGTGAAAAACAGAATGAATACTTTTTCAACCTTTACACTTTACACAGCACGGTAACAGGCGCATCGGCCCACTGAATCCGTGCCGACCAGTGATCACACCATACACTAGCATTATCCGACACACCATGGACAATTTAAAATGTTTTGAACCAGCCAATTAACCTTCAGACCTGTACGTCTTTGGAGTGCGGGAAAAACCTATGTGGTCACAAGGAGATCGTACAAACTCCATACAGACAGCACCCATAGTCAGGATCGAACCTGGGTCTCTGGCAGCGGCTCCACTGCTGCGCCACTGTGCCGCCCTAATCAATGAACCATTCTCCGACAGTGCTAATTAAAGATCAACTTGAAACATTTACTTCCCTGACATGGCCTGGCCTGATGAGGTGCACTAGGATTCTCTGTCTCCCTTGAAGATGACCATTGGCTGCAATGCAGCTATTGTCCACGCTGAATCTTTAGAATTCTTTGGTCATTTCCTTATCAAGAAAGCTTTGTCTTTGTTTGTGCGAGGAAACTACAACTCTTGATTGATGAAATTGAACAGATAGCTGGTTCAAAAATAGAAATAGATGTTTTAAATTTTTTAAGCATTTTGGGGAGATTGTATTTTAAAAGGCATGCTGTGCCTCTGGCTACGAGGTAATGAAGCTGTGTATTTACATTCTTTGTGACTGAAGACAGCCGACCGAGTTACAATTATATTAAATGATTGCTAGAGCATTTAATTTAAGCATTTTATTTGAAAGCCCAGGAAATACCTTTGTCAACATTAGGCAGATAAATTCTGAATGTATGTTTGACTCTTTGCTGTCATTTTGACCTAAGTATTGAAACCTTAAAACAAAATAATAGTCCAAGTAGCAGCATTTTAGCCTCTTCCTTTCAATGCTTGTTGGAAAGGAATTAGAACATTTAACTCTGTTTGAAGCAATTCCTTTTGCTCACTTCATGGATGGCCGGATTGAAAGCTGATGAAGCTGCTGCACGGGACTGCGGTGAGCTTCAGCAGTGGTAGAGGATGGAGGAGGAGGTTGGGAGATTACAGAGGGTGGGCGGACGTGGTCAATGGGGGAGTTGAGGACTGAGGGTTTGGTTGTGGAAGACGGCAGATTGTCTGGTAATTGACTTTCGATCATGGTTGAGGGTATGGAGGGGTTGAGCTAAGGGTAGCTTCTGTGATTTTGTTGGGGTGCCTGGGTGTGCCTGGGGTGCCTCAATAAACATAGAAGCATGGAAACACAGAAAATAGGTGCAGGAGTAAGCCATTCGGCCCTTCGAGCCAGCACCGCCATTCAATATGATCATGGCTGATCATCCAGAATCAGTACCCATTTCCTGCATTCTCCCGATATCCCACGATTCCGTTAACCCTAAGAGCTATATCTAATGGGCCTGTCCCACTTAGGCGATTTTTCAGCGGTCTGCCGGCGACTGTCAAGCTGCCGGCAGTTGCCTGAAAAACCGGCAACTGGAACAGAGCGGAACACACACACACACAAACACATAGCTTCCTTCACCAGCCTATTATGCAGGCAGGGGACAGGGCAAGCGGGGGGAGAGTCGTCTAAAAAATTCATACGGTGCAAAGCCAAGGTGAAACAGACACACACCGCGATGAACAGGAAGGTTGGCGCAGTAAAAAGATGGCTAAAGCACAGTGTATGGTAAGTCCTTTAAAAGAGGGGGGAGAAGGAGTGGAGACAACTTTTAAGAAGCCAGAGATACACGGCTGTGAAGCTCGGCAGACATTTAACATTACCGGTCGGTTATCCTTGGTTCTGAAAACTACTGCTTACCTTTTTTTCCCCAATGAGCCAATGAAATTCACCGGTCAGCACCGGCTACAACCCACAAGAACCTACGAAAACCTCATGGCAACCCATTAGCACCTCCTGGCGACCCACCTACGGCTTGAGAATTCTCGCTACTCTCCATGGCGGCTGCATTCTAGTCGCCGCTTTTTTTTTTTTTTTTAAATTAAAAATAAAATACTTCCCCCTAGTCCCATCTACCTGCACTCAGACCATAACCCTCCATTCCTTTCCCGTCCATATACCCATCCAATCTATTTTTAAAGGATAACATCGAACCTGCCTCCACCACTTCCACTGGAAGCTCATTCCACACAGCTACCACTCTCTGAGTAAAGAAGTTCCCCCTAATGTTCCCCCTAAACTTCTGTCCCTTAATTCTCAAGTCATGTCCCCTTGTTTGAATCTTCCCTACTCTCAATGGGAAAAGCTTATCCACGTCCACTCTGTCTAACCCGCTCATAATTTTAAAGACCTCTATCAAGTCCCCTCTTAACCTTCTGCGCTCCAAAGAATAAAGACCTAACTTGTTCAACCTTTCTCTGTAACTTAGTTGCTGAAACCCAGGCAACATTCTAGTAAATCTCCTCTGTACTCTCTCTATTTTGTTGACATCCTTCCTATAATTAGGCGACCAAAATTGTACTCCATACTCCAGAATTGGCCTCACCAATGCCTTGTACAATTTTAACATTACATCCCAACTTCTATATTCAATGCTCTGATTTATAAAGGCCAGCACACCAAAAGCTTTCTTTACCACCCTATCTACATGAGATTCCACCTTCAGGGAACTATGCACAGTTATTCCTAGATCCCTCTGTTCAACTGCATTCCTCAATTCGCTACCATTTACCGTGTACGTCCTATTTTGATTTGTCCTGCCGAGATGTAGCACCTCACATTTGTCAGCATTAAACTCCATCTGCCATCTTTCAGCCCACTCTTCCAAATGGCCTAAATCTCTCTGTAGACTTTGAAAATCTACTTCATTATCCACAACACCACCTATCTTAGTATCATCTGCATACTTACTAATCCAATTTTCCACACCTTCATCCAGATCATTGATGTACATGACAAACAACAGTGGACCCAACACAGACCCCTGAGGCACCCCACTAGTCACCGGCCTCCAACCTGACAAACAGCCATCCACCATTACTCTCTGGCATCTCCCATTCAGCCACTGTTGAATCCATCTTGCTACTCCACCATTAATACCCAACAATTGAATCTTCTTAACCAACCTTCCATGAGGAACCTTGTCAAAGGCCTTACTGAAGTCCATATAGACAACATCCACTGCTTTACCCTCATCAATTTCCCTAGTAACCTCTTCGAAAAATTCAAGAAGATTAGTCAAGCATGACCTTCCAGGCACAAATCCATGTTGACTGTTCCTAATCAGACCCTGCTTATCCAGATGCTTATATATATTATCTTTAAGTATCCTTTCCATTAATTTGCCCACCACTGACGTCAAACTAACAGGTCTATAATTGCTAGGTTTACTCTTCGAACCCTTTTTAAACAACGGAACAACATGCGCAGTACGCCAATCCTCCGGCACTATTCCCGTTTCTAATGACATTTGAAATATTTCTGTCATAGCCCCTGCTATTTCTACACTAACTTCCCTCAATGTCCTAGGGAATATCCTGTCAGGACCTGGAGACTTATCCGTTTTCATATTTTTCAAAAGTGTCTGCACCTCCTCTTCTTTGAATCTCACAGTTTCCATTGCTACTCTGCTCGTTTCCCTTACCTCACATAATTCCATATCCTTCTCCTTCGTGAATACCGAAGAAAAGAAATTGTTCAATATCTCCCCCATCTCTTTTGGCTCTGCAGATAGCTGTCCACTCTGACTCTCTAATGGACCGATTGTATTCCTTGTTATCCTTTTGCTATTAATATAGCTGTAGAAACCCTTTGGATTTACTTTCACCTTACTTGCCAAAGCAACCTCATATCTTCTTTTAGCTTTTCTAATTTCTTTCTTAATATTCTTTTTACATTCTTTATACTCCTCAAGCACCTCATTTACTCCATGCTGCCTATAATTATTGTAGATCTCTCTCTTTTTCCAAACCAAGTGTCCAATTTCCCTTGAAAACCATGGCTCTTTCCTAAAATGCGGGAAACTCCTCACGACCATGAAGGCGACTCCCTGGCAACCACCCGCGAACATGTGGCAACCATGTGGTGACTGCATAGTCTCCTACACGCGCCAAAAAGTCGCCTTGAATACATGAATAAACATTAATCATGATGTCGGAGGGTAAGGAATCACAAGTGGTGATAGTTTGATGCTCATTGAGGAGATTATTTGGTCCGTTGGAAACGTTCCATTTGATCAATCCCTTAAGGAAGGTTGCAAAGATACAAAGATGATTATTTATGTGTAGGAGGAAACTGCAGATGCTGGTTTACACCAAAAACAGACACAAAATGCTGGAGTAACTCAACCGGGTCAGGCAGCATCTCTGGAGAAAAGGAATAGGTGATGTTTCGGTTCGACCCCCTTCGTCAGACTAAGAGTCAGGGGAGAGGGAAACTAGAGATATGATGAGATGCAAAGAAGGTATTCAAAAGGACAAGTAGCCTGCTCGCCTGTGTGTAGACAACGGAACTTACTTCACATGTAATAACAATCTATGTTTGTTAATATCGAAATGCAGTCTTCTTAAAACATTTTAGAAAACTATCCCTGCTGACAAATCAATGGGCAAACCTTATTCAGATTCCGATTCAGATTCAACTTTATTGATTCAACCTTACCCACCAACCTTACAGATTCAACCTTACCCACCATCTTTGCGAAAGGCAACAGTAGGCAGGATGGAGATGTTCTTGGGGTTCAAATTTGAAAGCTATAAAGTTCTCTTCGGACACAAACACACCCGTTTTTGTGGCTTAAAATAATCACCTCATTTTATACAACGTGAACCAAAATTATTCCAAGATTGTATTCTTAGAATTAGTAGCTATTTTGGGGCACAGCTTAAATAGAGGTCATTCTCTAACCAGCTTCCTGCCTGCTCCATCTGCTTGTTATACCCGATGAACTACCGCAGTGTAGTTAGAAAAATCAGGCAGCCTGCTTTTGCATGATATCTAGCAGTGCTGAAATAGTAAGGCTTGGACATGTAATCGCTAGGAATCCACGTTCTTACATTTGGAAAAGTGGGGCTTAGTGAGCTAATTCTCATTATTATGTTCCCCAAATATAAATGTGTGAATGCAGGTTAAAAATAAGCATTGGAAAAATGTGGGTAGGCACCAAAATGTATCTTTTTCCCACTGTTCAATAATGCCCTGTTGTTGCGACGGGTGGCATAACTGGATAACCATAGTTGACCATTTGGACAATAACGACCTGTGAGTGCAAGAACACCTTTCCGTTCTTTGAAAAATGCATTCTCTCCACATCCTCCCTTCGAACATTTATTTTTAACTTGCATTCACACATTTGGAGGACATAATGGCAAGGATTAGTACACAGAGCACTATCAATCCAAATGAAGAAACATCGCATTCTTATTGATAATCCATTTTATCCAATATTACATGTCATGCTCAAGAAGCCTCACCAAGGACAAGCTCTAACACTTCAGCCAATTCCATTAGCCATTAGATTTATAGATTCAGTGAAGGACACTTAACAGATGCTTTATGCTCTGAGACTGCTGATGATATTCGGATTAAAGAAGTGGACCCACTTCTTTTATCCTATTGATAGCTTCAACCAGTTCCCTGCAACTATGAAGCAAATGTATCATTTTAACAGAAGACAATGCACTAAAGTTGGCCTGTGCACACCTGTTTATTTTGCAGTGCTCATTCATTTAGACAATACATAGTCAATCGGGAGATTTGCAATATGATGCTTATGTCAATGTCGAGATATAGCTGGGGTCTCCAATTCCAAAAGGTTGGCTTCTTCTATCCAACAAAACACCGTTTTTTTCCAAGCACTAAGATATTGTTTCTTCCCACCACCACAATGCTACCTTTCTCCAGTTCTCCAAACACTGGCCTCTTCCTTCACTGATCCAATCGTTATTGTAGGTTGTTGATAGAAAATTATTTATTGAAAACCATTTTGGACTTGGTAATTGGTGTTCAATCCATTGATGGACAATTTAAAGAATCCTTAAACATGCAATCTAAGGCCACAGAAACATGTTGCAGAATTCTGCTGTCACCACGGCAATGCAAATACATAGCTCAGAAATGTCAAAATGATATATGTTCCATGTTTCCAATCATTTTACCTGAATATTAGGGCCGGAGATGGCAATGGCTCAAGGCTTTGGGGAAGGAGTTGTATAGTTTGATAGCCACAGGGAAAAAGGATCTCCTGTGGCATTCTGTACTGTATCTTGGTGGAACCAGTCTGTTGCTGAAGGCACTCCTCAGGTTGACCAGTGTGTCCTGGAGGGGGTGAGCTACAACATTCTATACAGAAAAAACAGAAAGCTAATTAGCTGGGTGCTTTGGTGGTGCTTTTTCTGATCGTCTGTCTCAAATTTGTCTTCACTACCTACGGTATCTGTTATTATGAGGCACATTTGCTAGCCTGTAGCAATGCAATTAGTATTTATTTATCTACGTGATTTAATGGCATTATGTCTTAACCCTTTATGCTCTGTGAATCATTATGATGATTGACCTAGGCTTCTATTGTTCTCTTCCCAAATTTATGCCAATGATAGTGAACGGACATGGAGAGGTTCACGGCAATATTTCCTTTTCTGGCTGGCTTACTGTGTTTCTCCACCGGGCCCAAATGCAAGATGATTATTAGTTATTATTTTGTTTCTATTAGAGTGGCATATTGAATTGCTTAGCAAAAGGCTACACTTTATTTTATTATGCAAAGGCAAGTCGTATTACCCTTTGTGTCTATACCAGAGTCCAAGAGACATAATATAGAAAATTCTGCAGTTTAAATATGAATTCTGCTATTGTTTAGAGAATACTATGTAGAAGGGAAATGATTGTGAGGTTTATGCTAATCTGTATTGCTCACTTGGACTTTATTACAGTCAATTATATAAAAGTAGAATGAATAAAATACATCACTTTAGAATAATCTTCATATTTTTTATATGATGCAGCGATCCATGAGATGAATCTACTAACATTTTACAATGAGGATGCTTTGATTTTATCTTTCAAATTGCTGTTTAATCCTATTAGCTAAAAGGATTAATAGGAAAATATGTGTATGATGAGAGGGGGTAAGGGAGGGGGAAAGGGAGGGGAGGGGAGGTGAGGGTGGAGGGGGGGAGAGAGAGGGGAAGGGGGAGAGAGAGGGGGAAGGGGGAGAGAGAGTGGGGAAGGGGGGAGAGAGAGCGGGGAGGGAGGGGGAGGGGGAGGGGGGAGAGAGAGGAGGGGGAAAAGAGTGTGGTAGAGGGGGAAGGGAGGGGAGGGAGGGAGGGAGGGAGAGAGAGAGTAGAGGGGGAGAGGAGGGGGAGAGAGGGGAAGGGAGGAGAGGGGAGAGAGGGGAGAGAGGGGAGGGGAGGGGGAGAGGGGGGAAAGGGAGAGGGAGATGGAGGGGGATGGGGAGGGAGAGGGGGGAGGGTGGAGGGGTTAGGGGGAGGGGCAGAGTGGGGGAGAGGGGGAAGAGAGAAGAGGGGGGAAGGGGGGAGAGAGGAGGGGGAGAGAGGAGGGGGAGAGAGGAGGGGGAGAGAGGAGGGGGAGAGAGGAGGGGGAGAGAGGAGGGGGAGAGAGGAGGGGGAGAGAGGAGGGGGGAGAGAGGAGGGGAGAGAGGAGGGGAGAGAGGAGGGGGAGAGAGGAGGGGGAGAGAGGAGGGGAGAGAGGAGGGGGAGAGAGGAGGGGGAGAGAGGAGGGGGGAGAGAGGAGGGAGAGAGAGGAGGGGGAGAGAGGAGGGGGAGAGAGGAGGGGGAGAGAGGAGGGGGAGAGAGGAGGGGAGAGAGGAGGGGGAGAGAGGAGGGGGAGAGAGGAGGGGGAGAGAGGAGGGGGAGAGAGGAGGGGAGAGAGGAGGGGGAGAGAGGAGGGGGAGAGAGGAGGGGGAGAGAGGAGGGGGAGAGAGGAGGGGGAGAGAGGAGGGGGAGAGAGGAGGGGGAGAGAGGAGGGGGAGAGAGGAGGGGGAGAGAGGAGGGGGAGAGAGGAGGGGGAGAGAGGAGGGGGAGAGAGGAGGGGAGAGAGGAGGGGGAGAGAGGAGGGGGAGAGAGGAGGGGGAGAGAGGAGGGGGAGAGAGGAGGGGGAGAGGAGAGGGGGAGAGGAGGGGGAGAGAGGAGGGGGAGAGAGGAGGGGGAGAGAGGAGGGGGGAGAGAGGAGGGGAGAGAGGAGGGGGAGAGAGGAGGGGGAGAGAGGAGGGGAGAGAGAGGAGGGGAGAGAGGAGGGGGAGAGAGGAGGGGGAGAGAGGAGGGGGAGAGAGGAGGGGAGAGAGGAGGGGGAGAGAGGAGGGGGAGAGAGAGGGGGGAGGGGGGGAGAGAGAGAAGGGGCAGAGAGGGGGGTAGAGGGGAAGAGGGGGGTAGAGGGGGAGGGGGAGAGAGGGGGGTAGATGGGGGGTAGAGGGGGAGGAGGTGGGGTTGAGGGGGAGGGGGAGGGAGGAGGGGGAGGAGGGGGGAGAGAGGAGGGGGGAGAGAGGAGGGGGGGGAGAGGAGGGGAGAGAGGAGGGGGAGAGAGGATGGGGAGGAGAGAGGAGGGGGAGAGAGGAGGGGGTAGAGGAGGAGGTAGAGAGGGGGGGGGGAGAGAGGGGGAGTGAGGAGAGGGGATGGGGAGAGGGGGGAAAGGAGGGGGCAGAGGAGGTGGGGATCCAGGCGGGCGAGCTGGCTGCGAGTAGTCTACAAGCGAGTGGGCTGCTGGACCCATGGCGAGCGGGCTGCTGGACCCACGGCGAGCGGGCGGTGGGGGGGCGGGCAGCGACCAAATGACTGCGAGTCGGAGGGGGGGGGGGGGGTTGATATAACTCGCAGCGAGTGGAAAACAGTGCATACAGGCCTCGCGAGCAGACCCATTGTGACATCATCAGCTCGTTTATTTTCTAAGTTATTTGACATTTTTGAACATTTTCAAGAAATAAAGCGCTAAATTTTAAGAAAAGGCAATGTTTGACTTCGCATCGTAAATCTCTATCAGAATATGTAAAAATGTCACCGTGTTTTCGAGGAGACATGAAACGCACACGAACATCACACAAATACATACACATCCAAGATCAGAGTTTTATAAGTATAGAGATACTAAGCTGAAGAAATGATATTTGGAATGATATTTCGGAATGATATTTGGGAGTGTGTTTTTAATGACATAATTTCGTAATCCTTCAAGCTCCGTGAAAGTGGTAATTTGACAGCTGAATGACAAGAAGAAATCCCAATTTTTTTTTACAATGCATTTATTATTAATATATACCAGCAAATCTTTCTGTGGGGGAATCTAATGGCTTTCGATGCTGAAAACATCGACAAACTAATTGGAAAATTGTCACTCCTGCAGCTGAAAAACAGCACTAACAGAGGTTGAATTATTCAAATAAACTGCAGGATTCCTTTTTCATTAACAATAATTTGCATGTTAAAGGATGCTCATCACACAGCACATTAATCCCACAAAGTGGGAAAGTTTTGTGTAACTTGTTTGGAAGTAGCTAGATAGAATAAAATATATACTTCAGTTCCATAAAACAACATACATGTAAATGAGTCTGGGTTTTTGAGACCACAACAGAAAATTGAATTTGAGTTCATGAATCCCGCCTGAAATATTAATACGGCTATGTGTGTTTTGATTGTGGAATTTATGAATTCCAGATTATCACAGTTCTATGGTGGATACTTTCAACAGAACAGTGGAAGGATGCAGTCAGCTAATTGGGGATGTGGAGAGAGGGTTGGGAATTAATGTCATGGCTCGTGGAGTGTTACGTCAT
>CM075980.1:74178631-74389518 GCA_038087875.1 Malacoraja senta | reverse complement strand
GGCCTGGATAGAGTGGATGCGGAGAGGATGTTTCCACTAGTGGGAGAGTCTAGGACCAGAGGGCATAGTCTCAGAATGGAAGGATGTACCTTTAGATAGGAGATGAGGAAGACTATATTTAGTCAGAGGGTGCTGAAACTGTGGAATTCATTGTTCTAGACTGCTGTGGAGTCCGTCATTGAGTATTTTTAAGGTGGAGATCAACAGATTCTTGATTAGTAAGGGTGTTAATGGCTATGGGGAGAATGCAGGAGAATGTTGAGAGAGAAAGATAGATCAGCCATGGTTGAATGGCAGCTTAGACTCGATGGGCCGAATGGCCTAATTCTGCTCCTAAGACTTACGCATTTATGAACTTATTCTAATGCTTCCTCCTTTCCAAAAATGAAAATGACGAAAAGGTCCAACAAAGGATCCTTGACTTGAAATGTCCTAACCTGCCTGTTTGACACAGATGCTGCTTACTTCACGTGGGTCCTTTCTGTTCTCACTGGAGCATATCCTCGTGGAGATGTACCAAATATCTCATTAAAAGTCTGCCACTGTTGATTTACCATTTTACCCATTAATCTATGTTCGCGGTCCACTTTAGCCCACTTTGTCCTTGTACCATTGTAATTGTCCTTATTTAAATTTAGGACACTGGTTATGTTTTCCTCAGGGTTCCTTTACTCTTTGGTCATTAATTAGTCCTGTCTCATTGCATAATACCTGATCTAAAACAGCAGGCTGTTTCCTGCTTGCTTTCTCAATGCAATACAAAACTACCCAGAATACCCTTATTGAATTCATCTTGACTATTCTCACCATTGACATTATTTAATCTGTACGATGCTGAAAAATCACATCATTCTTGGTGTACCTCTCTCGTATGTCACCATTCCAGTATCCGCTTACTTGTACTCTATCCTGCAGGAGACCAAATAACGCTCACAGTAACTCCTTTCTCTCATCTCTACAAAAAATAATTCTGCACCTTATACACTACTTGTGAGCCACTGTTAATTCTTCAGAATTCTTTATTAAACAGAACAGACTCCCGCCCCCAAATCTTCAGCCCAACATTATAGACGCAGTACAATCTGAAGAAGGGTTTAAACCTGAAATGTCACCTATTCCTTCTCTCCAGAGATGCTGCTGAACCCGCAGAGTTACTCCAGCATTTTGTGTCTAACATCGGCGCAAACAAGCATCTGCAGTTCCTTTCCGACACTATAGACCCAGGGTTTTATAAATAATTTATCTTCATCATGTGGGGCGGCACATGGGCACAGTGGTAGACCTGCTGTCTTACAGCGCCAGAGACCCGGGTTTGATGCTGACTACAGGTGCTGTCTTTACAGAGTTTGTACGTTCCCCCTGTGACTGGGTGGGTTTCTCTGGGAGCTCCGGTTTCCTCCCACAAGGGAATGTGGGCATAAAAAAGTTATGCTAACTTTCTCTTCCAGCCGTTGATCGCCTTGAGATGGGATGGCAATGAGCAAAGTTTGAATGTTCACTGAGAAATGGACTTTGGAAAAGCTGTAAGCTCTGCTCTGAAGTGTCTGTCACTCAGTGGGGAAAAGAAAATAGAATGAAAGAAATCTGATGCCTAAAATGATTTTGACAGGATTTTCTATTTATGTCTGCGCTGTGCATGTTTAATTAGGTTAAAACATGGAATGTGACAGTTTTACTGACTTTAAAGAGGAACATAATGTAAGTTTTAAATTGCTGTGTAAAATAAATTGTAACAGTTTTTTCTGCAGTTGCAACTGTAAAAGAAGTCCATAAAAAGGCCAGGCCATTTTATATGTCTGATCATTTAATGATGTACGGTTGGACATTCAATTAGTAATACATATCTATATACATGTCTTTTTCACCGTCTGTTGCCCCTCATGATGAGGTGGGTTTTGCTGAGATCTTCTTGGGGTCATACTCCAAAGTTACCTGCCGTGGTCTGAAGAAGGGTCTTGACCCGAAACGTCACCCATTCCTTCTCTCCAGAAACGCTGCCTGTCCCGCTGAGTTACTCCAGCTTTTTGTGTCTATCCTCCAGTGAACTTTAGCTGCCTGCTCCCAGTTATATTGTGCCTTGCCAAAGGGAGAACTCTCATGAAGGGTCTCCTTCCATACTCTCGAGAAGGGTCTCGATCCGAACCGTCACCCATCCATGTTCTCTAGAGATGCAGAGTTACTCTATAATTTTGTGATCTTTTGGGGATTTGATGTGTATTCTTTTAGGCTTGATTGCAAATTGTGGATTGTTTATCTTTTGTAGTTGTTATTTTGGCAATGTGGTCAAGTGGGCACTGTGGTGAAGAGTTGCAGGGAGACGGTGAGACATGTACAGTTGCTGGAGGTGGAAATGGGGTGGTGGTTGTTGGAAGTTCAATTCAATGAGTAGACCACAGAACAAAAAACGTTTGTCTCCTCTCTTGTTCCTTCTTCCCTACAAATGATTACTTCATGCCTGTTGAAAATGGCCAAGCTAATTTCAGAGACTAAAGGGAATATTGTGAGCTGCATTGGAGGGCACTGCAATGTTTTTCATTAAGGTAGTGTTGTGGTCACTGCAATGTTTTTCATTAAGGTAGTGTTGTGGTCACCTGATTAATGTCAGGTTTGGGGTTTGTGTATATATGTAAGTGGTGATGGTGAACCTTTGTTTCAATAGTGCAACTGCCATCTGAATTATAAATCCAAATGTTTAAGGAATAATACTCCCATATATTGCATTAGTGGAAGTTGCTAAGTCGTTGTTCTTGATTAGCAACTTAATTGGAAACACTTCCAGTGCAAGCAATCACATGAAATGTTGACCCATGATAAATGATCTATTTATAAAGGACCTACACAGTTTTAAATTTAAAGAGTCAATTACTGTTCAAGAGGGAATGTTTCAGTTCAACTAGGACAATAATTGCAGCGCAGAGAGGAATTTGGTGTAATTCCAAAAGATAAAATGGAGCTCAAATAATATAGTGTTTAAGAACTCTGGAGAATCTCTGGAGAGAAGGAATGTGTAATGTTTTGGGCCGAGACTGTGTTGAAGAAATGTTTGGTTGCACAAGAAATGCAAATTGGGCCAGCATAAGCAAGTTGGGCTGAAGGGCCTATTTCTGTGCTGTATGGCTCTCTGACTCTATAACTCTGTCACTCATAGAAAAGGCGAAAATGCATAGTTGCTTTAAGATAATGTTTTTTCTTATTGAAACGGTGTGCATTTGAATGGGGTGGTTAATTGTTTTGTCAGCTTTTTGTCAGTCCAGGAGCTCATCTATCCTATTGCTCCGTCAACTGATTAGACAGTCTGAATCACTCTGCAAATTGATAGGTTGGAACGTATTGCTGTTTCCAATAGTCACCTTGGATGTCCATTGGACCATGGCATGTATAACTGTAGCTATCCAATTAAAGGGAAAATTAATGAAGAATGATTAAGGCATAATTCCACAGTGATTTACCTGGATGATATGAATTGGCTTTTGAAAAGCTTTAAACATCAATCATTAATTCCCATGTTAATCTGTTTTTCCTATACTGCAAATCCTTGTGTTTTATTCATGTCTGGCAGAATGATATAAAATGACGTGTATGAGCTTGATGCAGAATGGAAATAAAGCAAAATAATTGAATTGACTATTCTGGAACAGACTGTATTACTGCAATGTTGTCTTTAACAACAATAACCTTCATTATATATTGCATTTTTAATGCAGCAGAATAGACCAAAATGCTTCCAACTGACATTATCATACAAAATTAGATACTATCAATACTGGACTTAATATGAAATTTGCGATAAGCTTGTACCAGTGATGGGATAAATCATATAGGTTAACTGTTCATCTTTCAGTTCTACTCCAAGCTCTAAGCAAATAATATAAATATCAAGTGGTTTCATGTCAATGTGCTGCTTAAGTAGATCAGTAATTTATATTGTCGAGGAATAGGTGCTAATTACTTTTTGCCTTTAGCCAAATGTTACTGATGAAAAAAAATGGACTCTGTTGTCTGTGTATGTTGTTTATGGGTTTGGCGTTTTGTCTCAGAATGTATGCCTTCAAGTGAACTGATTTATCCAGCAGTTCAATGGAGATGAATGTAAGGTAATTTACTGCTTTCTGTTTGCAGGGAGAGAGGGGGAGATCAGAATCTGATAAATGTTACATTCTGGTGGGTGTGCAACATTTAACAACCTAGTGAATAAATCACCGGTAATTGCATTTTAATGGGCATATCATAATAAGCATAATTAAGCAACTAATCAAATTCAAATAAAACTACTGATGATAGCCAAGAACATTAATCCGATTTAACTGGAAATGTAAATTATATACCATGCGATGATGCCTGCAAACAAACAGAAGGTTCAGGGTCCCAGTTTAGAAATTATTGGCTTGCTTCAACTCGTAGTTTTGATAAAAAAAACTATGTCTAGAGAATTGAAACACTAAATGGTAGATGGAGAAAAGTATAAGAGTTAGTTCATTGAGAACATGCCAAATGTCTTTCAATGGGCGGAGAGCTAGAGCATGGTAATGAAATAGTGAGATCAGCTGAAGCTATGTGGAAAACCAAGGTTTATGAACATTTTCATGAATGTGATGGGTTTTTAGACTTTCGACTTCAGAGATACAGCATGGAAACAGGCCCTTTGACCCACTGAGTCTGGGCCGACCAGTGATCACCCCGTACACAAGCTCCATACTTCACGCTAGGGACAATTAACAATTTTACCAAAACGTACAAACTTGTACATATTTGGAGGGTGGAAGGAAACCGGAGCACATGGAGAAAAGGTCACGGAGAAAAGGAGAAAGGAACAGGGAGAACGTACAAACTCCATGCAGACAACACCCGTAGTCGGGATTGAACTCGGCTCTCTGGTGCTGTAAGGTGGCAGCGCTGCCACTACGTCACTGTGCTTGTTGTTAAAAATATGTTTTATCAAATGGCCCGTAATCTAATGCATATTTTAAATGTTTTTTACATATTATGGTATTCGTATATCATGTTACAACTACTGATGCCAGTAACATTTGGTAATTGTTGTTATATTTGGTAGTCCATTGACACAATATTTTAGAGTGACTTTAAAGGTTTCAGCTGAAGTGGAGGTTGTCTTCTTTTTGTTTAGAGATACAGCGAGGAAAAGGACCCTTCGGCCCATCGGGGCCGCACCGACCAGCGATCCCCATACACAAGCATTATCCTTTACATTTGGGGCAATTTATAATCTTTACTGAAGTCAATTAACCTATAAACCTGTACATCTTTGGAGTGTGTGAGGAAACTTGAGCTCCCGGGGAAATATAACATGGTCACGGGGAGAATATGCAAACTCTGTACAGACAGCACCCATAGTTGGGATCAAACCCAGGTTTCTGGTGCTGAAAGGCAGCAGCTCTATTGCTGCGCCACCGTGCTGCCTCTAATGCTAATGTTTAAACAATGCAACCATGTGGTAATGAGGTCATAAGGTCATGTGATATGAGTAGGATTAGGCCATTCGGCCCATCAAGTCTACTCCACCATTCAATCATGACTAATCTATCCTAACCCCATTCTCCTGCCTTCTCCCCATAACCTCAGACACCCGTACTAATCAAAAATCTATCTATCTCTGCCAAAAAAATATCTACTGACTTGGCCCCTACAGCCTTCTGTGTCAAAGGATTCCACAGATTCACCACCATCTGACTAAAGAAATTTCTTCTCAACTCCTTCCTAAAAGAACGTCCTTTCATTCTGAGGCTATGACCTCCCACTAGTGGTATGTTACTGTGGATAGACAACTTGACACTATAATCATATGCAAGCACCTGAAATAAACTATCCTGTGTTATTGTGGCTTTTGTATTTCAGTATTTTATAAAGGTGACCATATTTATGACTGGCCTCAGATTGAAGTTGAAATGTTGTCAAAGGCACAGCATCTGCCTCACCGCTGTTGCCAATTGGAATTGACCTACAGTAATACAATCTTGGTTTGATTAGAGATGCAGGAAACCAGGAGGAGATAAGTATGGTTGGAGCTGTTACAATTCAGCAGCTGCTGTGAAATAATCAGTCATGTACTTATTGTTAATTAAATAACTGCTTCTAAAATAGCTACTGCCCATTTCTCTCCAGCGCTTTTACAGTGGTGTTTCTTTGGTTCTGGTTGCAGATATTCTAATTCCATTCAGGCAGCACCCTGGCAAAGCTGGTAGAACCACTGCTTCAGTGTAGCAGTGATCCAGGTTCAATCCCGACCTCCAGTGCAGTCTGTGTGGTGTTTGCACATTCTCCCCGTGACTGCATGAGTTTCCTCTTAGTGGTCTGGTTTCTTCCTGCATTTGAATGAATTGTGGGTTGGTAGGTTAATTGGCCCTTGTGAGTAGGTCAGAGTTGAAATCTGGGTGGAGTTGATGGGAATATAGGGAGTTAAAGAAATGGGATTAGTTCAAATGTGCTTGGTGGTCAGCATGGATTTGGAGGATCTGAAAGTCCTATAGAGGCCACTATATGATACAGTGGCCTCTATTACTTTGAGACCTTCATTCTGAATAAAGGGCAAGATCACCTTATTTACACAGATTGATGGTTTTCTTGCCATCAATGTTTGTAAGTAAATAAGGTGGATCAGAGAGCACAAAGTCCTCAGTTCATGTTGAGCACTATTTCCTTGGTTGCAGCAGATGGGGAGAAGTTTACCCACTGTCAAAAGGGCCATAAGAAAGTGGCCGAGAAATGGGCCGGAAAGTAATGGTGGCTTGATAGTGGCACATAGCACCCAATGAGCATACACTGAATGCTGCATTCAAAACAGGCTCCTTCCAGATGATATATTCCATGGGAACCACATTTATTACAGTCATGGAGTCATACAGCATGGAAGCAGGCCATGCAGCCCAACTTGCCCGTACTGACCAAGACGCCCCATCTATGCTAGTTAGTCCCACCTGCCCACGTATCCCTCTAAACCTTTCATATCCATGTACCTGTCCAAATGACTTTTAAACATCATTGTAGTAACTGCCTCATCTACCTCTCTGGCAGGTTGCTCCATATACCCACCACATCTGTGTGAAAAGGTATGCCCGTCAGGATCCTATTGTTGGGGAGAATTTTGCGTTTAACCTGTACCCTGGATCTGACGTTAACGTGGATCGCAATAGATCTCTTAATTACAACTCGGATAGGAACAGATGCAAAGAACACATTGTAGAGCAATGGTGAGTGTCTCAAACAAGTCGGTTTATTCAAGGCTTTAACCGTACGCACTGCGAAACACACTGAGAGAACACAAAGTGTTTCAATGATTCGAAGCACCCACAGCACGTTTACATTCTCACCACACAATGGTCACATGTGGATTTTACTTTTTTTTAAAATAATTCATCTAGATCAATGTCTCTGTAGTCTATCATCTCTGTCACCCTCCCCCCCTGCAGAGTGATCATTGATGTTCTGTTCCCTGCAATTTAGAAAACCATTCTCCCATATGTCTAATTGGGGCACAATGAAAGGCATTATTTCCTGATCAGTTTTATTGCCACCAACTTGGTTTACAACCCCCAATGATTATTTTAACTTAGGCTAGCTATGGCTTGGAATCTAAACATATTCTAAATCATTTATTGCCTCACCTGAACATGATCCTTATGTTCCCTTCACTATGTTGGCCTCTTTTTCTATCGTGCTTCCCCAACATGTAAACTCTTGGGTTAAACACATTGCAAACTTGCCGAATTCTCATAATTTACAGAATTTCCTACATCAAAAATAAATCTTTCTCCTCTCACCTTAAACCTATGTCCTCTAATTTTTGATTGCTCTATGCTAGGTAAAAAAAATGTACTCTCGCTGTATTTATTCCCCTTATGATTACAGGTCAAACAATATCTGAGGCCCACTGGCGATCCCTGCACATTAAAGGCTCTGTCTTATGTGTTTGCGGTCATCGGCGGTGAAGCGCGGCTTCGCCTGTGGAGTGGACCGCACGGCAACGGCGAGAGCGCCGAGCCTATGCCACGGGAGCTCCGCACGGATGCTGCGCGGGGGCCGAGTGATTCAAATACGGCTGGTCCCACATGCTTGCGGTAAGTAAAAAAAAGGGCGGGCCGACTGCGATGACGTCGGCCCGCCGCACGTGACTCACTAGCGGCGGCTGTGGCGGCGGCCGTCCTGATCGCGGCGCTGTAGCGGTGGCTGTGCCTGCAGTCGTGCCGCACACGTGCCTCACTGGCGGAGGCTGTGAAGGTGCAAGTTCGACGCACGGCACTCGAGCCACACTGGCGGCGGCTGTGGCGGCGGCCGTGCCGCACTCGTGCATCACTGGTGGAGGCTGTGCGGTAGGAAAATATTTTTCAACAGTGTAGGTTTTATTTTAGCACCGTGCGGTGTTGGGAACAACGCCGCACGGCCCCGGAATTGTGCGTTCTCACGAGTGCGCGGTCTATGGCGGCAGATTCTTCCCGTTTCGCCGCCAATGACCGCAGACTCGTGAGACAGGCCTTTAACACTATCCTACAATCACTAGGGACAATTTTTATGTTTACCAAGCCAATTAACCTACAAACCTGTACGTCTTTGGAGTGTGGGAGAAAACCGAAGACCTTGAATAAAACCCACGCAGGTCACGGGGAGAACGTACAAACTCCGTACAGACAGCACCTGTAGTCGGGATCGAACCCGGGTCTCTGATGCTGCATTCACTGCAAGGTAGCAACTCTACCGCTGTGCCACCGTGACCGCCAATGAAGCTCCCTGAAGCCTTATATATGTTCCAAAGCTCCTTGCGGCTATATTTAAACCCACTCGATACATCAGGGTAATTTTATGCCTCTGTCACAGTGTGTTCCAGATTTTCAAAACTCTCTGGGTGACAACATTCTCCCCATACCCACTCCAACTCCACTGACAGGATCCTTAACAACATTGATGTGCAGAGGGATCTTGGAGACCAAATTCATAGCTATCTAAAGGTGGCAACACAAGTGGATAGGGTGGTAAAGAAGGCATATGGGATGCTTGCCTTCATTCAGGGCCGGATTTACGTATAAGCTTCATAAGCTTAAGCCTAGGGCCTTGAGATCTAGGGGGGCCTCGGCAGGGCCGGATTTACCTATAGGCTTCATAGGCAGAAGCCTAGGGCCTAAAAATCTAGGGGGCCAGAGTAAAATAAATCCTGAGAAAATATAAATTGGAGCACTTTGACGGAAATTACCCAAAATTCTGGTTCCGGCCGCTGGAAGTTTTGGGGGAAAAAATTGCGACCATCCGTGCCTGCGCAGTTGGGGGAGGCCGGTGACGCAGTAGCGACGCAAAATGATGCTGTCTCTTCGTGTGTGCGCAGTGGGCCCGTGCGGGTTCAGATCTCCATTTGCGCTCCACACAATCACCTCGATGTCTTGTGTCATGGGAGGGAGAGAGAGGGGGAGGGAGGGAGGTGAAGGGGGGTTGTGTGAGGGGGAAAGGGGGGGTTGAGACAGAGGTGGAGGGAGAGGGAGGGGGAAGGAGGAGGGGGGAGAGGTAAAGGGGGATTATCATTAGTGAGATTGCAAAATTAAGGTAGGTTTTAGAGCAATTATATTTTCTTCTCCATATGAATAATATCAAACAATTGGAACTGCTTTCTTTTCCTTGATAACAATACTGAAAAATATGAATTCCATGGTTTGCAACTTTCATTTTGCATCATATTTTTAATGTGCACACACTAACACAGTCGAACAGTAACAGGCAATCAAATCAACACACAAAACATTTTCTGAAAAAAGGTTTTATTTACCTAAAAAACGTACAGTATTTTATTTGCAGTGTTTGCCTGCTCCTTTATAACATTTTACATAACATTTTATAATACAACTTGATTATTAAAATAAGGACAGCTTCAATTCTTGATTTAAAAAATGTATACAACAATGACCCCAATCATCCCATTCCAACCACTCATTACTCTTGACTCAACCAAAATGATTTCTGAAATATTGGTCATAAATTTGGTGCAAAAATGCTCCAAAATAAGGCTGAGAATGCACCAGAGAGCATTTAAAACCCCAGAGCTTCCAGGGCCCTGGACCCAGGCCGCAAGGGTCTTTGAGCTTCACGCTTGTGATATGCTCTGCGTGCACTGATTTCACAATTTTTTTTTGTAATCCTGCCATGCCACCCCCCTTTTTGAAAAGCTTTGTACGGGCCCGAACAGAGTGATGATGGCAGTCTTGGGCACATCATCGGGGTGGACGGGAATCTGGTGGTAGCCGTGCAGCAGATCCAACTTGGAAAAAATGGTAGCACCGTCCAAGTGGGCTGTGAAGTCCTGGATGGGTGGGACTGGGTAGCGATCGGCGGTCGTGACGGTGTTAAGGCGGCGGTAGTCCCCACATGGCCTCCACCCGCCGGACGACTTGGGAACCATATGTAAGGGGGACATGGGCTGTCGGAGCGCTGCACAATCCCCATGTCCTCCATTTTCTGGAACTCCTCCTTGGCTAAATGCAACTTGTTGGGCGGGAGCCTGCGCACCCGTGCATGCAGCGGAGGACCGGCAGTGAGGATATGATGCACCTCCCCATGCTTAGGGGAGACCGAGTGGAACTGAGGGGTCAGGAGCTCCGGGAACTCGGCCAGGATCGGAGCATATGCCCCACCCCCGTCCGTCACAGATCCGAGATGCGGGCCGGAGGAAACCGCGGGTTGCGAGGACGCAGGCTAGTGGGACTCCAGAGGGACGAGGCATTGTACACCAGGAGGGAAAAGGCCCGCAAAAAAATTGGCGCCCAGCAATGGCTGGGAAACTTCCACAATGGTGAAGGGCCAAGAGTAACGGCGAGAGTCGAAGACTAGGTAAACAGTCCGAGTACCATTGGTGTGGATGTGGCTGCCGTTGATGGGCGGTCAGGGCGGGGCCATGCTTACCAGCACGAGTATCAAGCCCAGACGGAGGGAGGATGCTCAGCTCAACCCCAGTGTTCACGAGGAAACGAAGCCCGGAATGGTGATTCCGGACGTAGAGACGATGTTTTTGATCAAAAATCTGAAAAACGTTTGGATCGGCGGGGTCACCACTGTAGCGAGACCAGGCAGGTTGAGTGAAGTAATTTTTATTAACAAATTAAAATGAAACAAAACCTCATGCCTGGCTAGCTAACACAAAACAGCTCCTGTTGCTAGGAGGAGCACTGAACTAAAAAGCCCGCTAACGAACCCCGGCGGTCATGTGACCGAGCCGGCCAATGACGAGGGTTCTGACCTCCCCAAACCACCTCTTGGTGCTGCTACAGTACTTCAAAGCAAACTAATTAAGTCCTGAAATTTAGTTACTGTGGTGCTACATGTAACTGCAACAACTGATTGATGCATAGAGAGGTCCCATTAATTGCCAATGAGAAATATGACCAGTTTATGATGTTTTGGCTGTAAATGTGGTACTGAAAATGGACTACTCAGTTTTGAATAGTTAGAGTGATGGAGAGTTACTTGCCCACACCGACCAACGTGTCCTTTTTACATTAGTCCCACCTGCCTGCGTTTGGCCCATATCCCTCTAAACCTGTCCTATTCATGTATTTGACTAAATGTTTCTTAAACGTTGTGATTGTACCTGCCGCAAATACTTCCTCCAGCAGTTCATTCCATACACCCATCACCATTTGTGTAAAAAAGATACCCCTCAGATTCCTATTAAATCTTTCCCTCTTCCCCCCTCTGGTTTTCGATTCCCCGACTGGGCAAAAGTCTTTGTGTGTTTACCCGATCTATTGCTCTCATGATTTTGTACATCACTAGATGATCACCCCTCATCCTCCTGCACTCCAAGGAATAAAATCCTTGCCTGCTCAACCTCTGCCTATAGCTCAGGCCCTCGAGTCCTGGCAACATCCTCGTAAATCTTCTCTGCACACTTTCCAGCTTGACAACATCTTTCCTATAACACAGTTCCCAAATCTGAACATAATACTCTTAGAAACTGTAACATGACCTCCCAACTTTTTAACTCAATACTCTCAGTTCAGTTTAGTTTATTGTCACGTGTACCAAGGTGAAAAGCTTTTGTTGCGTGCTATTCAGACAGCAGGAAGACAATACATGATCGAGCCATTTACAGTGTATGGATACATGCTAAGGGAATAACGTTTAGTGCAAGATAAAGCAAGTAAAGTCCGATCAAGACTAGTCCGAGGGTCACCAAAGAAGTAGATTATAGTTCAGTCGTTCTGTCGTAAGGGGCTTCTTGCATTCCTTGCAGTGGCCAGGTCCTTGTTTCACTATTTTTCTGATAAGCAGCTTCTCTGATGAAGCTGCACTGTGGCTGAATATTCATGTCAGCTCTTGGACAGGATCTTCCAATGACTGGCAAACTGAGTTCACCAGTTGTAGAGTGCATAGAATACACTTTCCAATACAGTGTTCAGACAGACTAGTCCTCAGCCGTTTATTGAGACTTCTTGAAGGCCTTCCTGGTTGTCAGCAACACTGAATTTCACTGAGTTGCATCAAAGCAAAGGGATATGTCTTAATTCCTCGCTTGTGTTGCACATTCTTTAAAATTAATTAAATTGTTGCTAAAGTAAAATACTCATTCAATTAAACCAGAGACTCATAAAATTATTTCTCACAACTCTTCATAAATGATTATCTATTAATCACTTATTAAAAATGTGGATGAGCCTGAGGAGAGTCTGAAGAACTGGGGCAAGAGGGAATTATTGAGTCATGCAGCACGGAAACAGGTCTTTCTCCCAACTTGCCCAATATGTCACATCTAAGCTAGTCCCATTTTCCTGTATTTGGCCCGTATCCCTCCAAACATTTCCTATCCATGTATCTGTCCAAGTGTTTATTGCATCCTGTTACAGTATCTGCCTCAACTACCTCCTCTGACAGCTTGTTCCATATTCCCAGCACCCTCTGAGTGAACAAATTTCCCCTAAGGTTCATATTAAATCTTTCCCCTCTCACCTTAAATATATGTCCTCTTGTTTTTAATTCCCCTACCTTGGGTAAAACACTCCTCATAACACTCCTCAGCCTCCTGCGCTCCAGGAAATAAGTCCAAGCTTGCCCAGCCCCTCAAGTCCTGGCAACATCGTTATAAATCTTCTCTGCACTCTTTCAAGTTTAATGACATCCTTCCTGCAAAACTGATGACATCCTTCCTGTAACCAAAACTGAACAGAGTGCTCTAATTGTGGCTTCACCAATGTCTTGTATAGATGTAACATAATGTCACAATGTCTACCCAGAAAACCCTGACTGATGCAGAATAATATATCAAAACGCCTTCTTGACCACCCTGTCTACCTGTGATACCACTTTCTGGGAACTACGTACCTGTACTTGTAGATCCCTCTGCTCAACAACATTCCCCAGGGCTCTATTATTCATTGTGAAGGTTCTGCCCTGGTTTTACTTCACAATACGGTGGTGCAGCGGTAAAATTGCTGCCAGAGACCCCGGTTCTATCCTGACTATGGATGCTGTCCGTTGTCCGCATGACCTGCGTGGGGTTTCTCCGGGATCTCCGGTTTCCTCCCACACTCCAAAGCCATAGAGTTTTGTAGGTTAATTAGCTTGGTATAATTGAAAAATTGTCTCTACTGAGTGTAGGGTAGCGTTAATGTACATTGATTGGCGCAGACTCGGTGGGCTGAAGGGCCTGTTTCTGCACTGTATCTCTAAACTAAACTAAAACTAAACCTCAACACTTATTTCCATTGAATTCCATAAGCCATTCCTCAGACCACTTGCCCAACTGATCAAGAGCCTGCTGTAATTTTTAACATGGGAGGACAGGAGAAGCAGAAGCTCCTGTGCACTGTTGGATGCTGAGGATCAGAAGGACGTTGGGGAGCTGAGGAATGGAAGCACCGAGGATCTAGTGACTGGAGGGAGTTAGGGATTGGGAGGACTAGAAAGCTGGGAGTGAGTAGGACCAGAGGATAGACACAAAAAGCTGGAGTAACTCAGCAGGTCAGACAGCATCTCTGGAGAAAAGGAAGAGGTGACGTTTCGGGTCGAGACCCTTCCTCAGACAGCCAGGGATGGGGACAGTCGGGAATCAGGAGAGCTGCAGGAATTGAAGAGTTGGTGTACATTTGGAAGCCCAATGTTATCCAAACCTGGGTTGGTTTCAATCCATAATTCTCTAAATTTGAAGAGTCGTGTCACAGAAATGGTTATTTTCCCCCCAATAAACTACGTAAAAGGAATTGCACATTAGGAGCTAAATATTTAAAGAGCTAAGTATCAAGACATAATATAATGGTCTATTGTGTGTAATGTTCTTTGAATGAGTGAGAAAAAGTTATTTATTTCTAATAATAACTAGATATATTTGATGACTATTCCATTTCTCAAGAGTAGTTAAGAATTGTCCCATAGGTTTTTTTGAATGGATTTTAGAAAAAATATTGATGAAACAGGAAAGATAGTGAGATCAGTTAGTGGTACACTATATACTAAAATACTCGACAACTGAATACTATGGTCCACATCTTGCCCTGTCATGGGCTTGATTTGTATTCCAATTATGTTTTTTGCACTATGATCTTGTTTTTTATTTTGTCTTCCTCAGAGTTAGACGGGATCTATCCCAGTTATTGAGAGAGGCTCGAGCCAAGACTGCAGGGGCCTTGACAACGATCTTTGTACCATCTCTAGCCACAGATGAGATTCCGAAGGATTGGAAAGTAGTCAATGTTGTTCCTTTATTTAAGGAGAGAAATAGGTATAATCCAGGAAATTATAGGCCAGTGAGCCTCACATCTGTGGTAGAGGATTCTTAGGGATAAGATTTACTCACATTTTGAGGAAAATTGGCTAATTTGGAACAGTCGGCATGGCTTTGTCCGGGGCAGGTCATGTGTTACAAATTTGATTACGTTTTTTGAAGAGATGACAAATTAATTGATCTGGGTCATACAATGGATGTTGTCGAAATGGATAAACTAGGAACTGTAGATGTTGGTTTATACAAAAGCACAAAGTGCTGGAGTAAGAGTGGGCAAGGTAGCATTTCTAAAAACATGGATAAGTGAAATTTTGGGGCAGGACCCTTCTTCAGTCCAATGGTCCACTAAAGCAGTTGATAAAGCATCTCATGATAGTCTGCTCCAAATAATTAAGATGCATAAGGATTCATGGTAACTAGGTGACCCATAGAAGATAGAGGGTAATAATGGAAGGGTATCATTCTGGCTGGAGGTCTGCAACCAGTGGTGTTCCTTAGGGATCAGTGCTGGAACCTCTGTTATTTGTGTTATATATAAATGGCTTGGATGAAAATGTACGTAGATCGGTGAGTAAGTTTGCAGATGGCACCAAAAATGATGGAATTGCAGTGTCAAAGGATTCAGAAGGATACAGATCAGTTGCAGATACGGGCAAAACAATGTCAAATGGATTATAATCAAGCAAGTGTGAGGTGTTGCACTTTGGGAGGTCAAATGTTGGGCTGAAGGATCTGCTTTCATGTTTTATAAATATGGTCATAAGGTCATAAGTGATAGGAGCAAAATTATGCCATTTGGCCCATCATGTCTGCTCTGCCATTCAATCATGGCTGATCTCCCTCTCCCTCCTAACCCCATTCTCCTGCCTTCTCCCCATAACCCCTGACACATAGATATGATTCTATGACTCTGGTGGAAGAATGAGAATGCTTTTGTATCTGGCATAGATTTGATGAGCTGAGATGGCCTCCTTCCATGTCATTTGGTGTGGACAATTGTTCACAAGAACAGGGCATTGTATTCCCTAGAAGCATTTGATTAGATCAAGTTTCAATAGTCATGGGGTCACATTTGTAATAAATATTTCTTTTTACTTTCATTAAAAGTTTGAGTTCCTGTGGAGAGCTATTTCGGATAGTACCGAAATGTCTCTAATTCCATTCAATTCAAAAGAATAAATATTTCTTTTTACTTTCATTAAAAGTTTGAGTTCCTGTGGAGAGCTATTTCGGATAGTACCGAAATGTCTCTAATTCCATTCAATTCAAAAGAACCATTTCCTCATAATCACGCCAGGCACTCATGACTTATGATCCCAGTGCAAAGATAATGAGAACCCTGTTGTTAATGTAAGTCAGAGCAAGTACTAAACTTGTCACCTTACTCTGTGATCTCAGCAGTTGCATGCTTATTAATGACAAACCATAATTTCGAGATATGAAGGGAACAGCTGTCTGATAAAAGTACTGCAGCCCAAATGTAAATTTGATGAAAAGTGGATCTGCTTCAATTCCTGTCAAATATTAAACACTAAAAATATCTTTGAAGTAAGTTTAGGGTTTAATTAATTATTTGCTGGTGTTTTCCAAAGGAAATGGCAGGAACAATATGGTTCCTCCACATTTGAAGATTGCTTTTGTGATAACATGATATTCAAAGTGGGGATATACTCCATGTTAGAACATTGATATCACAGTAAAGTTAAGATCACAGTACCATTTCCACATAGTCTTTCATTGTTGTGTTGACTAGAACTGTATGTGGTATATAGCCTTGTTCTAGCTGGTTTTTTAATACAATTTTAGAATAACCTCCTCATATATTTATGCCCGTTCATAGAGGAATGCAACCCATATGGATTCTTAAGCATTTTCCTACCTGTCATGTTACCTTAAGGGATTTGCTCGTATATTCCATGCTCCCTATGATCCTTTAAAATTCTTTGCATTTTACTGTTTATGGTGTATTGGATTGATTTACGACAGAATTTACTTTGACGTTTTTCTGCCCACCTACGTAATTTGCCCAATTTAAGATGTTAATAATATGGGATAAAGTACAGGTATTTCATAGAGAGACAAGGGATGGCAAATGCTGGTTTACAAAAAATATAGAGTGCAAGAGAAACTCGGCAGGTCAGGCAACATCTCTGCAGACATAAGGAACTGCAGATGCTGGAATCTTGCAGAGAACATAAAGTGCTGGAGTATCTCAGTGTGTCAGGCAGCATCTCTGTATGACATGGATAGGCAACATTTCAGATTTCTTCAGACTCCAGAGGGTCCCGACATGAAACATCACCAATCCATGTTCTTCAGAGATGCTGTATGACCCACTGATTTCTCTGTGTTTCCTTTGTGTTCAGTGTTCAGTTCCTACTTTCAGAGCTTAAGATACACCCAGGGATGTGTAGGATTGAAAGAAACCAAGTCATTGAGGATATAATATGACAATAGGGAAATCACAAGGGCAAATGCGATTTTTCCAAAAATTATATTCCTATTGTTGACTGAACAAATCCCCTGAGAACAATTCACAGAGTCTGAAGAAGGGTCTGAACCTGAAACGTCACCCATTCCTTCTCTCCAGAGATGCTGTCTGTCCCACTGAGTTTCTCCAGCATTTTGTGTCTATCTTAAATTTAAACCAGCATCTGCAGTTCTTTCCTATTCACAGCGTTATACAAATCTGGGATAAAAGTAAATTAAATTAGCAAAAGTCAAGAATATGACAATAATAATAATAATTGGTTGTCTTAACTTGGAGATGTTCATGTCTTTTTTATATGTGAGGATTTTAGGAAAAGCACTGCTGCACATTAAGCACATCAAACAAGGAAAGATGAGTAAAGAACTTTCTCCAGAGCCTTTACCCACATAGCAAACTGTTGACAAGATTACAAGAAAATCAATGATCCATTGATATTTTATTGTTACATTTACCTAAGTACAGTGAAGTTCTTTGTTTTTGCATAAAATCCAGTAAAATCATTCAGCAGACTTCACCTAGGCAATATACAAAGAGCCACCATGTTTTTTTCAGAGATACAGCGCAGAAACAGGCCTTTCAGCCCACCGAGTCTGCACCGACCAGCAATCCCGCACATTAACACTATCCTACACACACCAGGGACAATTTACACTTATACCAAGCCAATTAACCTACAAACCTGTACGACTTCAGAATGTGGGAGGAAATCGAAGATCTCGGAGAAAACCCACTCGGACATGGGGAAATGTACAAACTCCATACAGCCAACACCTGAGTTCAGGATCGAACCCGCGACCCAGTAATAATGGCTGCATTATTGGCTTTTATTGGATGGCATGTGCAGCCAATGATATATAGGCAACAATCAAAGCATTTGGAGGGAGGCAATGTGCAATGAATTTGGATCAAAGAGTGAGGTCAGACATCTTAAGTTACTCAATAACAGGGCAAGTTGAAATGGTTAATGTGGCTCAAAAGATTTTTTTTAAAAGAGGCACCTTTTTAGATCACCAGAGCATTGGAACATTCTTTCGAGAAACTTACTTTAAAATGATCAAGGTAGAACTAAACACATTAGATTTTGTAGGAAATAAAAATAAAAATAAAGAACAACATGTAACAATGAAATTGAGGTAATGTGAAAATAAACACTGAATGGAAGTTTATCCCAAGAAGATTATGGGAAAAAGAGAGGTGGATAATCTTGTTAAATATTTTGTGAACTGTCTTCTGTATGGTTGATGAAGAATACCCTTGCCTTTAACATGTATTAAGTTTGTACTTTTGAGTTTCAAAGTCTGTTTTAGAATAGAATGTTTTTCCACTTAGGACTTCCCTAACTTGGATTGGTGATTAGCTTCAAACTTTTCACTAACACATGAATAGAACAGTTTTATTGGGTTGTCCAAGCCTGGTTTCTGTCTAAATAAAGAGGCATTGGATGAAACAGAATCATAGTAAATTGCAGTATAGAAAGAGGTACTTGGCTCATTCTGTCCATACTGGTTGAAATTGATATGCTCAGTCTATTCTATTTCCATTCACTTGTTAGTAGCCTACTGCAAAGCTGCAGCGCATGCACATACATTTTAAAATGTAATGGAGACTCAGATCGCCTACTTTACGCTCTGTGATGACACATCCTCCCTCAATACTGCTCTGATCCCTGTTGACGGCAAACTGGCCAGGAGGAGCTGAAGACCAGCACCATGGACAGCGCCTTCCTGCTGGAAAACAGCAGCACCTTGAACAGCGCAGCGGACTGAGCTTCCTCCTAGCTATGCTTACCTTTGTGGACTTGAGGCAAGACTGAGCTGCTGGGACATGCCTGGGACCACCAGTGTCATCTCACCTGTTCACAGATGACGAGGGACTGTGCTCCCACACGGAGAGACAGACTGACAAACCTGAAATCACCAAGGCCTCCTCCTGGGGCAAGACTGTATTTTCGTATCTGAGGAAAGATGTGGAGGAGGTCCAGAGGAGGTTTACAAGAATGATCCTAGGAATGAGTAGGTTAACCTATGATGAGCGTTTGTCGGCACTGGGCCTGTACTCGCTGGAGATTAAAAGAATGAGGGGAACCTCATTGAAATATACAGAATAGTGAAAGGCTTGAATAGAGTGGATGTGGAAAGGATGTTTCCACTAGTGGGAGAGTCTAGGACTAGAGGTCATAGCCTCAGAATTAAAGGACGTTCTTTTAGGAAGATGAGGAGAAATGTCTTTAGTCGGAGGGTGGTGAATCTGTGGAATTATTTGCCACAGAAGGCTATGGAGGCCGTCAGTGGATATTTTGAAGGCAGAGATAGATAGATTCTCGATTAGTACAGGTGTTAGAGATTCTGAGGAGAATGCAGGAGAATGGGGTTAAAAGGGAAAGATCGATCAGCCATGATTGAATGTCGGAGTAGACTTGATGGGCCAAATGGCCTCATTCTACTCCTATCACTCATGACCTTACGACTGAGCCGCCAGGGCAAACCTGTGACTGCTCCTGCCTCCTCACTTGCTCACAAATGACGAGGGACCATGCCCCCCCCCCCCCTGCACCCCCCATTGACCTCGCATTTCTCCTCACCATCCTTTAAAAAAAAATCTGAGTGAGAATATTCTTGCTGTGGAAGAGTTTAGTAAAGATTAATCAGACTGCTTCCTAAGTTTGCAGGCCTGACGTATGAAAAGAGTAGATTTATGTTTAATAGAGTTCAGAAGGTTGAGAGGGGATCTCCTAAACACCTACAATGTTTCTAACAGGACTGGCTAGATTAGATGCAGGAAGGATGTTCCTAATTGTCCTAAGTTCTAGGACCAGGGCCACTGACTAACAACATATGGTACGCTATTTAAGTCAGGGATGAGAAGAATTTTTTCCCCCAGAAAGACAAAGCTATAGAATTAGAGATAAAACAATTGGAGATAAATCATTGTATATATTCATGAAAAAGTTAGGTTGGAGAGCTCAAGGAATATGAGAGAATATTGGAGCAGGATTATTTTTCTTCTAGGATTTAATAGAATTACAGTTTGAAGAAAATTGCATGAGAGATCTTTGCATCCCCATGAATTACCTTTGGAGGATTTTTTTAAAGGGTTTATGATAATGTATTGAAATCCAGGTTAATCATGTTTTAGTTTGGTAATGTCTTTCATTGTTTCAACTGACCGGTGGTGTAGGATATATTGCAAAGTAAACACAGAAACAGAGAAACATAGAAAATAGGTGCAGGAGGAGGCCATTCGGCCCTTTGAGCCAGCACCGCCATTCATTGTGATCATGGCTGATCGTCCCCAATCAATAACCCGTGCCTGCCTTCTCCCCATATCCCCACTAGCCCCTAGAGCTCTATCTAACTCTCTCTTAAATCCATCCAGTGACTTGGCCTCCACTGCCCTCTGTGGCAGGGAATTCCATAAATTCACAACTGTCTGTTTGAAAAAGTTTTTTCTCACCTCAGTCTTAAATAGCTTCCCCTTTATTCTAAGACTGTGGCCCCTGGTTCTGGACTCGCCCAACATTGGGAATATTTTTCCTGCATCTAGCTTGTCCAGTCCATTTATAATTTTATATATTTCTATAAGATCCCCCTCATCATTCTAAACTCCAGTGAATACAAGCCTAGTCTTTTCAATCTTTCCTCATATGACAGTCCCGCCACCCCAGGGATCAATCTTGTGAACCTACGCTGCACTGCCTCAATCACAAGGATGTCCTTCCTCAAATTAAGAGACCAAAACTGGACACAATACTCCAGATGTGGTCTAACCAGAGCCCTATACAACTGCAGAAGAACCTCTTTACTCCTATACTGAAATCCTCTTGTTATGAAAAGTAATCGGCTTTAAATTATGGTTGTATTGTAACATTTTGGACATGCATTCATTCAGGGTCTTAAAAAAATTATGACTTGTGTTCCATTTCATCACAGTGTAACTGTATAATTGGATTCACTTGTATTAAGATCCCCTCTCAGAGCTGTGCAGAGAATGAACAAAACATAATTCTTTCTGCAGCATCCCATTTAAGTTTAAACAATGGCACAGTATGGTAAATGTATGAGATAACAAATGACTCAGTCACTGATGAGATATAATCTGTTGGAGTCTGTATTGTTGCAGGAAACTCTATAGTTATTTATGTACAAACCCTTGGAGGATAGCAGCAATTCAGAACTGAGCACACAAGTGCATTTATAAAGAATGCAGGTGTTGCAGTGTGTAAAAGAAACTACATCCATTATATGACTATCCACTAAGTCGCAAGAGAAAAGAAGTGACATTTAAATAATATAAATAAATCTTTGCCTGAAAATATTCCAAGGGAGAAGACTGATTCTCGTCAGCAATTTCATAGCGAGAATATTTGAGTATAGGAGCAAGGAGGTCCAACTGCAGTTGTACAGGGCCCTGGTGAGACCACACCTGGGGTATTGTGTGCAGTTTTGTTCACCTAATTTGAGGAATAACATTCTTGCTATTGAGGGAGTGCAGCGTATGTTCACCAGGTTAATTCCCGGGATGGCGGGACTGACATATTATGAAAGAATGGATCGACTAGGCTTGTATTCACTGGAATTTAGATAAAAGGGAATCTTATAGAAACATAAAATTCTTAAGGGATTGGACAAGCTAGATGCAAGAAAAATGTCCCCGAAGTTGGGGGAGACCAGAACCAGGGGTCACAGTATAAGAATAAGGGGTAGGCCATTTAGGACTGAGATGAGGAAAAACCTTTTCACCCAGAGTTGTGTAGCTGTGGAATTCTCTGCCACAGAAGGCAGTGGAGGCCAATCTACTGTATGTATTTAAGAAAGAGTTAGATATAGCTCTTATGAATCAAGGGATATGGGGGGAAAAGCAGAAAAGCAGGGGTATTGATTATGGATGATCAGCCATGATCATATTGAATGGTGGTGCTGACTCGAAGGGCCGAATGGCCTACTCATGCACCTATTTTCTATGTTTCTAATACTAAATGCATTTGTAAGTCTCAGCCACAGACTTTACGCTCAAGTGCACTTTTGTTCCATTGACACCACTGAATTGTACAACTGAATTCACCCAGGAGTTAATACTCTTGCACACATCTTGATCTAATAGTGAAAGATTAATTTCTCTCCCTCTCTACGCTCATCTTGATCAAACAAACCTGCCAAAATATTAGGAAGTTTGGATTTCAGGTCTCCGTTTCCAAACACTGGAGAGATTGCCCTACAGATATATTTGACTGGGTTTAAGGATGTTTTGGACATTTCAAGATAATGTAAAGCATTACATAAATTTAAAGTTTCAGATTTTGAATTTTTCCATCAAAATGCCCTGAGAAAGATTTGTAATGAAGTAAACAGTTAAGGACCGGACCCTTAATCTTGACATGACTAATTTAAGATGCTTACAATGATATGTGAGGCAGTGTTACCTTTTCTTTCTTGTGCACTTAAGTAAATTTTACTCGTATCCGAACCGTAAAAATAACATTACCTGATTTCTAATTATGAAATCTTTAGGAGATTTCATCATGCACCAAATAGGTCAGAGAAGGGAATTTGCTAAAATAGCGTGTATTAGTTATGTAAATGAAATATTTATAAAGGGAATTTTATTTGACGCAAACACATAAGTGGCTATAATAATATAAATAATATGGAAATAAATAATTTGTGAGCACTGGCATGCCACTTACAAATTACCTCTCCCATTGGGTGGCACAGTGGCACAGCTGGTAGACCTGCTGCCTCAAAGTGCCAGAGGCCCAGGTTTGACCCTGAACTCTGTAAATTACCCTCAGTTGGTAGGAAGCGAATGTGAAAGTGAGATAACATTGAACTAGTATGAACAAATAATGTTCCATTGGCCCAAAGGGCCTGATTCCATGATGTACTGTACCTTCCCATCAATCTACGACAAGGGCACAAGTGTATGGAATACTGTCATCTACAGTTTTCCCTGCAAGATGTAGAACTTCTTCACCATCTTGGTATTGACAGATTCTAATCCTGGAATTGCCTACCCATTAGTGCTGTGGGAGTAAATCATCTCTTCAAAAAGGCTGCTCACCATCACTTCTAGCCCAAAGCAATTCAGGCAATCAGCAATGCAACCTTGTGGACGGGCCGCCGAGAACGAAGAAGGACCCGGGGGGGGCGCCAAAAATTAAGAAAGACCCGGCGGGTTCCTGAGGCCATGTGCCACGTACAACGATGGTTTGGTTTGCCGCTGCAAACCAGACCAGTACACTAGACAAAGATTTTGAAACTTTGTTGGTGCCAGAAACATGGCGACTCTTTGTGTCCTGCCCAAGTGAGGTCTGCTGTATGATTTTACCGGATTGCATGCAAAAACAAAGAATTTCACTGCACCTTGGTATATGTGACAATAAAGTATCAAGGCTCATACATCATAAATGGATAATCAGTAATTTCCCCAAATTACATATTGAGAAGACTATATTAGTGGCTTTAGGTTCACAACATGAACTCTTTTCCCCAGACACTGACTTGTTGCATTTGAGCCATTACTTTGTCACCACTTATCCATGTCATCAACTACTTCTGCCTCTGTCCCAATGTAGGCAGTGCAGAGATGGTTTGCCAGCTTCTTTCCTGGAATAAAGCAGTTGATCTATGAGGAATAATTGATGTCTGGAGTTCAGAAAAAGCAGAGATGATCTTATTAAACTGGATAGATTCTGTGTTAATATATTTTCCTAAAGGTGAACAACCAGCAATGCATTCTTTATCAGACAAACAATGCACTCAAATCCTAGCAATGTGGATTCAATCCAAAGTTTCATAATTTCAGACAATAATCATAGAACCCTAGCAAAATGACACCAAAAATATTCTATATCAACCAGAATATCATTGTGCTCCCATTTCTATTGGGATAGTGTGAAATCTCCCACCTAGAACATTTATGGATAGCTACACATGTCTTTAGTATTCCTTGGCTTAGTAAACAAAATCAAGCCATTCTTCCCATGCATGTAGTATCATTGTTGACCTTTACAGGGATGAATGTGAGTGCAAAAACTCAGGCTCACAATGTGCCCAGGTGTTTGAGCAGTTAGCTGCGAGATCTCATCAATGAGTCTGCTTGAGTTTACAGACCTCTGGAAAGCTACTAGACACAAAATGCTGGAGTAATTCGGCAGGTCAGGTAGCATCTGGAGAAAAGGAATAGGTAGTGTTTTGGGTCAAGACCCTTCTTCAGACTGAGAGTCAGAGGAGAGGATAACTGGAGGTATGAAAAGATACAGAACAAATCAGAGACCAAGGAAATGTGGAGCCCAGGATGGTCCACTGTTGGCTGTGGAAGAGGTGATAACGAAATGATATGAACAATGAAACTAGCAGGACATCAGTGAAACTATCAGTACGACTAGGGTGGGGGAGGGACGAAGAGAGAGGGAAGACAAGGGTTACTTGGAATGACTGAAATCAATATTCATACTGCTCAGTTAGAATTAGGCTATTCGGCCCATCAAGTCTACTCCGCATTCAATCATGGCTGATCTATCTCTCCCTCCTAACCCCATTCTCCTGTCCTCTCCCTTCTCCCAATAACCTCTGACAACTGTACTAATCAAGAATCTATCTATCTCTGCCTTAAAAATATTCACTGACTGCCTCCACAGCCTTCTGCGGCAAAGAATTCCACAGATTTACCACCTCTGACTAAAGAAATTCCTCCTCATCTTCCTGAGAGAACATCCTTTAATTCTAAGGCTATGGCCTCTAGTCCTGGGCTCTCCCACTAGTGGAAATATCCTCTCCACATCCACTCTATCTGAAGGTTGTAAGCTGCCTAAGTGAAATATGAGGTACTGTTCCTCCAATTTGCATGGGGCCTCACTCTGACAGTGGAGGAGAACCCGTGGCAAGACTTTGAAATAAGCAGAGATTGATAAATCCATATTTTTTATTCATAAACAACGCTCTTAATGAATGAGTCAGAACACGATGCCTGGCTGAGTGATGATCTTGCCCAACATGTGTGGGAGTGCGTAAAGATCAGAGGGAGCAGGAAGAATTATAGAGAAATCAAATCTAGTCTGTGTCAGTGGAGGATAGCAATCAGGTTTGAGAAATGTTTCTTAATATTGTCGTGCTCTTCCTTTCCAGTTCACAGTTATGATCTTCTTATTTATGGCAAGATATCTTTGCCCTGTAGGCAGTACAGAGCAAATTTGCCAGATTGAATGCTGGAATGAAGGAGTTGACCTATGAGGAAACATTGATGTCTAGAGATCAGAAGAATCGGAAGTGATCTTAGTGAACTGTATAGATTCTGAAGAAAACTGGCAACCCAGAGCCCATGAGCACATTTCCCCATTGAGGACCATAGAACTAGGATGAGCCATCTCAGTATGAAAGGGTGCCTGTTTGAAGCAGAATTAATAAGGCATGTCATCTCTCAGGATGCAGTGAATGTTTAGAATTATCTACCAAAGAGACATACGCAGGCCACGTACATATATTTAGAGCTGAGTTGGAAAGAAGTTTGGATGACAAGCGAGTCAAGCGTTATGGGGATCAGACAGGGAAGTCGTGCTGAGATCAATGATTATATCCATCGTAATCTTATTATGAATAGGTTTAAGGTACGGTATGGCATTCTGCAGGAATCACACAACTGTTGAGGACCAGAAACATGTCACTTAGGCCATCAAATCAAGGCAGGAAATAAATAACTTTTAACTGATGGGCCCGCTATTATGAATATTCTACCATTAAAACCAAAAATGCCAGAGGAGCTCAGCAGGTCAGGCAGCAACTTATCAAAATCAGACTCAATTAAATATTCCCAGACCTTATGCATTAATTACTATCTACAATCTACTTCTGTCTACCTCATTGAAGACCCTTGGAGTATCTTTAATAGGACTTTAGTTGACATTTTCTTGCACTCAACGTTATTCCCTTTAACATGTATCTGTAGCCTGTAGATGGCTTGGTTGTAATCATGTATTGTCTTTCCACTGACTGGTTAGCATGCAACAAAAGCTTTTCACTGTACCTCGGTACACCTGACAATAAACTAAACTAAACTAAACCAAATTTAACTAAACTAAGTGAAACCAAACTAAATAGTTTCTCTTTCTTCAGGAGAAGCCTGACCTGTTGACATTTTTCTAACATTTTTTGTTTATTTTCCTTCAAGAATTTAAAACAATATATATTTTAATGTACTCTACTGTACCTGCTGGATGCAGGCTATTATTTCTTACACACTATTGTTCTCAATTCTGCTGTAATTGAGATCAGCGGGGGGAGGTGGGATTGTATACCTTTTGATATTCCTTGGCCTTTACTTCGGTGTCTCGCAAGGTGTGGCTTTCCGTCACTGAACCAACACAGATGTCAACGCAGGCAAAAGCTTCAAGTACACAGCTTTGAACTCCAGCTGGGATTGTCTATAATGAACCCGTGATCTTCAAGCTTATTAGTAGTAATTTTCTCATTTCAGTAGAGAGCCACTTATGTTCTTTGGTGTATAATTTCATTTTCAGCCTTAGTTTATACCTTTCAGACTGATTGTATTTATGTAAATTACAAGCAACTGATTGTTCTGAAGCTGAGAAAATATGTGTGAATTAGCTTCCCATTTCAGACGGAATCTTATTTACATCAAGTATGCAGATTTGACTGTTTCTTTATCAGTTTTAATTTTACTGCAATGTTTTTGCATTAAAAAAAAAGAGAACTTAGCCATGTTTCATCTAAATCTTCTATTTCTGAATCTCAAAAGCAAGCTTTGATTCTGTTGCTTTGTATAACTTGGAGGAAGTGTGAAATTTAAAGACATCTCACTTTGACTTGCTCTCAACCCTGCATTAATTTTGCATGCGGAAGACATCAAACTTGGTTTGGGCATCTTTGATCTGAATCCACATCAGCAGTTCTACACTCAAGTTATTTGCAGAATTCTCTTCTCATTAATAGTCATCTCAATCTTCATGAGCTGGCTATTGCATGTTTGTTTGCATTAGAAATGTTGACCGCACATCTTGAGGAAATGCGATTCCTCCTAATAGATAAATTTGACCAATTCACAACGAGTTGGTCTCCATTTGTCGTCTTTTTGGAATCATATGGTGCAACACAATTGTAAAAGCTAACTCGTGACTGGGCGAGGGATGGTCAAGATTATAAATAAGATCTCCTTACCTCTTTTTTCTTTTTCTTCCCTTTTCTCCTTTTATTCTCTTTTTCCTATTTTCTATTCTTTAACTTTCTTCTTTCACTTTCTATTTTTCTTTTCCACACACTATATATCTCACATTTTTCTATACCTCATTATCTAATTTCTTTTTATTTTTCTTCTTTATTATAAAAAAAAAATAAGAAGCTGTACATAAAATGTATTATGAAAATATGATTGTATACAATTGTACTTCTAATAAAATTAATTTTTTTTTTTTTTATAATGAAAAAAAAAAATGTTGACATTTGTATCATCTTCTATAAAGCTTGTAAATCGGGTACCCATTGTATGCTGTGGAATATTATCTGTATTTTAAACAGAATACTCTAAACATGTCATCTACATATTTTTATACTTTGAATTATGTAACAATGCAAAATAGAGACAGGTTGAAATTTATTGGAAGTACCAATTGAAGGAATCCGAGCCAGATTTTTAAGAGTTTTTAAGTTTCTTAACCATTAAAACACTGGCCAAGTTTACAGCAGGCCAGTTGATTTGTTGATGTGTCAGTTTAACATGTCCTAGTAATACATTTGGTTGTGGTTTGAATCCACAATTCATCAATATAAAGGCAGCAACTGTAGTAACAGAACAAAGTTGCATTACATCTCAATCAGAGAGTCCTGATGAGGAGAACATCACAATTATCACAGTTCTGATGAAACTGATACCAAATTAAATACTTCCACATGGAGCACTTAGCGTCATAGAGTCATACAACGTGGAAACATGCCCTTTGGCCCAACTTGCCCACAATGGCCAACATAGTACCACCTGCCTGCATTTGGCCCATATCCCGCAAATCTTGTCTTATCCATGTACTTATCTAAATGTTTCTTAAAAGTTGCGATAGTACCTATAGTACCTGCCTCAACTACCTCCTTCGGCAGCTCGTTCCATACACCTACAACCCTTTGCGTGAAAAGGGTACCCCTCAGATTCCTTTTTCTTTCGTTTTTAGAGATACAGAGCGGAAATTAGCCCTTAAGCCCACCGAGTCTGCACTGACCAGTGATCCCCGCACATTAACACTATCCTACACACACGAGGGACAATTTACACTTATACAAAACCAATTTACCAGCAAACCTGTAGATCTTTGGAGTGTGGGAAGAAACCGAAGATCTCTGAGAAAACCCACGCGATTATGGGGAGAACGTACAAACTCCGTACAGACAGCACCCGTAGTCGGGATCGAACCCGGTGCTGCAATCACTGTAAGGCAGCAACTCTACCGCTGCACCACCGTGCCGCCCTATTCAATTCCTATTAAATCCTCCCCCCGTCACCTTAAACCTATGTGCTCTGGTTATTGGTTCCCCTACTCTGGGCAAGAGGCTCTGTGCGTCTACCCGATCTATTCATCATGATTTTGTACACTTACGTCACCTGAGAGATTATCCGAGCCCAGGCTGAACTGAATTGCACAACAAATTGAGCAAAAGCTCCATGGAGCCAGATTTTTACTTGTTTTATGCCTTGAACATCTTGTAACAATCTCAAAGGTTGTCAGCTCTGCGATGTGAACAGCCACCTTGCTGGATGGATATTTACACTTCTTTCACTGGAAAATGAAACCTTCTGACAGCCATTAAAATGTCTGCAGTAGATTTCATACTCCAGCCCGACAGAACAGAACTTTAAGTTTGAAATGCGCTTTTCTTTCCATCATCTTTTCTTCAACAACTTCCAGCTGTCAGCAATTTGCTGTGTAAAGCAATGTGTCCTGCACCCAGGGCCGGCCTTAGGAGGTGCAGGGCCCAATTGGGAACAATTTTGGTGAGTCCCAGGTTCCCAGCCAAGGTCTGTAGAATCATAGAAATACAAATAAAGTTTGTAAAAAACGTTATATCTCTATGGTAGAATGGAAAGTAATGCCTGCGAGTTAATGGACCAAACTGATCTAAGCTACATTTTAATATAAAATTGCATACATGTAAGCCTACAAGTAACAAACAAAATGTGTAGATCACCTATGAAAAGTACATAGTTACAATACCACTTGTTTCAGTGACTGTGAAATGAAAAAAAAAAATTAACTAGATCCTGGAAAACCAATAACTATTGGCGAAAAAACAGTCCAGGCATTAAATTTTGGGCTTCAGCCCCGTCCTACCCTTTGGGCTTCTACCCCATCCTAACTTAGTTGTGTGTGTGTTAGTTGTCTGTGCGTGATGTGTGTGTGTTAGCTGTCTGTGTGTTATGTGTGTTTGTGTGTATGGGAGGGAAGGAGAGAGGGGAGGGAGAGAGAGAAGGGAGGAAGGAGAGAAGGGAAGTAGAGAAAGAAAGGAGGGAGGGAAGTAGCGAAGGGAAAAGAGAGAGAGGATGGAGTGAAGGAAGGAGAGAAGGGAGGGAGGGAAGAAGGGAAGGGAGGGATAGAAGGGGAGGAGAGAAGGGAGGGAGAGGGCCGGCGTCGAGAGCGGATGCTGGGGTCCGGGCGGACGGGTGTGAGCTGAGGCCGAGGTTTGTAAACATTGCTCCAACCCCCAGCCCGGCCCTCCCTGTATTGTTCACCGCGTCTCCCCGGGGAGATAGGGGGTTAGAGCCGGGGCTGTGTGCGTGAAGCACGGCGACTGGAGGGGCGGGAGCGCTGCCATGGGACCGTGAGGGAATGACCTACCTCCCACTTCTCCATTTCCCCTCACACCTCCTCCCCGTCTTGGAATCTTGGAATCTTGGAAACTTTATTGTCATTCAGACCTTTTGGTCTGAACGAAATTTCGTTGCCTTGCAGTCATACATATAATAAAATAACAAAACACACAATAAACACAAATTTAACATCCACCACAGTGAGTTCACCAGACACCTCCTCACTGTGATGGAAGGCAAAAATCTTAAGTCTTTGTCTCTTCCCTCCTTGTTCTCCCTCTGCGCTGAGGCGATCCAGTCCTCCGATGTTGTGACCCCCACCGGGTGATGGTAAGTAAGGGTGATGGTCTATCCCTTTCTTCCCCCACCACCCCTCTACTCTCTCTCCACCCCTCTCACCCCCCTCCACCTGGGGTAGATCTACCCGAGCCGAGAGTAGATTACTCTGGCGCGGGGCCCCCTTAGGTGCGGGGCCCAATTGAGAGCAATTGGTCCAATCGGCTTAAGGCCGGCCCTGCCTGCACCTGACTGAATCTTGCTCTTTCCACCCTTGAACAGTGTTCTCTGGCCCTTTGCTCTGCTATGTCAGCAGGTTTTGTTCCAGGCAAAGGTACTTGTGAAGGTATTGGTAAAGGTATTGATCCAGTGCCTCTTTTCAAAACCAGTGCCAAAATCATAGTCATCGCGTAATGCACATTGGAAACAAGCCCCTTGCTTCAATTTGTCCATGCTGATCAAGATGCCCCATCTAAGCTAGTCCCATTTGCCCTCACTTGGTCCATATCCCTCCAAATGTTTCCTATCCTTGTACCATCCAAGTATATTTTAAATGTTGTTATTGTACTTGCCTCAACTACCTCCATCGACAGCTCATTCCATATATCCACCACTCTTTAGGTGAAAAGGTTGCCTCTCAGGCGACTGTCAAATCTTTCCCCTCTCACCTCATGTTCTCTGGTTCTTGATTCCCCTACTCTGCGTAAAAGACTGTACATTGATCTTATTAATCCCCCGCATGATTTTATACACCTCTAAGATCACCCCTAAACCTCCTGCAATCCAAGAAATAAAGCCCTAGCTTGCCCAATCTCTCCCTATACCTCAGGCCCTCAGGCCCTGCAATATCCTCATAAATCTTCATTGCATTCTTTCCAGCTTATTGACATCCTTCCTATAGCAGTTCAATACTTATCAACGAATTATAGACAATATACTATTATAGACAATAGACAATTATACAACTGTAACATTATGTCTAAACTTCTATGCTCCATTCCCTGACTGATGAAGGCCAATGCACCAAAAGCTTTCTTTACCACCCTCTCTACCTGTGGTGCCACTGTCAGGGAACTGTGCACCTGTACTCCCGGATCCCTTTGCTCTACAACACTCCCCAGGACACTACCATTTACTGTGAAGGTCCTGCCCTAGGTTTGACTTCCCAACCTGCATTGAACACCATTAGCCATTCTTCAGACCATTTTCCCAGGTGATTAAGATCCTGCTGTAATGTTTTAATAAACCTCTTCACTGTCTACGATACCATCGATTTTCACATCATCTGCAAACTTACAAAGTATGCCTTGCACATTCTCATCTAAGTCATCTAAGAGAAACCACAAACAGCAATGGGTCCAGCACTGATCCCTGTGGCACACCACTAGTCACAGTCCTCCAGTCTGAAAACCAACCTTCCACCATCATCCTCTGCTTCCTTCCATAAAACCCATTCTCTATCCGGGTAGCTAGCTATCCCTGGGCGCCATGCGATCCAACCTTTCAGGACAACCTACCAGTCCTGATACATCTCGAATTTCCCTACTTAGAATACTACAGCATGGAAACAGGCCCTTCAGCCCAACAAGCCTATGCTGACCATGATGCCCCATTAAATTAGTCCTATCTGCTCACGTTTGGCCCTTATCCATCTGAAGCATTCCTATCCATTTACCTGTCCTAATGTATTTTAAATGTTGTTAAACTACCTGCTGTAACTACATTCTTTGGCTGCTTGCTCCACACACCTACCACCTGTGTGATAAAGGAATTCACTTCATGAATCAGTTTAATTATTTCTCTATATTAACTGTGAAGCATGGATAGTCATCCTGCAAGGCAGAAAACTGAGCCAGATAATTCCTCCGGCTGCAGGTTTTTACTCCTGTAGATTATAATTTACCTGATTTAGCTGCATGCTTGTCCACTTTGTTTATCGTCGTTGCAAATTGCCTTGACATGGTAACAAGTCAATCAATACCTGCTCAGTCTCATTCATTCCTCCAATTGGTAAGATCCATTTGCTTTACTTTTACCCTGTCACTGGAAATATTTATCTAAATTGAACTTAATTTGTTACAATTCATTCAAGCTGCCTATTCCCTGTAAGATCTTGGCTACATTATTGGAAATCATTTCCCTGATTTCCTGAGTTGATTTAACTGTTGAGCATCTGGACAGTTTGTGTGGTTCGGGCATCACATGTATAATGGAAACAGATCATCACACACAAAGAGTGGAGTAATTCTGTGTACCCTGGTCTCTGAATGCTAATAGGAATAGCTTCCATGTATTTATGCTATCTAACCTGTAGAGCTCCATCAAGTCTCACCTCGGCTTTCTTCCTTCCAACATTAACCATCATACACAGAGAGTGGTGGGTATCTGGAACACTCTGCCATGGGTAGCGGCTGAGGCAGATATGATAGGGGCTCTTAAGAGACTTTTAGGTAGGCACATGGACATGCAAAGAATGGAGGGATAGAGGCAAGGAAGATTAATTTAACCTGGCATCATATTTAGCATGGATACGGAAAAACAAATCCCTGTGCTCTTCTATGTTCTATATTATAACTTAGATGGTACGGAAGCAAGCAGTTTTGACCACTGAGTCCATGCAGACTCTTGCACTTTCTTCGTGGAACTGTCTTTCCAATTAATTCCAGAAACGTCTGATTAATTCTGTTTCCAACACCCTTAAAATGATAATTCCAGATTATAAATGTTCTCTGAATGGAAGAGATTTTCCTCTGGTAGGTTGCATTTTGGCCCCAAATTTCTATTCAGTCCTTGAATATTAATAGGAATAACTTCCATGTATTTACGCTATCTAACTTGTACAGCTTCATCACGTTTTTTGTCACCTTCCTTGTTCCAATATTGACCCTTCATCAGTCACAGATATCCTCTGTTTTATTTTTTTAATCTATTTATTAATCAGGATTTTGATTTGTGCAGTATGTATCATTTCATATCCATCAGCTATATCATCCAATCTTTGATGTTGTTAATTTAGCTAGTGGCATACATTATTTAGCAGATCTTATGAATAAAAGCCGATTTGATCAAAACTAAATTCTTTAATATATTTTAAATTTATCATTACAAATAAACATTTTCCCAACGCTCAAAATGTGGATTTCAAATATGTCGGACACAGCATATCTTGAAGAAATGCGACTCCTTCTAGTAGGTAAAGTAGACCAATTCTTATTGATTTGGTCTCCCTTTATCGACTTCTTACAAGCATATGGTGCAACACAACCATAGAAACAAAATGGTTCAGAATCAGGTGACGGGTGGCCATGAACATTAAATAGATAGACCGTTTTCAATCTCCTTTTTCCCCTTTTTTTCTTCTTTTTTTTTCCTTCTTCACTATATCGTCTCTTTCTCTCTCTCTTTCTACTTCTTCTCTCTTCTTTCTTCTCTCGGGCTATCTTTCTATTTCATGCAACACTCTATATCAATCTCTTCTTTTCTCCTTTCTCTCTTACTCTTGCTTTATTGTTAAATTAAAAAGAAGAAGTTGTATTTGAAATGTACATGAAATGCATATGAAAAGTAATATGTCAACAAGTATTAGGTACTGTGGTACCACATTATTGTACTTACTTCTAACAAAAATAAAATTTAAAAAAAAAACCTCAAAAACCAAAAACAAAAACAAATAAACATTTTCCAAGTATGCATGCAAGTCTTTAAAAGACTTGCATGAATGACAGTAGCATTTAATTTAATATGCCGATTCATATCAGTGAAGCTAAATGCAAACTAATAGTGATGTAGTCTTACCAGTAGATTATTTTCACTTGACCTTGACTGCAAAATGAAAAGAATCAAACCATATGTGGAGATAATATAAAAGAGTGTTTATTTTTATTAATTGCATTAATGCCAGGGTAGAGCGTTTAGCTGGCAAACATTGCCGGATCTGGAGAGAAGGAAATAGCAGGTGCTTGCTGTGAAACATTCCAGCTCCCCATTTGTGTGTACCTGTCTGGTTGTTCAGCATCATGAGCAGGGTACTTAATTCAACACAAAACGGTCAATCATAAGTGATAGGAGCAGAATTAGGCCATTCGGCCCATCAAGTCTATTCCACAATGTTGCAGCATTTTTTAAATTAGCACAACATTACGATGCAATTGGACAAAGATGCAGGCTTCAGTTATTTGCTTGTCCTGTCACTTGATGTGATAGAAGTCTAAAGAGATGTAATAGAACATAGAACATAGACCAGTCTAGCACATGAACATGCCATTTAGCCCACAATGTCTATGCTGAACATGATGTCAAAATGAACCAATTGCATCTGCCTGCACATGATCCATATCCCTCCATTCCCTGAATATCCATGTGCTGACATAAAAGCTTCATTAATGCCACTATTGTATCTGTCTCCACCACCACACCTGACGGCATGTTCAATTATTATAGGAATGATTAGTGAAAGGAATGGTATTCATTCTGATTTGAGCTCAAATGGATGATCTCAAATTTAGAGGAAGTAGGCGATGGAATATTGGAATCTAAAGGTAAGAAAGTCATGAACAAAAGCCCAGAAGCACAGGAGGTGAGGCAGGGGCAAAAGGTGAAGATACAGATATCTATATAATCATCTATATGATGATGAAGATCAGAAAAGGTCTGAACTTCAGTTCAGATTCAAGCAGCACACAATGATTGTGAAGGAACAGCTTCTTCCCTACAGCCATTAGTGTCAAGAGTCAAGAGTCAAGACTGTTTTATTGTCATGTGTCCCAGATAGGACAATGACATTCTTACTTGCTGCATCACAACAGAATATGTAAACATAGTACATAAGTTCATCATTAGGCTATTAAACACTACAATCTCCAAATAAGCTCTGAACAACAGAAACCATCATTGTTATTATTGCACTATTATTGTTTGTTTTTATGTACATATGTGTGCGTGTGTGCCTGTATATATTTGTGTGTGTGTGTGTATATGTGTATGTATGTACAAATACATAATTATACACATATGCATATATATATATATATATGTGTGTATAAATGCATATATATATATAAATATAAATAAATAAAAATATGTGAGCACGTATATATACACACACACTGAAGATAGACACAAAATGCTGGAGTAACTCAGCAGGACAGGCAGCATCACTGGAAAGAAGGAATGGGTGATGTTTCGTGTTGAGTCCCTTCTTCAGACCCGAATGCTCGGTCTCGACCCGAAATGTTACCAATTCCTTCTATCCAGAGATGCTGCCTGTCCTGCTGAGTTACTCCAGCATTTTGTGTCTATCATCGGTGTAAACTAGCATCTGCAGTTCCTTCCAATACACGCAGTGAACCTTTTTTTCTCTCTCGTATATTACATTGTTTACAGTGTACTATGTTTACATATTCTGTTGTGCTGCTGCAACTAAGCACATCATTGTTCTATCTGGGACATATGGCAATAAACACTTGTGACTCTTGACTTGAAGTATATTGTTCATGTTTAGACAGTGGCCCAGGAGAGGGATGGAATCGATGGAGAGGGAATGTAATTTGTAATGAGGGACACAGCAGTCTGATAATCCCAAAGAGGAAAGGCAGCACAGAAAACCTGACATCTTTGCCACTGATTGCAGTAAACCTGCAGTCAACAATAGTAATTGCATTCTCATCAGGTAGGATTACAAATATGTTTCTTCAACAAAACCCCCCACTGAAAAACTCCAAAGTAGATCTTCACAACCTTGATGTTAGTTATTAATTGGGGAGCAAAGGGGATGTAGATCCTTCACCAAAGTTAAGTTGCTCATAAAATAATCTGCATAAATTTCTTTTCATTTAAATAATTAAGTGGTTGATAAGTAGTTATGTAGCCCTTCCTGTTAGAATTTACTTTCTCTTGCAATCTAGGAATAATTAATTCCCAGGTGACAGAATTATTTCTCCATTTTAGGTCCACAGTTATTGCCTATTATGATAAGATAAATTTAGCATGGAGTTTCTTAAATGTGATGCCATACTTGAAAACAACACCCGTGACTCTTGACTGTATCAAGCATCCCAGAGGAATATCCACAACCTTACCAAACCGTTCAATTGAAATTGTAAACACAGTATTCAGGGATTTGGGTTGCTGGCTCCTGAAACTTTCAACCCAGATGCTTTTTACCTGTCACTTGTGAATACATAATAAGATCAAAGTGAGAGCATCTCTCAATTTTCAAACTCCAGCACCAAGGGCTACATCTGCATGGTAACACCACTATCTGTAGGTTATTTTCCAACCCCTAGTCCATCCTGACTTGAAAAAAATATCATAGGTTATTTGTTATCACAGGGTCTAAATCTTGGAAGCCTCCACAGCAGCCAGTGTGAACAGCTCTACCCAGAATGACTGCAGCAGGCCCAGAAGAGCCTCTATGGCCATTAGGGATTGGCATTTAATGTTGGCATTGCCAGCAATACTCAGATCTCAAATAGATGAATAAAGTAAAACTGATTATAGGGTTTTATCTATGAAGAGAGGTCGGACGGTCTTAAATTATTATTCCAAGCTATCATCTTCTACTTTAAAAGTAGACAAAAATGCTGGAGCAACTCAGCGGGTGAGGCAGCATCTATGGAGAGAAGGAATAGGCGACCTTTCGGGTCGAGACCCTTCTTTATATAATTCTAGTTATTTAATTATGGCCCCAGTACAGTCAATGGCACAGTCTATGTGTTACAATGAGATTCATCGCTTCTCAGTCAACAGTCACCAAGTGCAATGCCTCCTGAGTGACAAGGAAGTATTTTAAAGGCACATAATGTATCTACTCACTGTCACATTTTAGCACTTAGGCATGTTGCCCTCTCCACATTGTACTGCTTTCACTGGTATACTGGAATGTGATTTTTTTAAAGTCGCTACAACTATAACGCGTCAGCACTCCAGCATTGCATTATCTGCCAGCTGAGATCTAAACTGATGTCCTGTAATTCCTGGTTACAGAAAAAAAGGACCTCAACAATAAAATCCTCAACGCAAAATCTTTTCACATCAGTAATTAATCATCACATCTGAATTTATTTTGCTATTTTAAATACAAAAACAAAAAACATTGTGAATGATTAATATTATGATGGCTGTTGTATATACTTCTTGATGTGGTCTATTATGATCTCATGAGATATTATATAATATTTGAGTAATATCAATTTGTGCCTTTAAAAAAACAGTCCAAAGACGTACTGGTTTGTAGGCTAATTTAATTGGTAAATTGTAAATTGTCCCTTGTGTGTGCAGGATAGTGTTAGTGTGTGGGGTTCTCGTGTTGGCATGGACTCAGTAAGCCAAAGGGCTTGTTTCTGCGCTGTATCTCCAAACTAATCTAAACTAAATTAAGTTTGAAAGTATGTTCTCAAATCAATCCATGTTTGTGCTTGTGATGATTTGGCTGTTGAGTATTTTCAAAACATTTTTGTTGTTATTTCCAATTAATAGTATGGTCCCTTTTTGACACAAATCTGGGTTGGCAAAAATGAGACATCATTAAATGCTATTTATTTGAAGCTGCACTGTTTCCAGTTACTCCACTCTTGTAACCTTACTGTATTTTTCTCCTGTGTCTTTATTGTAAGCCCTAAACATAAGGACTAGTTTTACAATTCATCTGTATAAGATGTTCAGGTGGTATGCTGTTTGAACACATCCTGTTTGAACTGGCCTTTTTTTTAAAAGCAGAGAAATATGATCTCTGCACCATTCTGAATTGCAATTACAAAACCAACCTCAGCAAAATTTCTCATACGACGTGTTGAACAAGTTGATGTTAAAGGTTATATAATTTCAGTTGTCATGTAGGTCTAGTAAAATAAAAAAGATCCAAGGCAGTTACGTGATATTCCTTTGCTGGACAAACTCACATGGTCAACAGTGCACTGCTATAGATTTACATCAGACTATTAAATGAAAAGGTTTGTTATTCCTGCGGTACACCTGCTGTCTCATTGAACTTAAATTAGCTTTGTATTTGAACTGCTAATTTAAATGACTACACAAATTTTTATTGACTTAATACTTTGAAAGTCACTTGATATTACATTAGGTGAAATATGGACATATCTTCTGCAGACTGCTGGGTTAATATTTCAAGTGCCCGAGTATATCCATTTTCCATAGATGTTTTGGAATGTTTTAGTCTTAGTGTAAATTGCATTGTAACATTTTTGGTTCTCTGTATAAAATGTGGGTAGGTTTCTTCTGCTTCCTGGAGATAAATACACAATTCAGATATATTAATACAATACAATAGAATACAATTTATTTGTCATTTGGTCCCCGTTGAGGTCCAAACGAAATGTCGTTTCTGCAGCCATACATTACAAAACGAAGAAGACCCGAGACACAACACAATTTACACATACATCCATCACAGCGCTGTGATGGAAGGCAAAAAAAACGTATCTCTCCACTGCACCCCCCCCCCCCCCCCCCCCGGTGTCAGAGTCAAAGTCAAAGCCCCCGGCGGGCGATGGTGATTGTCGAATGGCATATTGCAAAATTAAAAATATAGAGCTCCAAATTCTTCGACTACAATGTTTGAATTCATAAGAAATTGTAATTTGGTATCGTAGATCAAGCTAAGAAGATAGTCAGTCTTGTTTTTTGCGCACTTGTCTGTCATGTCGACAATACTCCCTGTTATCTCTAAATGACATGCACAGTAACATTTGTCAAATTCCATCTCCGACTCCAAGTCTTATGTAGCTTCACTTTTCCATTATCTATTGTACAACGCATTTGTAACTCTAATACATTTTGAGTTAATTGTTACTGAGGTTCAGAAAGTGATCCCAATTTAAAATTATTTTCTAAAACTATTAGCCATTTTGCATTGATGATGATGACATTCAGACATGGACTCAATGTGCCATAAGAATAGCAGGCAATGACTAACTCCACTACCTCTTAATATTCAATAGCATTCCCATTGCCTAGTACATCACCATCAACATCCATTGACTTGAAAGGCTACTCAGCCAGCTACATAAATACTGTCATGGGATGTCTATGCTGCAGTAAATTATTCATCTGAATTTCATATGTAAGAGACAGACCACGAGTCAAATGGAATGCTTTCCATGTGCCTCAATAGACGCAGCTCCAACATTACAGCTTGACGCAATCCAGGATTGTACAGTCCACTTGCTTGGCATCCTATCCACAACCTACAATATTCCTACCTTCCACCACTGACCTATTAGCACTGTAGACGGTATCACCTACAAAATGCACCTTAATCACTCATTTAGGCTACTCCGGCAGCATATCCCAAACACTACCTTTACTGCCAAGAAAGACAAGGTGGATGGGAACTAGGGTTGCCAACTTTTTCACTCCCAACTAAGGGACAAAAGGTCAAAATACAGGACAAATTCCCAACGGCAATTCGATGACCGACTCGGCCATGGCTGGGTGAATGATGAGCTGGACTGCACATAAAGCCTAGCCGGCGGGCCAGCTGAGGAGTTTTGGCCCGCCATCCATCCCTCCTGAACCGATGATCGGCCATGAGGAGGAGGGGTGGTGGTGTCGGCAGTAAGCGAAGGCTGCCAACCGACGGGACCACGGGCGAGGCGCTGGTGCTGCACTACGTGGGACAGGTGAGCGGGGCAGGACCCAGCGCTCCGACCTGACAGTCCCCTCGACCCGAGTGGTAGCAGTCAATTACGGGACTAGGGGGTCCCATACGGGACAAACCAATTTAGCCCCAAAATACAGGATATCCCGGCTAATATGGGACAGTTGGCAACCCTAATGGGAACATCAACACTCGGATGTTTTCCAATTTATAGACAATAGACAATAGACAATAGACAATGTTAATTCTGGTCAAATTGGAGCTGCCAGGACATTAAAATTGAGTAAAGGCTTCTGTGCTGCTAGGCCATTTTGGTAAATTTAAATGTGCCTTTTGCAGAATTGGGACAAGCTGCTGAATCGTGCCAGTATGTCTGTGGCCCAAATAAGAGTTGCAGGGAAAGAATGGGACATCTGCAGATCCTTACAATTACGTGTAAATTGCATGAAACGGATTGGGTGAATGCAAACCAGACATACACATTGTAAATAATGTTGCAAAGCTTTACTTTCAGTTAAGTGTTGAGCCTTGTCTGGATTTCTTGAATATCTAGGCACATGTTGCATAATTCATCTGTGTTAACTCTATTTAGAAACTTTGTCAGATACATTGTATTAGTTACTGTGTTATTGGGTTAGGGAACTGTCTATCATGTACTGTGTTAATCGATATTTGTTATTGGACTGTGTAGAGCCCACCCCCATATGGTTCAGCCCCTCAAGGTTCAGGGACCTATAAAAGGTAGCTCCCACGTGGTCCGATGTCGATCTTCTGGAAGAACACTTGGGACTGCGTGACCTTTTGGAATGTTTCTGCTTGCATGAGGCTAGAAGGGCTTGGCCAAGCAGACACAAGGATCGAACCCGCAGTGGTTAGGTATAGTAGTGGGGAACTGTTATTGTGTTTTCCAAAATAAAGTTTAGTTGCGCAAGTGCTTGACTCAGTATTTTGTTGACTGAAACTAGACTGGGGTAGCTTAGAACGAGCTATTTACAGCAATAGGTGCAGGAGTAGGCCATTCGGCCCTTCGAGCCAGCACCGCCATTCAATGTGATCATGACTGATCATCCACAATCAGTACCCCATTCCTGTCTTCTCCCTATATCCCCTGACCGTTATCTTTAAGAGCCCTATATAGCTCTCTCTTGAAATTTGTACATCATTCTGATTTAATTGTCACTTGGTTAGGATCATGGATTAACTTCACCAGAAGGGTTGGAATGATTTAGGTAAAGAGTCAAGAGTCAAGAGTGTTTTATTGTCATATGTCCTGAAATGGAACAATGAAATTCTTATTTGCAGTAGCACGATAGATATATAAACATAGCGCTCTATAAAACCCATAATGAACAACAAAATTTCAGTATCTATATAACTAAAAGTCTCATCTTGACCACTTCCTGTCTGCGCTATATATTGATTTTAGAAAAAACGCTACCCTATTTCGCTATGATTTTTGGCCATCCTATTCACAGTCCTCCTCCGCTGATGCAGCCGCGAGAATTTTTCTGATTGGTGAAAAATAAATAAGTTATGAGAGTTAAAAAAATCTTGAGATCAGCTGATTGGTCCTCTTGCCTGTCAATCACCACGATGAAGGTAACGCCCCTTCCAGGGGGGGGGGGGGTGGCAGGACTATAAAACCCCGGATGCCTGGACGTGAGTTTGAAAATGCTAAAGCTGCCTTGCCTAATTAAAGTTGCCTTGCCTAATTAAAGTTGCCTTGCCTATAGTTTGAAAATGCTAAAGTTGCCTTGCCTAATTAAAGTTGCCTTGCCTAATTAAAGTTGCCTTGCCTAATTAAGGTCGCCTTGCCTAATTAAGGTCGCCTTGCCTAATTAAGTTCGCCTTGCCTATTTAAAGTTGCCTTGCCTAATTATAGTTGCCTTGCCTAATTGAAGTTGCCTTGGCTAATTGAAGTTGCCTTGGCTAATTGAAGTTGCCTTGGCTAATTGAAGTTGCCTTGCCTTCTATATAATTAAAAGTCTAATCTTGACCACTTACTGTTTGAGCTGTATATTGATTTTAGAAAAAAACGCTACCACGTACGGCTGTGATTTTGGCCATCTTACTCAGAGTCCCCCTCCGCTCATCAGATGCCGAGGATTTTTCCTATCGATGAAAAGTAAAAGAGTTATTAGTGTTTTAAAAATGTTGAGATTCTCTCTCCTGTAAATCACGCCATGAAGGCCACACCGCTTCTGGTGGGAGGGAGAGGGACTATAAAACCCAGTAGTGTGGGCGTGGCTCATTCTCTGCAAGATGGAGGAGGGAGAGGTCATGACTCGCTGTCTTTAGTGGCCTTGCACCCTGCTTGAAATGGTATGAAACTGCACTTGAATTTGGTGGCCTTGCACCCTGCTTGAAATGGAATTTCAAGGAATAGCCGTGAGTCAACTGCCAGCCCACCAGCCGTGAGTGAGTGAGCTCCCAGCACAACAGGCTTGAGTGACTGAGCCACCAGCACAAGAATCCATTCGTCCCACAATGTCCATACTAGCCCTCTGGAAACCAGTCCCTTCAGCCCACAACACCCATACTAGCACTCCAGAAAGCCCCCCCCCCCCACTGGCCACCAATATTGGAATTGATGGAGAGGTGGAGTATTGCGTTGGGGGACCAGCCCTCCCGTGTGATGCTGGGACCCAACGGGTCCCACTTAGTCTAGTTATTATTGTAAATTCCAAGCCAGCATCTTTTTCACTATCTTTATCGGATCCGAATTGTAGTAGGAATAACCCACATAGAGACAATTATTAGACGATATGGGAACAGTGAAGAAGGGACCGAGCTTATTGAAATATGGAACATTTTCTTCACTGAAAGGAAAGTAAATAAAGAAGTCGTTCTGCTTTCTACTTTAACAATGGCAGCGTTCAAGTTAGGGATTAGAATGGAAGAAGAGAGAACTGGTCCTCTAGGCATTTCGGAAGAGGGAAAGAAAGATAGTGGAAGCCAGCAGCAGGAGCAGGAGAGAGCATCAGATTCTAAAGGAGAAATGACTACGATGGCTCTTAAAGGGGAGGTGCCGACTAAAATTAAACTCATCAAATTCAGTAAGAGTGCCACGGTTAGCGTGGATCTCGAAGGGAGAGAAGCCCAATATATAAATGGATGGGCAGACTTTTTTGGAACAGAGTCAAGCATTTCTCTCAGTCCTCTCATGTTCTTAGTTCGGAAACACCTTGCGCAGCTTGCGAACAGGACGCTCGGGTGGAGTCAGTGGTATCTTCGACTCCACCCACTAAATTCAAATCCAAAGTAAAAAATCGTGAAAGGACTCTCTAGCTCCGACGATTGTTTCACCAGCAGAGGATTGTGTGAGGGATCAGGGAGCTAGAAGGAAGGTTCCTCAGAAGTGGGTGCCAAAATTAATTGGGAAATCAAGTGGGGAAGTGAAGGAGTCCTTCCTAAAGTATAGAGATTCCGGTAGAAGAAAGACCAGTTTCTCTGAGGGTGAGACAGCAGGAGGCTATGAAGTGGCTGATCCTGACATTGATAAAATTATAAGATCAGAGCAAATCCCCGATGTTATGGATATGGAGCGGATTCCCTGCAGGAAATTCCCTAGTAGGAAGCTGCCTACTCCGCTTTTAGAATTAGATCCCGCAGTAGGTGCAAATTATCCCCTGGCTACAGACGTCCACATTTCAATGCAACCTGGTTCAACGGCAGATAAATCCTTCCAAAGACCCGTACTAAGAATCCAGAAACGGGAAGTAACATCGAAGGAAGAGGAGGAGGAATTTAAAGTGTGGATAGACATGCCAATCCGAGAGCTGACTTTCCCTCGGTTTGGTTGGAGAGGGTATAGAGCTGTTAGACCTGATCAATGTTACATCTGTGGGGAATCAGGACATTGGAGCCGATCTTACCCTGTAAGGGTACACAGAGGAGGAAGGGGTCAAAGAAGAGGGCCACAAGGTCTAAGACGTCATTGGATCCCTAGAGGTTATAGGGACACTTGGGATCCCGAAGATAGAGGAAGAGAACACTGGCCAGAAGATCAGGGGGCAGGGACATTCTGGCAGCCAAATCCATTCCGATAGCCCTGATCTGCCAGCTGGTACAAAGTAAAAAGATGAAATCTGAGGACATCCTCACATGGCTTAAAAATAATAATAAATTGTAAGAACAAGAAAGAACACCGCCCCTTGCGAATCCCAGGAAGAGAGTTACAAAAAAGCTGATTGGGATTGAGAAACCTCACTAAAAGGAAGGAATATGAAAAGGGAAACATAGTAGCTGGTGCCAAAAAGAATAAGAACTAAAGAGAACTAAACTGGCACTAGGGAGAGAATCCCTACTCAGTATCCCTACTCCTTTGAAACTAACATCGAGGAAGAAGAAGATAGCTACCCTAGTGGCCAACTTTAACATCATTTACGTTTTGACACCAGTAAAGGAAAAAGAAAATAACACTATTCAACATTTTCTAGAAGATACAGACAACCTATGACTACCTCTAATTGGGTCAAGCTCTAATTGAATGGAAATTTGAAAATAGACACTCCTCTGTGGTTTGGGGCAACACACTTACTTTGTAGTAGGTATTTTTATTATCTCATCCCCAGACAGGCAACCAAAGATGGGAAGGATTATTCAGAGAACATCAGGGAAGGATGGAACTTGGGAAGATCTGGTAAAACGGAAGAGTTATTCAGGGAACGTGAGAGTTGGCATTGGAAAATTAAGAAAGAGGAAATGTGAATAGCATGACTTCCCTTTAAGAAATCAAAGAAAGTCACTTAGAGGTAAAAGGAAATTAGTTATGAGGAAGAACCCCTATTGATGAGAGCTGAGCCAACATACTAAGGAAGAAGTACTGGAGGAGAAGTCTATTGAATTAGAAGGAGAAATAAGGAAATGGGTGTTAAGATATCAGAGTTGATGTATTTGACCGGTGGATCTAAATTTGTTTAGCCCTTGATAGTAAAGCAGCTTCTATTATCAAGTTGGAAAGAAATTGTCCCTAGATTCGGCATTCTTAATTGGCTTTATGATAAAATTGACAACATATGGAACTTGATTGATTAAATTTGAACAGCTGGGAATTCCACAGGAATTAGATGGAATTATGTTATCGATCACAAGCTGTGAAATGAGAAGGGTGAGATGGACCCTGAAACTCAAAATAGCAAATTGAAGGCTGAGACTGAATTTGGTTGAATTAAAATATTCATCATGGTTTGCTTTAAATAAGAGTCACGCCTGTAGGGAAATCTGGACTGAACCCAGCTGAAATTTATATGAGAAACCATCATCAGGTATACATTAAGGAACATCGTGTGAATACAGAGAGGGTTGATTAGTGTTGATCCTAGGATAGTAAAGATAATATTATAGAGCAGAATATTTATAGTGAAATAGAAAAGGGATAGTATTGACAGAACAGAATTACAGTTAATGTATGGGAAAGCATTAGTGCATGAATGGTAACTTGCTTTGTCCCAAGTTTTTCAGGAATTATAGGTTATAGGATCGACTAGGGAAAGGGATGAAAGAATGGGCAACAACACGGATGGAGGGAATTCGCACCCATGAAAACTCGGGAGGTGAAGACTCATCGGACGGAAATTGTGAATCTACTCCCACGAAAACTCGGGAAGCTTGATAAGATTCTGAGAAGAAACATCGTCGTCTTGTTGTTAATAGATGGAGAATGTAATAGTCACATATATGTATATCTGGTTATTTGATTATTTGATTATTTGGTATGATGGCTTATCATATATGATAAAAGGAAGGAATGTTAATTCTGGCCAAATTGGAGCTGCCAGGACATTACAATTGAGTAAAGGCTTCTGTGCTGCTAGGCCATTTTGGTCAATTTAAATGTGCCTTTTGCAGAACTGGGACAAGCTGCTGAATCATGCCAGTTTGTCTGTGGCCCAGATAAGAGTTGCAGGGAAAGAATGAAACATCTGCAGATTCTTACAATTAGGTGTAAATTGCATGAAACGGATTGGGTGAATGCAAACCAGACATACACATTGTAAATAATGTTGCAAAGCTTTACTTTCAGTTAAGTGTTGAGCCTTGTCTGGGTTTCTTGAATATCTAGGCACATGTTGCATACTTCATCTGTGTTAATTCCATTCAGAAACTTTGTCAGATACATTGTATTAGTTACTGTGTTATTGGGTTAGGGAACTGTCTATCATGTACTGTGTTAATCTATATTTGTTATTGGATTGTGTAGAGTCCACCCCCATATGGTTCGGCCCCCTACAGGGACACTGCAGACCAGAAGCGCCTTCAATACCCAGATATACCAGATCCACACAAAATCTTTTTTTGCGGCAACTGTTTATAATGCTCTCTGCTTTATGAAGTCCTTGACAGTGAATCCCATGGGCAATCACTACCAAAGTGTCTGCCCACACAGTCAGTACACCTCTCCTACACTTGTCTCCCATACTAAGTCACCCCAACCCCCCCCCCCCCACCTTTCCATCCCACCTCTAATCCCTTCCCGACCCCCTGGAAACTGAAGGGAGCGACAATCAACTGCCACGGATACAAATAATGTCATACACAAGAAAGGGCAGATGCTGGTTGACAAAAAGTGAACACACGGTGCTGGAGTAACACAAAGACGCAGCAGAATTTTGTAAACGACATCCCGTCACCCATTCCTTCTCTCCAGAGATGCTGCCTGTCCCGCTGAGTTAAAGAGTGCCCACGGTAGACTCACGAGTCACTATGGTAAACTCACGGGCTACTACGTTCTTACAACGAGTTTAAAAGTTTAAAATTTTTACTTCAAGAGTAAATTTGGCTCGTGGAAATCTTTCATCATGTTGAAAGATTTTCACGAGTTAACAAGTTTCCCGAGTACCTGGCGTTAGAGTTATGAGTCGCTAGGTTACGTCCACGAGTTCCGACGTTCCCGCTACATTAATTCTATGTGATTACCACGAGTTTGATCTTTTTTAAACTCGGGATCACTCGTGGGTGGACTCGCACCGTGAGACAGGGCCATTACTGTGTTATTGGGTTCGGGAACTGTTAATCATGTACTGTGTTAATCGATATTTGTTGTTGGACTGTGTAGAGTCCACCCCCATATGGTTCGGCCCCTCAAGGTTCAGGGACCTTAGAAAAAACGCTACCCTATATCGCTATGATTTTTGGCCATCCTACTCACAGTCCTCCTCCACTGATGCAGCCCCAAGGATTTTTCTGATGAAAAATAAATAAGTTATGAGTGTTTAAAAAATCTTGAGATCAGCTGATTTGTCCTCTCGCCTGTCAATCACCACGATGAAGGTAATGCCCCTTCCGGAGGGGGAGGGGGGGCAGGATTATAAAACCCCGGATGCCTGGACGCGAGTCAGTTACTCTGGAATATCGCGAGGAAGAGTCCACAACTGTCATTCCAAGCTGTGACTCAATTGAACTGTGAGTCTGCAATGTACTTGCAATAAATGATTTGTTTGCCCTTAATGACAATGCAGTGAGTTGTTTGGCAATTTGGTGGCCTGAACTCTGCTTGAAATGCTATGAAATTGAATGAGTGGCCTGCACTCTGCTTGAAATGCTATGAAATTGAATGTGGTGGCCTGCTCTCTGCTTGAAATGCTATGAAATAGAATGTGGTGGCCTGCACTCTGCTTGAAATGTTCTGAAATTGAATGTAGTGGCCTGCACTCTACTTGAAATGCTATGATATTGAATGTGGTGGCCTGCACTCTGCTTGAAATGCTATGAAATTGAATGTGATGGCCTGCACTCTGCTTGAAATGCTATGAAATTGAATGTGGTGGCCTGCACTCTGCTTGAAAATGCTGAAATGCTATGAAATTGAACGTGGTGAACTGCACTCTACTTGAAATGCTATGAAATTGAATGTGGTTGCCTGCAATCTGCTTGAAATGCTTTGAAATTGAATGTGGTGGCCTGCACTCTGCTCGAAATGCTATGAAATTAAATGTGGTGGACTGCACTCTGCTTGAAATGCTATGAAATTGAATGTGGTGGCCTGCACTCTGCTTGAAATGCAATGAAATTGAATGTGGTGGCCTGCACTCTGCTTGAAATGCTATGAAATTGAATGTGGTGACCTGCACTCTGCTGGAAATGGAATTTGAAGGAACAGCCGTGAGTGAACTGCCAGCCCACCAGCCCTGAGAAACTGAGGTGCCAGCCCACCAGCCCCGAGTGACTTAGCTGCCAGCCCACCAGGCCTGAGTGACTGAGCTGCCAGCCCACCAGGCCTGAGTGACTGAGCTGCCAGCCCACCAGGCCTGAGTGACTGAGCTGCCAGCCCACCAGGCCTGAGTGACTGAGCTGCCAGCCCACCAGGCCTGAGTGACTGAGCTGCCATCCCAAGAATCCATTCGGCCCACAATGTCCATACTAGCCCTCTGGAAACCAGTCTCTTCAGCCCACATCACCCATACTAGCGCTCCAGAAAGCACCCCCCCCCCCCCGCACTGGCCACCAATATTGGAATTGGTGGAGAGGTGGAATATTGCGTTGGGAGACCAGCCCTCCGGTGTGAACGTGGGACCCAACGGCACTTTCCCAAGAATAATCAGGGTTGTCGATAAAAGTTAACCTTGCCTGTGATCCCCATATCCTGCAAATTGAAGGAAAAAGATTGATACTCTGAGCATTACTGCCCGATTAATTATTCACTGTTATTGTGCAAAGTAATAATCTTCAGTGTATTCTTAATATTCTATATTAGAAACATACAAACATAGAAAATAGGTGCAGGAGTAGGCCATTCGGCCCTTCGAGCCTGCACCGCCATTTGATATGATCATGGCTGATCATTCAACTCAGTATCCCATCCCTGCCTTCTCTCCATACCCCCTGATCCCTTTAGCCACAAGGGCCACATCTAACTCCCTCTTAAATATAGCCAATGAACTGGCCTCAACTACCTTCTGTGGCAGAGAATTCCACAGATTGAACACTCTCTGTGTAAAAAATGATTTCCTCATCTCGGTCCTAAAAGTCTTCCCTCTTATCCTTAAACTGTGACCCCTAGTTCTGGACTTCCCCAACATCGGGAATAATCTTCCTGCGTCTAGCCTGTCCAACCCCTTAAGAATTTTGTAAGTTTCTATAAGATCCCCCTTAGTCTTCTGAATTCCAACGTGTACAAGCTGAATCTATCCAGTCTTTCCTCATATGAAAATCCTGCCATCCCAGGAATCAGTCTGGAGAACCTTCTCTGTACTCCCTCTATGGCAAGAATGTCTTTCCTCAGATTAGGAGACCAAAACTGTACGCAATACTCCAGGTGTGGTCTCACCAAGACCCTGTACAACTGCAGTAGAACCTCCCTGCTCTTATACTCAAATCCTTTTGCTATGAATGCTAACATACCATTTGCTTTCTTCACTGCCTGCTGCACCTGCATTCCTACTTTCAATGACTGGTGTTCCATGACACCCAGGTCTCGTTGCATCTCCCCTTTTCCTAATCGGCCACCATTCAGATAATAGTCTACTTTCCTGTTTTTGCCACCAAAGTGGATAAGCTCACATTTATCCACATTATACTGCATCTGCCATGCCTTTGCCCACTCACACAACCTATCCAAGTCACCTTGCAGCTTCCTAGCATCCTCCTCACAGCTAACACTGCCCCCCAGCTTTGTGTCATCCGCAAACTTGGAGATGTTGCATTCAATTCCCTCATCCAGCTCATTAATATATATTGTAAATAGCTGGGGTCCCAGCACTGAGCCTTGCGGTACCCCACTAGTCACTGCCTGCCATTCTGAAAAGGACCCGTTTACTCCTACTCTTTGCTTCCTGTCTGCCTGCCAGTTCTCTATCCACATCAATACTGAACCCTCAATACCATGTGCTTTAAGTTTGTATGCTAATCCCTTATGTGGGACCTTGTCTAAAGCCTTCTGAAAGTCCAGATATAACACATCCACTGGTTCTCCCTTATCCACTCTTCTAGTTACATCCTCAAAAAATTCTATAAGATTCGTCAGACATGATTTACCTTTCATAAATCCATGCTGACTTTGTCCAATGAACTCACCACTTTCCAAATGTGCTGCTATCCCATCTTTAATAACTGACTCCAGAATTTTCCCCACCACCGATGTTAGACTAACTGGTCTGTAATTCCCCGTTTTCTCTCTCCCTCCCTTTTTAAAAAGTGGGGTTACATTAGCTACCCTCCAGTCCTCAGGAACTACTCCAGAATCTAAAGAGTTTTGAAAAATTATCACTAATGCATCCACTATTTCTGCGGCTACTTCCTTAAGTACTCTGGGATGCAACTTATCCGGCCCTGGGGATTTATCGGCCTTTAATCCATTCAATTTACCTAACACCACTTCCCGGCTAACCTGGATTTCACTCAGTTCCTCCATCTCATTTAACCCGCGGTCCCCTGCTATTTCCGGCAGATTATTTATGTCTTCCTTAGTGAAGACGGAACCAAAGTAGTTATTCAATTGGTCCGCCATATCCTTGTTTCCCATGATCAATTCACCTGTTCCTGACTGCAAGGGACCTACATTTGTTTTAACTAATCTCTTTCTCTTCACATATCTATAAAAACTTTTGCAGTCAGTTTTTATGTTCCCAGCCAGTTTTCTTTCATAATCTATTTTCCCTTTCCTAATTAAGCCTTTTGTCCTCCTCTGCTGGACTCTGAATTTCTCCCAGTCCTCTGGTAGGCTGCATGTTCTGGCTAATTTGTAGGCTTCCTCTTTTGTTTTGATACTATCCCTGATTTCCCTTGTTATCCACGGATGCACTACCTTCCCTGATTTATTATTTTGCCAAACTCGGATGAACACTTGTTGTAGTTCATCCATGCAGTTTTTAAATGCCTTCCATTGCATATCCACCGTCAACCCTTTAAGAATCATTGGCCAGTATATCTTGGCCAATTCACGTCTCATACCCTCAAAGTCACCTTTCTTTAAGTTCAGGACCTTTGTTTCTGAATTAACAATGTCACTCTCCATCCTAATGAAGAACTCAACCATATTATGGTCACTCTTGCCCAAGGGGCCATGCACAACAAGACTGCTAACTAACCCTTCCTCATTACTCAATACCCAGTCTAGAATAGCCTGCTCTCTCGTTGGTTCTTCTACATGTTGGTTTAGAAAACTATCCCGCATACATTCCAAGAAATCCTCTTCCTCAGCACCCCTGCCAATTTGATTCACCCAATCTATATGTAGATTGAAGTCACCCATTATAATGGTTTTACCTTTGTTGCACGTGTTTCTAATTTCCTGTTTGATGCCGTCCCCAACTCCACTACTACTGTTAGGTGGCCGGTTTACTTCTTAAGTTTACTTCTTCCATAGCTTGTGACTACTTTGGAAATTATTCACAATTTCTGATGATCTTCTGTTATTTGTCTGGCAAGGTTGCTATGGTAACTGGAACCAAGAACCATACCACTTGACTTTAAAAATGGTAAACCTTTCATAAGAAAAGGTGATAAACTAGTGGAATACAGCTGTGAATGGATGGATACTTTATACAGCATAAAAAGGAGATATATAGCAAAATAGCTATAAAACTATGACTGTTATAAATATATAACATCATCATATATAGATCAATATCATGTGCTGCTTTTGGCCTTTTAGATAATTTCTTTTTGAAATGGAGTTATTCATAAATTATTTCTATGATAGATATTGATAAATACTTGATTAATTATCCGTTGCATTTAAGTGCATTCATTTTGTGAATATTGCATTATAACCTCTTTGATAACAATTTACAAGATAATTGTTTTATATTAATTAACTGGGTGCAGACTGCCTTGGCAATGGCAGCTTTTAGTGTTCATCCTTAATGGCTCCTGAAGGGGATGCCCACTGCGGCAACCTAATTGGCGAGTTTAGAAGAGTTTGCCCTCGACTCATACTCGCAGCATGGTCGACACGAGGTCCCAAATTACATCTGAAAATCAAGCAAATGTGATAATTACAGCTGTAATTCCATTATTTTTTTTGATCAACAACTTATAGCTAATCCACAAATGTAAAACATGTTTTTGATTTATTTGCCCACTTCCATCCGTTTCCCCCTGGCCAAAGTCCCCTAAGATTTGAGAACAGTCCTTCGTATACCTGCACCATAGATTTCATGGTTGGTGGCACAGTGGCATAACAGGTAGAGCTGGTCCTTGGGTGCTGTCTGTGTGGAGTTTGCACGTTCTCCCTGTGACCTCATGGCTTTCTTCTGGATGCTCCGGTTTCATCCCACTTCCCAAACATGTGTGAGTTTGCAGGTTAATTGGCCTCTCTATAATGTGTAGAGAGTGGATGAGGAAGTGGCATAACATAGAACCAGAGCGATCGTGGTTCAGTATGGACTCAGTGTGCCGAAGGGCCTGTATCCAGCATTTGCTGGATCTGGAAAGCAACATTTGTAGTTCCATCCTACACAGTGTACTGAAGGGCCTGTTTCCACACTGTACCTCTGACCTAAACTAAACCCCTACTGTTTCTTCAGGGCTGTATCTTTGGCCAAAGCACAATGAATCCGACAAATGAGATAAACACGATATGGGTGGACTATTGTGCGTGCTAAACAAAATGGTAATGCGAAGCAATCGACAACCCTGTTAGTTAATTTAATTTTTCTCCAAAAATTATTGTTGTAATCAGTTACAATATAAAACAAGATCGGGCAGAGAAAGTTCCACTTTTCTTTCCTTTTTTTCTACTTTCAGTCAATGGGGTTCGTTTGTTCGCATTCGTTCGCTCGTGTGTCAGATGATGTAGCTCGCTGTTGGCTTCTGTCGTCGTCCCAACATGTTGACAGATTTGTTGCCCGATGCATCACAGAGTGCATCGTGTCGTCGCTTCCAGGAATCTCCACGAGGCGGCTTCTGTCATGATCAACATGGTAAGAGCACAGTTTGATTGTGAGGTAAGGATAATCAGAACTACATTACAGTAGTTCCATTTTATCCATTGCTTGTGGACAGGAGGCCATAACCTCGTGTTTGATTCCCTCCACGAGTGGGAACATTTGCCAGCTTGGATGGGTAGTAACTCCCAGTAAATTATCCTAGAATTCTACTGTTGGTAGAACTGGTGGGAGAGAGATAGTATAATCCTCTGTTTACAAAGATGTCACGTAAATATGCACAACGCTATCAGCTGGCCTGGCAGCATTGACGAGAGATTGGATTTACCCTGGTTCGAAGAAAATAGAATTCAGAGCTGAATATCAGCCACAGCACATTACTGTTTTCCAAATTATGTTTGCAAATTGCAAAACTATGATGGTATGAATTATGCCACATTTAATACAGTGTAGGTATTCTAAATTTATTCAGTTTACATCTTGTAGTCTAGTTGGTATTTCCACCTAAAAAATAGTGTCTATAATGCAAAGGACAAAACATTTCAGCTACTGCTGTTTAGTAAATGTCATTTCATTACGATCTATCTGCAGATTAGGGATTAGGTCTGAATACAGCACACTGCATTGCCTCTTTCAAAGCAGGATGGTGGAACTGCACAGATAAACCCAGAAATTAACAGTACGAATTGCAATTTGTGATTGTGACTTAATTCTCCCAATCCATTGTGGCTATCTATTTTGCATCTCCGAGCAGCGCAGAAAGACTGATGCGAACTCGTGTGTGATGTGAGTTCAGCTATATTTAAAGGGGCAGTCCACAACAGCAAAGCTAGACCTGCTGCCTTACAGCGCCAGAGACCTGGCTTCGATCCTGACCTCAGATGCTGTCTGTACGGAGTTTGTACATTCTCCCCGTGACCTGCGTTGGTTTCCTCCGGGATCTCCGGTCTCCTCCCACGCTCCAAATATGTAAAGTTTTGTAGGCTAATTGGCTTGGTTTCCATGCTGTCTCTCTAAACTAACACTAAAATGGCAAGTGAGGGAGTTCAAGTGTGGTACAGGAGACTTAAGCAAAGGCAACAATCAGGTTTAATGACACCTAATTGGTATTATTTTTTCAGGAGGAGGGGTATGCTTTTCGCTGCATACGGGAGAAATAAATCTACTGCTGCCAGCAAGGGGATGTAACCAGTGGTGCCTGAAGAGATGAGCAACAGAAGCACTGTGCCAAGTTGGCAAGCAGGAAACGTCTACGCATGTGGCTAAACTATGTTAAGAAATATGAGTCCATTTACAGCCACATCCAATGTATTAGGTTACCCTGTCATTCCATTTTACATCCCTCTCCCCTGACTCTCAGTCTGAAGAAGGGTTTCGACCCGAAACGTCACCTATTCCTTTTCTCCAGAGGTGTTGCCTGACCCACTGTTGATCCAACATTTTTGTGTCTATCTTTGGTTTAAACCAGCATCTGCTGATCCTTCCTACACATTCCATTTTACATCTTGCACAAAGGAGAATGGTAGTTGTCAAGCACCTCAGTCCCAGGGTGTCACTGCTTGAGTTAAAGAGGCAATATGTAAAGAGGCAACGTGTCCAAGATATCCTGAAAGGGGAGGGAGAGGAGCCCGAGGTCGTGGTACATATAGGTACCAATGACATAGGTAAAAAAAAGAAGAGGTCCTGAAAGGAGAATTTAGGGAGTTAGGAGGGGAGTTAAGGAGAAGGACAGCAAAGGTAACAATCTCGGGATTACTGCCTGTGCCACGCGACAGTGAGAGTAGGAATGGAGCGAGGTGGAGGATAAATGCGTGGCTGAAGGACTGGTGCAGAGGGCAGGGATTCAAATTTCTGGATCATTGGGTCCTCTTTTGTGGAAGGTGCGACCTGTACAAAAAGGATGGGTTGCACTTGAACCTGAGGGGGACCAATATCCTGGCGGGGAGATTTGCAAAGACTATTGGGGAGACTTTAAACTAGAACGTTTGGGGGGAGGGACTCAAATAGAGAAAGCTATTAGACAGTGTGTGAGGCAGGAGGCAGAGAAGGAAAGCACTCGGAACCAACATGTAGGGGGGAAAGAAGAAAACAATAATAAACAGAGAATAAGAGGTTGTGGGGTTCTTAAATGGGTGAGCAAAGAAACAGGGGTGTAAAATGCGGGCAGAAGCAATAGGTAGCAAGGTGAAAATTAAAAGTGGCAGGCAGACAAATCCAGGGCAAAAATCAAAAAGGGCCACTTTTCAACATAATTGTGAAAGGGGTAAGAGCGTTGTAAAAACAAGCCTGAAGGCTTTGTGTCTCAATGCAAGGAGCATTCGTAATAAGGTGGATGAGTTGAACGTGCAGATAGCTATTAATGATTATGATATAGTTGGGATCACGGAGACATGGCTACAGGGTGACCAAGGCTGGGAGCTGAACATCCAGGGATATTCAATATTCAGGAGGGATAGAGAGAAAGGAAAAGGAGGTGGGGTAGCGTTGCTGGTTAAAGAGGAGATTAACGCAGTGGAAAGGAAGGACATTAGCTTGGAGGATGTGGAATCGGTATGGGTAGAGCTGCGAAACACTAAGGGGCAGAAAACGCTGGTGGGTGTTGTGTACAGGCCACCTAACAGTAGTAGTGAAGTTGGGGATGGCATCAAACAGGAAATTAGAAATGCGTGCAACAAAGGCAAAACAGTTATAATGGGTGACTTCAATCTACATATAAATTGGGTGAATCAAATTGGCAGGGGTGCTGAGGAAGATGATTTCTTGGAATGTATGCGGGATAGTTATCTAAACCAACATGTAGAGGAACCAACGAGAGAGCAGGCTATTCTAGACTGGGTATTGAGTAATGAGGAAGGGTTAGTTAGCAGTCTTGTTGTGCGTGCCCCCTTGGGCAAGAGTGACCATAATATGGTTGAGTTCTTCATTAGGATGGAGAGTGACATTGTTAATTCACAAACAATGATTCTGAACTTAAAGAAAGGTAACTTTGAGGGTATGAGACGTGAATTGGCCAAGATTGACTGGCAATTAGTTCTAAAAGGGTTGACAGTGGATATGCATTGGAAGGCATTTAAAGACCGCATGGATGAACTACAAAAATTGTTCATCCCAGTTTGGCAAAAGAATAAATCAGGGAAGGTAGTGCATCCGTGGATAACAAGGGAAATCAGGGATAGTATCAAAGCAAAAGATGATGCGTACAAATTAGCCAGAAAAAGCAGCATACCAGAGGACTGGGAGAAATTCAGAGACCAGCAGAGGAGGACAAAGGGCTTAATTAGGAAGGAAAATAGATTATGAGAGAAAACTGGCAGGGAACATAAAAACTGACTGCAAAAGTTTTTATAGATATGTGAAGAGAAAGAGATTAGTTAAAACAAATGTAGGTCCCTTGCAGTCAGAAACAGGTGAATTGATCATGGGAAACAAGGATATGGCGGACCAATTGAATAACTACTTTGGTTCCGTCTTCACTAAGGAAGACATAAATAATCTGCCGGAAATAGTAGGGGACCGCGGGTCAAAGGAGATGGAGGAACTGAGTGAAATCCAGGTTAGTCGGGAAGTGGTGTTAGGTAAATTGAATGGATTAAAGGCCGATAAATCACCAGGGCCGGATAAGTTGTATCCCAGAGTACTTAAGGAAGTAGCCGCAGAAATAGTGGATGCATTAGTGATAATTTTTCAAAACTCTTTAGATTCTGGAGTGGTTCCTGAGGACTGGAGAGTAGCTAATGTAACCCCACTTTTTAAAAAGGGAGGGAGAGAGAAAACGGGGAATTACAGACCAGTTAGTCTAACATCGGTGGTGGGGAAAATTCTGGAGTCAGTTATTAAAGATGGGATAGCAGCACATTTGGAAAGTGGTGAAATCATTGGACAAAGTCAGCATGGATTTACGAAAGGTAAATCATGTCTGACGAATCTTATAGAATTTTTCGAGAATGTAACTAGTAGAGTGGATAGGGGAGAACCAGTGGATGTTTTGTATCTGGACTTTCAGAAGGCTTTTGACAAGGTCCCACATAAGAGATTAATATACAAACTTAAAGCACACGGTATTGGGGGTTCAGTATTGATGTGGATAGAGAACTGGCTGGCAAACAGGAAGCAAAGAGTAGGAGTAAACGGGTCCTTTTCACAATGGCAGGCAGTGACTAGTGGGGTACCGCAAGGCTCAGTGCTGGGACCCCAGCTATTTACAATTTATATTAATGAGCTGGATGAGGGAATTGAAGGCAACATCTCCAAGTTTTCAAATGACACTAAGCTGGGGGGCAGTGTTAGCTGTGAGGAGGATGCTAGGAGACTGCAAGGTGACTTGGATAGGCTGGGTGAGTGGGCAAATGTTTGGCAGATGCAGTATAATGTGGATAAATGTGAGGTTATCCACTTTGGTGGCAAAAACAGGAAAGCAGACTATTATCTAAATGGTGGCCGATTAGGAAAAGGGGAGATGCAGCGAGACCTGGGTGTCATGGTACACCAGTCATTGAAAGTAGGCATGCAGGTGCAGCAGGCAGTGAAGAAAGTGAATGGTATGTTAGCTTTCATAGCAAAAGGATTTGAGTATAGGAGCAGGGAGGTTCTACTGCAGTTGTACAGGGTCTTGGTGAGACCACACCTGGAGTATTGCATACAGTTTTGGTTTCCAAATCTGAGGAAGGACATTATAGTCATAGAGGGAGTGCAGAGAAGGTTCACCAGACTGATTCCTGGGATGTCAGGACTTTCATATGAAAAAAGACTGGATAGACTCGGCTTATACTCGCTAGAATTTAGGAGATTGAGAGGGGATCTTATAGAAGCTTACAAAATTCTTATGCGGTTGGACAGGCTAGATGCAGGAAGATTGTTCCCGATGTTGGGGAAGTCCAGCCACAAGGGGTCATAGCTTAAGGATAAGGGGGAAATCCTTTAAGACCGAGATGAGAAAAAACTTTTTCACACAGAGAGTGGTGAATCTCTGGAACTCTCTGCCACAGAGGGTAGTTGAGGCCAGTTTATTGGCTATATTTAAGAGGGAGTTAGATGTGGCCCTTGTGGCTAAAGGGATCAGGGGGTATGGAGAGAAGGCAGGTACAGGATACTGAGTTGGATGATCAGCCATGATCATATTGAATGGCGGTGCAGGCTCGAAGTGCCGAATGGCCTACTCCTGCACCTATTTTCTTTGTATCTATGTATCTATGTTAGGCTTCAACATTTTCAGCTGCTTCATCTATGACCTTTCTTCCTATAGCTACCTCCTTCTTGAGTGTAGATTTAAGACAAGGCCTATTAGGCAAATGTACAGTAGGAGTATGCAAGGTTTTCAGGCCACATGCTGTGAAATGTGGCACAGTGGTGCAGCGGTAGAGTTGCTGCCTCACAGCGCCAGAAACCCGGGTTCGAACCTGACCTCAGGTGCTGTCTGTACAGAGTTTGTATGTTCTCCCCGTGATCTGCGTGGGTTTTCTCCAGGTGCTCCGTTTTCCTTCCACATTACAAAGACATACAGGTTTGTAGGTCAATTAGCTTTGATAAATTTGTAAAATTGTCCCTAGTGTGTAGGATAATGCTAGTGTACAAGTGACCGCTGATTGGCGTGGACTCGGTGGGCCGAAGGGCCTGTTTCTGCGCTGTATCTCTAAAGTCTAAAGTCTAAAGTGAGTGACGGGTGTGAATTCCATTTGTTATTTGGTACGGCAAGCAAGACACAAGGATGTCAAGAGATCCTGGCATTGATGGGGAAACAACCTAAGCAGTCGGTCTATTGATAGGTGGTCCAACTTCATCTTCTTCCTGATCTGCCTCCTCCACAATAAACAATGTTTGCACGTGGAGCTGTGCAGAGTGCAATCACGTACATACGCACTGAAGAGGAGCGTCGCCACCTGAAGCCCTACTTTCAATGTTTAATATGTTTTAATGATTCACATGACAGGCTCTCACTTTGCTGGTCCTGCAACAGGAACCTTTTACAGAGGTCCAGAGACAAGTTTAGAAGAAAATGGTTTAGTTTAGAGACATGGCATAGAGACAGGCCCTTTGGCCTACCAAGTCCATGTCGACCTTTGATCACCCGTTTTAGTTTTAGAAATAAGATTTTTAAGACGTTGTAAACATTTAGATTTTTAGAACTTATAAAGGCCAAAATAGTAAAAGGAATTTGTCTAGCTAAGCATAGCTTCCAGCTTACTATTGAACCAACCTGAAGAAGTGTCTCAACCTGAAATGTCACCCATTCCTTCTCTCCAGAGATGTTGCCTGTCCCACTGAGTTACTCCAGCTTTTTGTGTCTATCTTCAGAATACACAACCATTCCTGATGTGAGATCAGCAGCCTGTGGAGTATTGCTCTTCTGAGTGTTTTATCATTAATGTTTTATTATTATTAATGTTTAGTGTTTTCCGAGTCATTCGTAACTGTCACTATATGTCATGTTGTTACTTGTGGGCGGAGCACCAAGGCAAATTCCTTGTATGTGAATACTTGGCCAATAAACTTACTTACTTACTTACTGAAGTATTAAAAAGGCTCAGGTCCTGCCTTATTGTGCGTGGCCGGTTCCCCTCCTCATGCCCCTCTTCCTCCTGTGTGAATGTCAACCCCAAACCAAACATATTCCCATAGGAAGCAGCATTTTCTCTGATGTGATGCCTCCCATGCTGATCTTGCCCAATGCAAGTTCTCAAGAGATAGCACAAAAACTGCCAAACAATTGCCATCGAGAGCGTAAGAAGGAACTGCAGATGTTAGTTTAAACTGAAGATAGGCACAAAAAGCTGGAGTGACTCAGTGAGTCAAACAGCATCTCTGGAGAAAAGGAATACGTGAAGTTTTAGGTCCAGACCCTTCTTCAAACTGAGAGTCAGGATTGCCATACAGAGCTGGGTCTGTGAGCTATCATTCAGAATAGGCAATAGAACGGGACCTAGCTGAAAAACACTTAAAGTTACTTCCATTTCTCCAGACACTTTGACAAAACAAACAAATTTAACTTGCAGCCAACTTAAAATGAACTCACCAGTGTGTCCTGAGGAGTTTAATGGAGCTTGCAAGTAACCATCACAATCATTTTTTTTAATGCTTACATAGTTTTACCCTGGTTTTGTTCTGGCATTGAACATTTCTGGGACGATCTGGGATTGACATTTCTGTTAAAGCCAGAAGTAACCATGTTGGAGGTTCTCCTCATCTGCTCCCACCCCACCCATCCCTAGAGGCCAAGATTTCTTCGGGTCGGAGCACCCATCAAACAAAGTCTATCTTAAAAGTTAATCTCTCCCAACAGCTCCACTAGGTGGAGCATTTTACCACTGAGGACATACCCACCAGGTTGTGCCACTAAATGCAACTGTTTTTGTTTATTTTCAAATGGAAAAAGTCCCACAAATTATCCTCCTGGCAAACCATACAAAATAACCTTTTACCCAGGAAAAGACGCCAAGTGCTAGAGTGACTCAGCGGGTCAGTCACATTTCTGGAGAACATAGATCGGTGACGTTTTTGGGTTGGGGCCCTTCTTCAGATGGGTCCCGAACCGAAATGCCACATATCAATGTTCTCCAAGGATGCTGCTCAAGTTACCCCAGCACTTTGTTACTTTCTTGTAAAACAGCATCTGCAATTCCTTACTTCTACAACCTTTTACCCATGATGTAAATGCCAAAGAAGGTTTGAAGAAGATGTGTGGGGCAAGTTATTTTTACACAGAGTGCGGTGGGTGCCTGGAAACCGTGGTGGTGGTACAATGGGTGGTGGTGGAGGCAGAGTTGTGTTTAAGAGGGTTTTAGGTAGGCGCATTGATATGCAAGGAATGACAGATATGGATCACATGCATGCAGAGGAGATTAGTTCAATTTGGCATAATCTTTGGCACAAATATTATGTGTTGAAGAGCATATTCCTGTATTATACCGCTTTATGTTCTATGTTCTATATCAGAAACCTAATGGGAATTATGAAGTGAAGGGCGTTGAAAAGGGCAAAATCATACATCCAATGAGCAACAAAATGCTAATCAGGTAGAAACAAAGAACTGCAGAAGCTGGTTCTCAAATAAATGACACAAAATGCTGGAATAACTCAGAGGATCAGGCAGCATCTCTGGAGGACATGGATAGGTGACGTTTCGGGTCAGGACCCTTCTTCAAATTGATTGCAAAGAGGGGAAGAAAGCTGGCAGAAAGGAGAGACCACACAAAGCTCGGCTGGTGGATACAAGCGAGGGTTTTTTTTGATGGAAGGTGGTTGGACAAAGGCCAGAGATGAAAAGACAGAAGGTGTGAGACAAAAGGATTGCAGAGTTGCAAATGTGGAAGCTAGAGGAAGAAATATAGGTGGAAGGGGATGGGGAGGGGCGAAAGAGGTGTATGTCTGAGTGGGGCACAGTGCAGATGGGGAGGGGAGAGTGGGGGACATTTGGGAAGAAAGGGGATGACGTTTTACTTAAAATTGGAGAATTCAATGTTCATACCATTGGGCTATAAGCTACCCATCGGAATATGAGGCGCTGTTCCTCCAGTTGCGTGTGGCCTCACTTCTGACAGTGGAGGGGGCCACAACAGCAAGGTCAGTAGGGAAACGGGAAGAGGAGTTAAAATAGTTAGCAACTGTGAGATCCAGTAAGCCCTGGCGGACTGAGTGCAGGTGTTTGACGAAACTGTCACAGAGTCTACGCTTGATCTTGCCAACGTACAGAAGACCACATTGGGAACAGCAGGGGATTAGGTTGGAGGAGGTGCACGTGAAGCACTGTTTCACCTTGAAGTTCTGCTTGGGGCCATGGATGGAGGTGAGGGAGGAAGTACAGGGACAGGTGTTACATCTCCAGTAGTTAACAATACGTGGTGCTGTTAATATACATCTCTGAGTCTCTATGGCTGCAGAGATAAGGTACTCGCTCAACAATTTCGGCATGATTAGTAAATTTGCAAATAGAGTCATAGGGTCATAGAGTGATATAGCGTGGAAACAGGCCCTTTGGCCCATCTTGCCCACACCGACCAACACACCGAGACGCCCAGGGACCGTTGCAGAAGGAGGAGCAGCGTCCGGGTGGTGAGTAGATAAACGGCGCGGGGCTTAGCTTTCCAGACGCCCAGGGACCGTTGCAGAAGGAGGAGCAGCGTCCGGGTGGTGAGTAGATAAACGGCGCGCGGCTTTGCTTTCCAGATGCCCAGGGACCGTTGCAGAAGGAGGAGCAGCGTCCGGGTGGTGAGTAGATAAACGGCGCGGGGCTTTGCTTTCCAGACGCCCAGGGACCGTTGCAGAAGGAGGAGCAGCGTCCGGGTGGTGAGTAGATAATCGGCGCGGGGCTTTGCTTTCCAGACGCCCAGGGACCGTTGCAGAAGGACCAAAACTGCAACGTTCCATTCAAGTTTCCTATAAGTGAGGAAGCCGCTGATTGGTGGAAGAGGACAAAGAGAAAGCAGCTGATTGGGAGTCAGATCCCTGCTGATTTCCTCCACCAGTTTTGTATTGTATCCAGGGTAAGGGGGGAGAATGAGGGCCAGGGCAGTTTACTGCTCTGGATGTCAGATGTGGGAGGTCATGGAGTCTGATACCCCTCCAGACGTTCACATCTGTGTCAGGTGCGTGGAGATGGGGTTCCTAAGGGACCATGTTAGGAACCTGGAGCAGCAGCTCGATGACCTCTGTCTGATCAGGGAGAGTGAGGAGGTCATAGAAAAGAGTTATAGGGAGGTGGCCACTCCAAGACCACGGGAGGCAGACAAGTGGGTCACGGTTAGGAAGGGCAAGGGGCAGAGGCAGGGACTAGTGAGTACCCCAGTGGCTGTACACCTTGAAAATAAGTACTCCTGTTTGAGTACTGTTGAGGGGGACAGCCTTCCTGCGGGTAGCAACAGCGGCCGGGCCTCCGGCACAGAGACCAGCCCTATTGCTCAGAAGGGTAGGGAAAAGAAGAGGAGGGCAATAGTAATAGGGGACTCTATGGTTAGGGGGTCGGATAGGCGATTCTGTGGACGCAGTCAGGAGACCCGGATGGTAGTTTGCCTCCCTGGTGCCAGGGTCAGAACGCGTCCAAGATATCCTGAAATTGGAGGGAGAGGAGCCTGAGGTTGTGGTACATATAGGTACCAATGACATAGGTACAAAAAGAGAAGAGGTCTTGAAAGGAGAAGTTAGGGAGTTGGGAGGAGAGTTAAGGAGAAGGACTACAAAGGTAACAATCTCAGGATTACTACCTGTGCCACGCGACGGTGAGAGTAGGAATGGAGTGAGGTGGAGGATAAATGCGTGGCTGAGGAACTGGTGCAGCGGGCAGGGATTCAAATTTCTGGATCATTGGGACCTCTTTTGGGGAAGGTGTGACCTTTACAGAAAGGACGGGTTGCACTTGAACCCGAGGGGGACCAATATCCTGGCGGGGAGATTTGCAAAGGCTACTGGGGAGACTTTAAACAAGAACGGTTGGGGGGAGGGACTCAAATAGAGAAAGCTAGTGGAAAATGTGGGAGGCAGGAGGCAGAGAAGGGAAGCACTCGGACCCAAAATGTAGGGGAGAAAGAAGAAAAAGATAATAAACAGAGAATAAGTGGTGGTGGGTTTCTTAAATGTGTATATTTTAATGCTAGGAGCATTGTAAGAAACGTGGATGAGCTTAGAGCCTGGATTGACACCTGGAAGTATGATGTTGTGGCGATCAGTGAAACATGGTTGCAGGAGGGCTGTGATTGGCAAATAAATATTCCAGGATTTCGTTGCTTCAGGGGTGATAGAATTGGAGGGGCAAGAGGTGGGGGTGTTGCATTGCTTGTCAAGGAAGATATTACAGCAGTGCTTTGGCAGGATAGATTAGAGGGCTCGTCTAGGGAGGCTATTTGGGTGGAACTGAGAAATGGGAAAGGTGTAGCAACACTTATAGGGGTGTATTATAGACCGCCAAATGGGGAGCGAGAATTGGAAGAGCAAATATGTAAGGAGATAGCAGATATTAGTAGTAAGCACAAGGTAGTGATTGTGGGAGATTTCAATTTTCCACACATAGACTGGGAAACACATTCTGTAAAAGGGCTGGATGGTTTGGAGTTTGTAAAATGTGTGCAAGATAGTTTTTTGCAGCAATACATAGAGGTACCTACTAGAGAAGGGGCAGTGCTGGACCTCCTGTTAGGAAATGAGACAGGGCAGGTGGCAGAGGTATGCGTTGGGGAGCACTTCGGGTCCAGTGATCACAATACCATTAGTTTCAATATAATTATGGAGAGGGTCAGAACTGGACCTAGGGTTGAGATTTTTGTTTGGAGAAAGGCTAACTTTGAGGAGATGCGAAAGGATTTAAAAGGAGTGAATTGGGACATGTTGTTTTATGGGAAGGATGTAGAAGAAAAATGGAGGACATTTAAGGGTGAAATTTTAAGAGTACAGAATCTTTATGTCCCTGTTCGGTTGAAAGGAAATAGTAAAAAATGGAAAGAGCCATGGTTTTCAAGGGAAATTGGACACTTGGTTCGGAAAAAGAGAGAGATCTACAATAATTATAGGCAGCATGGAGTAAATGAGGTGCTTGAGGAGTATAAAGAATGTAAAAAGAATATTAAGAAAGAAATTAGAAAAGCTAAAAGAAGATATGAGGTTGCTTTGGCAAGTAAGGTGAAAGTAAATCCAAAGGGTTTCTACAGCTATATTAATAGCAAAAGGATAACAAGGAATAAAATTGGTCCATTAGAGAGTCAGAGTGGACAGCTATCTGCAGAGCCAAAAGAGATGGGGGAGATATTGAACAATTTCTTTTCTTCGGTATTCACGAAGGAGAAGGATATGGAATTATGTGAGGTAAGGGAAACAAGCAGAGTAACAATGGAAACTGTGAGATTCAAAGAAGAGGAGGTGCGGACACTTTTGAAAAATATGAAAACGGATAAGTCTCCAGGTCCTGACAGGATATTCCCTAGGACATTGAGGGAAGTTAGTGTAGAAATAGCAGGGGCTATGACAGAAATATTTCAAATGTCATTAGAAACTGGAATAGTGTCGGAGGATTGGCGTACTGCGCATGTTGTTCCGTTGTTTAAAAAGGGTTCGAAGAGTAAACCTAGCAATTATAGACCTGTTAGTTTGACGTCAGTGGTGGGCAAATTAATGGAAAGGATACTTAAAGATAATATATATAAGCATCTGGATAAGCAGGGTCTGATTAGGAACAGTCAACATGGATTTGTGCCTGGAAGGTCATGTTTGACTAATCTTCTTGAATTTTTCGAAGAGGTTACTAGTGAAATTGATGAGGGTAAAGCAGTGGATGTTGTCTATATGGACTTCAGTAAGGCCTTTGACAAGGTTCCTCATGGAAGGTTGGTTAAGAAGATTCAATTGTTGGGTATTAATGGTGGAGTAGCAAGATGGATTCAACAGTGGCTGAATGGGAGATGCCAGAGAGTAATGGTGGATGGCTGTTTGTCAGGTTGGAGGCCGGTGACTAGTGGGGTGCCTCAGGGGTCTGTGTTGGGTCCACTGTTGTTTGTCATGTACATCAATGATCTGGATGATGGTGTGGAAAATTGGATTAGTAAGTATGCAGATGATACTAAGATAGGTGGTGTTGTGGATAATGAAGTAGATTTTCAAAGTCTACAGAGAGATTTAGGCCATTTGGAAGAGTGGGCTGAAAGATGGCAGATGGAGTTTAATGCTGACAAATGTGAGGTGCTACATCTCGGCAGGACAAATCAAAATAGGACGTACACGGTAAATGGTAGCGAATTGAGGAATGCAGTTGAACAGAGGGATCTAGGAACAACTGTGCATAGTTCCCTGAAGGTGGAATCTCATGTAGATAGGGTGGTAAAGAAAGTTTTTGGTGTGCTGGCCTTTATAAATCAGAGCATTGAATATAGAAGTTGGGATGTAATGTTAAAATTGTACAAGGCATTGGTGAGGCCAATTCTGGAGTATGGAGTACAATTTTGGTCGCCTAATTATAGGAAGGATGTCAACAAAATAGAGAGAGTACAGAGGAGATTTACTAGAATGTTGCCTGGGTTTCAGCAACTAAGTTGCAGAGAAAGGTTGAACAAGTTAGGTCTTTATTCTTTGGAGCGCAGAAGGTTAAGAGGGGACTTGATAGAGGTCTTTAAAATTATGAGCGGGTTAGACAGAGTGGACGTGGATAAGCTTTTCCCATTGAGAGTAGGGAAGATTCAAACAAGGGGACATGACTTGAGAATTAAGGGACAGAAGTTTAGGGGGAACATTAGGGTGAACTTCTTTACTCAGAGAGTGGTAGCTGTGTGGAATGAGCTTCCAGTGGAAGTGGTGGAGGCAGGTTCGATGTTATCCTTTAAAAATAGATTGGATGGGTATATGGACGGGAAAGGAATGGAGGGTTATGGTCTGAGTGCAGGTAGATGGGACTAGGGGGAAGTATTTATTTTTAATTAAAAAAAAAAATTTAAAAAAAATGTTCGGCACGGACTTGAAGGGCCGAGATGGCCTGTTTCCGTGCCGTTATGGTTATATGGTTATATATATGGTCCCATCCACACTAGTCCCACCTGCCTAAGTTTAGCCCTTATCCCCCTAAACCTATCCTATCCATGTATCTGACTAAATCTCTCTTAAATGTTGCAATAGTACCTGCCTCAACTACCTCCTCTGGCAGCTCGTTCCATACACCCACCCTCCTTTGTGTGAAAAAGTCACCCCTCAGTTTCCTATCAAAACTTCCCCCCCTCACCTTAAACCTATGTCCTCTGGTTCTCGATTCCCCTACTCTGGGCAAGAGACTCTGGATGTCCACCTGATCTATTCCTCTCATGATTTTGTACATCTCTATAAGATCATTTTGTGACAGTTAAAAATGACGCCATTGTAGACAGTGAAGATGGTTATCAAGAATTATAGCAAGATCATGGTTACCTGGGAAAGTGGGCTGAGGAATAGCAAATGGAGTTTAATTCAGATAAATGTTGCATTTTGGAAATGTAACAGGTCAGAACTTTCACAGTCAATGGCAGGGCTCTTGGGAGTATGGTAGAGCAAAGGAATCTAGGAGTACAAGTACATAATTCGCTCCAAATGGCAGTGCAGGTGGATATGGTAATGAAAAGGGTTTTGGTACACTGGCCTTCATCAGTGAGGAAATTAAGTGTGGAAGTCGAACTGTAATGTTATGTTACAGTTGCACAAGACTATTCTTGAGGCTGCACATGAAGCATTGTGTTCAGTTTTGGTCACCCTACTATAGGAAAGATTCCATTAAGCTGGAAAGATGGCAGAGAAATTTTACAAGGTTATTGCCAGGGCTTGAGGGCCTGAGCTGTATAAGAAAGGTTGGGCAGGCTTGGACGTTTTCTTTGGAGTGCAGGAGAATGGGCGATAATCTTATAGATATGTATAAAATCAAGAGGCGAATAGATGGTGTAAATGCGCAGAATCTTTTTCCCAGGGTAGGGTGTGTGTGGTGAATGTGGTATAGGAGGGGAATCTGGGAATACATAATTCTCTGAACACAGGTAGATATGGTTACAAAAGGTTTTTTGAACTAGAGAGCATAGGATGAACAGAGATAGATTTAGTAGGATCCTGAGGGGCCATTTGTTCACTCAGAGGGTGATGGGTGTATGGAACGAGCTGGCAGATGATGTAGTTGGAGCAGATACAATAACAGCCTTTTGAAGAAATTTGGACTGGTACATGGATGGGGAAGGTTTAGGGGAATAAAGGCCAGGCATAGACCAGGCACAGACCAGGCATAGGCCGGCATAGACCATGCATAGGCCAGGCATAGGCCAGCATAGGCCAGGCATAGGCCAGGCATAGGCCAGGCATAAGCCAGGCATAGGCCAGGCATAGGCCAGGCATAGGCCAGGCATAGGCCAGGCATAGGCCAGGCATAGACCAGGCATAGACCGGCATAGACAATAGACAATAGGCCAGCATAGACCAGGCATAGACCAGGCATAGGATGTCATAGGCCGGCATAGACCAGGCATAGGCCGGCATGTACGAGTTGGCCCAAAGGTCATGTTTCCATGCTGTATGACTCTATGACTTTGGCTCTATTAGCTACGGCATTGCAGTTAAGTATTGCAGCATACAAATGTAAGCACAAATTACTGTAACTACAGCCTCATAATATATAATTTGACTACGTATGTTCCAAAAATGTGTGGGTTTTCCATTTGTGACACATGCAAATCCAGCAACAAAATATCCAATTCAGAACTCAAGGACATTTCATATAAAGCCAGACTTTAATGCACATTTCTATTTGACCTTACATATTGGTATGGCAAAGTGCTGCTTTTTGAACTCATAAACTAAGGAGGGAGAAGGGTGTCTTTTAAATAAGAGGAAAGTAATGAATCAAGTGTTATATTGCTACATTTCTATTATATATTGTGGAAATCTCTCTGCATCGAAGGGCGGAGGAAATACTCAGCTTGACTTTTCCCTTGTGCTTGTCTGCGTGGAGTTTCTACGTTCTCCCCATGACCTCCTTGTGGGTTTTCTCTGAGATCTTTTGGTTACTTCCCACACTCCAAAGATGCAGAGGTTTGCCGGTTAATTGGCTTGGTATAAATGTAAAATTGTCCCTAGTGAGTGTAGGATAGTGTTAATGTGCAGGGATCGCTGGTCGGTGTGGAATCGATGGGTCGACGGGCCTGCTTCTGTGCTGTATATCTAAACTAAACTAAACTAAACTAACCTAAATCCTTAGAGCACACAGATACCTGCCTTATATTTCCTTCTACTTCACTCTTACTTCATCAATGCCCATGTACAGATTTAATTATAGACAAATTCATTCAAGAATATCACGACTTACTATATGTATATTTAGTGTACGTACCACATAGAACAACAGATATTTCTGTTACTGCTCTAAACAATGTCTTTTCAGTTGGCTTTTTTTCATTTTTAGAATCAGGTTGCTTATAATAGGTATGTTACAAAACTTACCTTCAGCGGCGCTGCAGTTCTGTCACTGCCCGTGTGCACGACTTCGGCACCTTTGAGAGGGGGGGCAGGTTTAAAATGCGATATTTGTGCAGTCTAATGAAATCGATGTCTGTCAGGCTGTTTAGTCGCTAAAGAAAAATCGCTTCGACTGCCGTTTTATTAAGTTTATTAAAATTAGCGCTTTATAATTAAATTTTTGGAGTAAAATTAAATTAATCTTCAAATGCCGTCAACGCCGACAACAGGGATGGATTTCACGCACGGGACAAGGCAAGGTACACCGTTTATTTTTTCATATAAACTTGCTTCTTAGGATGCCTTTAATAAAAATTTCAAGTTGCGAAAATGTGATTATGTAAATATACGAACTGGCAGTATTTTTCCTGCCGATATTGGGGTTTAATTCACTGCAACCGCAACGTTCCAAACCAGCGCGTTCCACAAAATCCCACTCGCAAGATGATTTAAATGCCCATTAATTTACAGGAATTAAACACTAAATTCCTTCCATTTGGCCTATAAATTCATGACAATGAGATTGAAAAATCATGTTATATTGTGAATTCTTGTGTGACTGTTATTAGGACACTTAGGCTTTTTAAAAAATATTAACCTTTTCTTAAGAAATGGATTGATGTTTAGATCTAGTAATTGAATTTTGTAATTAGCTACAATTGGGTAACTAACTAATTATATGCTTTAATTGCAGGTCATCCAAGTAAGATTGTTTCATATTTGTTTCAGAATGCTTCAATCTATAATAACTGAAAATTTCATTCAGTTCTCTTAATTTTTAAGAAAGTTATGGGCTTTTGAGTGTCCTTGATCACAGTTTTTGTGTTAAGTTAATGGAAAAGCAATGGGGAACAAGATGCTAATTTCCGAGTATGAAAAAAGCCATAACTTTTTTAATACTGAAGATATGAAAGTGAATTAGGTGTCAAATTAAACTTCTTTTTATGCTTTATCTGATGGGATAAATTGCAGACTTGATTTTTTAAATCTCAAAATTTTGTAACATTGCTACTTATAACAGATCTATAAAAATCTGAATATGGTTGTGCTTTAACTGTAATTCACCATGGGGCGCTATGTTATCTGTTTTATGAGTGAAGTCATGACATAGCTAACATAATCACATCTTCCATCACTGTCTGGGGAAACGTTACACTTCATGATAGTGTCTGAGGAAGTTGTAAATAATCTGTGTTCGATCCATAATGGTAAGACATGCATAAACAGAGTCTCAGACAGAAATATTTTGCACAGCCTTGGTTCCAGGAAGGTGATCCAAGGAAATTTCTCTGATGTTCTTTGAAACAGAATGGGTAAATCCACCCTTTAGCTTTAGTTTGCGGGGATTGTGTCTGATGCTCAGTTACTACAGGTATTCCCCCAATCCTTGGCCCTTGCCCTTTTCCTCATCTACCACCAGGGGCGCCGCACGATTGGCAGCCCCGCCAACTGTCTGTTTCTTCGTCCTTTTTTTGTATTTTTAGTTTGTGTTAAAAGTTTGTGTAACTGTTCATCGGTTCGTTTTCTGTGGGGGTCGGGGGAAACTTTTTTTTCAGTTTCCTACCTTGTCAGAGATGTGATTATTTTCTGGATCGTATCTCTGGCCGCTCTGCGGCCTACCATCAATGGAGCTGGAGCCCTCCTTGGACTAACCTTGAGCCCCACCGTGGGTGTGGACTTAACATTGGAGTCGATCCCTTGCCTGGGATCGCTCCAAATGCAGCCTGCGAACTTACCATCGCAAGCTCGCAATCTCGGGAGAGGCCTAGTCGGGAGCACCAACGACGCGGAAGGTTCGACCAGCCCCGACATGGGGTCCGATCGCCAGAGCGAGAGAGCTGACATCCCACCGATGCAGGAGCTGATCGCCCCGATGCGGAGGGCCCAAACGCCGCCGGCTACGGGTGTCAAGAACGTTCCGTCAATGGAGGGCTTGAGGCCCCCGACTGCGGGAGAGCTAATGGAAGAGATTTGAACTTTTTTTCGCCTTCCATCACAGTGAGGAATGTGGAGGAGTCACTGTGGTGGATGTTTATGTTAAAATGTGTTTCATGTGTTCCATTGCTTTTTATTTGTATGACTGACTTGGCAAATTAAATTCCTCATATGATGCAAAACATACTTGGCTAATAAAGTATTATTGTGATTGTGTGATTGATTGTGTGATTGTGATGTCAAGAGCTTCTCCATCCAAGCAGAGTGTTAATCTGGAAAACTCAGGCCAGAATATAGATTCTAAAGACTGCACATTCTTAAATTTAGCAAAATTTGAAGAAATCTTTTTTTTTCTGGTTTCCAGGCCCTTAAAGCCTGAGCTTCCATTGGTAAAGTTGCTGCCTTACAGCGCCAGAGACCAGGGTTTGATCCTCACTGCAGGTGCTGTCTGTATGGTGTTTGTACGTTCTCCCCGTGACGGCTTGGGTTTTCTCTGAGTGCTCCGGTTTCCTCCCACACTCCAAAGACGTACAGGTTTGTAGGTTAAGTGGTTTTGATAAGAATTGTAAATTGGCCCGAGTGTGTAGGATTGAGTTAGTATATGGGGTGATCGCTGGTCGGCGCGGACTCAGTGGGCCTGTTTCTGCGGTGTATCTCTAATCCACCGGGTGGCGTCCGTAATGGCCGTCTCGCCAGCAGTCTTTCTTGTCCCTTCTCTCTTTTTTATTATTTTAAGTATGTCTTGAATGTTTGCTTTAATGTCTCTTGGTATGTTTTATGTGGGGGTGGGGGGGGGCGGGGGGGGATCGGGGGAAACTTTTTCCAGTTACTCACCTCGATGGAGAAGCGATTCTTCACCGTGTCGCATCTCCGTACCCCCCTGCGGTCTACAACGTGGAGTGGTGCGGACTTTCCTGGAGACTCTTAATCGCCGAGGATCGCCAGTGTTGGAGCACCGACCGCGGGGCCTGTGGACTTTAACACCGTGAAGCAGTGGTCTCCGGTAAGAAGCGGCCGACTCAGGTGCTTCCGATCCATTCCAACGCCAGAGTTTCGATCATCCCGATGAGAGGGCTTGAACAGCGGACCGTCGGCAACGGCCCTGTTCAAAGGCCCTGACCTCGGAAGAAAAAAGGAGGAAGATGACTGAACTTTATTGCCTTCCATCACAGTGAGAAACGTAGATTCCCCTGTGGTGGATGTTTATGTTAAACTTTATTTTATGTGCTGTGTGTATTTTTGCTTTTTACTTAGTATGGCTGTATGGTAACCCAAATTTCACTGTACCTTAATTGGTACATGTGACAATTAAATTGAATCTTGAATCTTGAACTAAACTAAACTAAATTAGTAAGATTAAACGAGAACTAGTTTGAAGTTTGATCATTATTTTATGAGGAGTTACGTTGGTGATTACGTGAAGAAGACCCGTCAGGACGCATGCGCGTCAATCTTCAAAGCAGCGGTATGAAATCACAGATAACACAATATTTGAAGTAACATATTAAGATGAGCAACATGAGAACTACCATAGGACCTTTTTTATGAGAGAGGGTTGGGCGTGGCGGGCACGTAATCACCAACGTAACTCCTCATAAAATAACGATCAAACTGGTAAGTTCTCGTTTAATCTTACTATTTTACTTCGGAGTCACCTTAGTGATTCCGTGAAGAGTTCAAAGCTCTGTGATTTTATGCCGCAGATCCAAATCCCGGCTTCTCACTGCATTGATTGACTTTTGATGAGAAACAATCAATAATGCGTTAAACATGAAATTTTAATATCATGCAATAACAATTGATTTGAATAATCAAAACAAACAGTAACCCCTCTATCCCAGGGGAACCTAAGCAGGACTTAATAATGAATTTGCAAACAGCCTCTCATTGCAAATAGGCAATCGGCCGATGGTAAAAAAATTTAAAACAATTCATTTGATCACCCGGCAGCTGGGCGATGCGAACATCCATCGCCCTAGCCGACGTTGCTGCTGCACTAGTGGAAAAGGATATATACATTTCAGTGTTAATACCTGCCTTAATCAACATTTGCTTTAAACCACCTTGCACTGACACTTTCCTATGTGGCTTCATGTAACTGATAAACAATGCTGTTTCCACATTTCTTAAGGTCTTTATAGCTTCAATATAATGAAAATAAATGTGCCATTACACATAAACATGGATCAGTAGGTTATGCTGAAACACAATTTTAACAAACCTGTGACACCTGGCCTGCTCTGTTTAAGCAGGACGCAATTATATAACATAACATTCTCTTCAGCAACTTCCATCCTGTCTAACAGAAGTTTTTGCAAAATCTGCACTTGCTATGCTGAACCAATGCCAAGAGCATAACCACTTTCATGATTAGTTTGGCAAATTCAGAGACATGACAGGAACCTACTGTCGAAGCATCTTGAGGACCACACTTACATCCCAGATCGCCATATACCTGGGTGTAGGAAGTTTAGAGTTGAAATTCCTTTCATCAATCCAGCTATGATATGATGAAACTCCATAGGATCTTTCCTGACCCCATCAAAACCATACGATGACAAAGCACTTAAAGCTGTGTTAATGGTGCTATAACGGAGCCCCTCATCATCGTAGAGTGTCAACAGGAACTCTAAAATATCCACAACACCTGCAGTACTATAGTCAATATTATTTTGTACACAATATTGCTCCCATTTTTTACATAAGTAATATACCCCTTTTAAGTACTCTTTCTCAGGCTACAGTGAGCATGTCCACCGTTAACCCAGACAGTCCTTGCTCCAGGTATGGCCTTCTTAAAACCTGCAAATTAACAAGTCAATACCATCACATAACAGATGACTTTCCCGTGTTAGCGGATGCTCCAGTCAATTTCTATGCTTGGGAACCACCAAAAAGAGGTTGGATCCCTAACTGTAACATCAAAGGGAACCATGCTTGATTCGGCCAATTAGGTATTACAAGCACCCCCAAAGCGGCATCCTGCTTGATTTCTTGCAGACTCCGACCTATTAGGCAAAATGGTAGGAAAATATATAAAACATACCACCCCAATGTAACGTCAAAGTATCAATTGCAACTGCCACCTGGTCTGGTTCCCATGAAACCTATTTAGGCTGCTGATGGTTGAACCTTGATGCAAAACAAATCGATATCTGGCATTCATATACAAGTACTATATTATTGAACACCTCCTGGTTCAACATCCAATCTATGTTGTCATGGAACTTTCGTGACTTGGTGTCTGCTACTATGTAGAATCTACCTGGTAGATAAATAGCTGAAATATATTTTCCATGCACCAGGCTCCAAATGTGATTAACCAATCTGTCACAAAATACCGACTTGATTCCACCGATGTGATTAATATCTATGCCACTTGTGTAGTATTGTCAATCTGAAACTGAACATGCAGATTACATTTGTTAGAGCAATAAGCCTCTTAATAGATAATTGCCCATGTCTGCAGAAGTGATGCCTATTGCTCAGTCCATCTGCCTCCACAGCTGAAACTCGTATCCGTGACACCTCACCCGAGTGCACTGACATTCATCTGCAAAATCATGGAAGGCTGGTCAAGCATTACCTTGCCATAACTTCTGGACACATGGTGAATCCACCATCGCAAATCAGAAATAGCCTTTACTGATAACTGCATAGGTCTATTATAATGACCCGAATGTATCCTTAATGCCTCAATTAGCTTGATACACCTGTCCATTAGCTCTCCCCTTTTTTTCCCCTGGGCAGAGTCACTTAATTGAATCAATTGTGACCCAAATAGTCAGGTGTTAATTTGGATTCCTCTGGATGAATAATGCCCAATCTTTGAAAATTGGATTTAACAACTATCACCTGTTACTTCAGCTGTTCTCTGGGATACCCCTGTAATCAAGATATCATCAAGTTAAGCCATGAGCACCTGACCCTGGCCTCTCAGCATGCCTATTATAGGTTTTAACAAATGTGTTGCCATAGTTGATCCATCCAGGTGAATTTCAAATATCCTGCAAATAAACAGACATTGAGTAATGCGCATCTTTAAGCTCTAGAGTCGCCATATAGCATCCTCTTGCCCAGTTGCTTGACAGTGACAATTCCATCTTACAATGTTTATACTACATCCCCCATCCTTTTTTGGCCTGGGAAAATATTAGACACAAATTGATGGGTTGGTGAACCAACTTTATAATTACACCTTTATCACATAAGCTTGCAAGCGCAGTCTGAACATCCATCTGTTCTTTTAATGAAAGCTGAATAGTTCTCCCAAGAACATGCTGAATGTGCAAATCACAATTTGGATTGAAATCCATTCGAAACCTTTGAATAACACTATGTATAAACAGAGCTAAGGTAATTTGCTTCCATTCATCCCAGAAACAGATGTAATGTACCCCAGATTTAAGTTGTGTCACATTTGATATGTGCACCTGAGAACAAGGCCCACCTACCTCCTTGGTACCTGGTGGATGTTTGACCATGTTCCCGCTTCGTTTGTAGGGGTACGTTCTTTTTTGGAAACTTGCCGACTGCCGGTGGCTTGATCAAGCCCACCGTCTTTGCCTCGTCACCCATGTCCTTGACACTCTTGGCGAGGTCCTCTCCGAAGAGTAGGTTTGCCGGCTGTATGTTGCTAGGCTGGAAAAATACTGCAATCTTGGAATTAATGGTGGGCCGAATGGCACTTTCCCTGAGACAATTTATCTCAAAAATGGGTGCTACAAAGCAACCCTAGTACCTCTTGATGCGTCTCCGACACATGCCCTCCATCCACCATTCTCGCGAACGACGTGATTCCTGAGCCAAGTAATTTCAGGATTCTCTGCAGCTTCATCTCCTGGGCACTGCACGCTCCATATCACCCGGTTCACTGCTGACACCTTCAGCAACTCGCAGTTACCCCATCTCTTGGTGATTCCAGACTCTGACTGGACAGCGAATCGTACTGCCAGAGATAGGAACTCTGACAACGGCCGTCTTCGCTTTCCCAGTGGCATTCCATACTCTGACGGGACAGCGAATCGTGCTGCCAGAGAATGGACCTCTGACAACGGCCGTTCTTCGCTAGTCCCAAGTCTCCATCAGAGTCGGGGTCAGAACTTAGCTGACCCTCTGCACTCACCTCATGCATGAGGGTGCTTTAAGCAGCCCTCTACCAGGTGCTGCCGGCGTGGCCTTTCTGCAGCCTACCGCCCACACAACTCCTCCCCGGAGTGTGCGTTTCTGGAGCAACCTCTGGATGAGGTGCTCCATTTGGGAGAACCATTTTAAAACGTCTCCAGCCCCGTACAGGCTCGTTGTGGCCCGACTCATTTGAGTCCGAGGGCCTCCCAGACTTCCCCGTGCCTTACGCCCGACAGGCGTTGGCTTTGGTGCTTTTTAGCACTGAGTCTGAAGTCGCCCCGCTCCCGGTCGGTGACTATGCAGGGGTACGAGGCAGACGCTGACAGACCGCATTCCCGCCGCTCTCCTATGCTTTACCTGCGGCTTTACCTGGTCGTCTTCATCATGGCGCTGCCTGTAATAAAAAACAAAGCACCACAAAAAGAACTTTCCCTCCAGCTAAGATTAGCTGGAGCTTTAAACTATAAAAGTACTTTAAAAGTACTTACTACAGGAGGAGCTCTGTCTGTGACAAACACAGAGCACAGCACCACAGTAAAGGAACTTACTTACTCCAGCTAAGTTTAAGTTTTTGACTTAGCTGGAGCTTTAAAACTCTTTAAAAATACTCTAAAAGTACTTACCACGGGAGGAGCTCTGTCCTCCCGCTGTCCGTGCGCCAATGTGACCGACGTAATGACGCGCATGCGCCCTGACGGGTCTTCTTCACGGAATCACTAAGGTGACTCCGAAGTAAAATAAACTAAACTAAACTAAACTAAAGTTTAATTTAAATCCTAACCCTTGCTCCTCCCTTAGTTAAACTTTTAGATTTCAGTTGCTAAATACTAACACAAGTCTCAGCACTCATGCTACCAGAGTCTAAAAGCACCAGCACTTTCAAAGGAAAAATACACCATGAAATGTGAATTGTCACAAACTGCTGAATGATTTGCATATCTTTATTCTTTTGCGTGCCAATAATTTTCTCCCAAATTATAGTCTTCCTATGGCTCACTACCTCTGCTAACAGATAGAATAATCTGCAATTGCCAGGTTTATCCCTCTGTCTATTAAGGTGTCTGTTAATTATTCAGATTTTATTTAATCAAACTATTATGTGAGATCAAAATTGTCTTGAATCTTCACCAGTCTTAATTTAGATGGTAGATGTGAAACTATTCCTAGGCCCAATTACTGACTGTAATCTTGTTCAGCTTTAATTTTGAACATGTTTTATATTCCATTTTTATTTTGATGCAAGCTTGTCAGAGTAATTCTGATCTGGGATGTGATACAGATTAATGTATATGACAATCTTATCTCAGAACTATTAGTGAACAATTTGCAAAGCTGCACAGCAAAATTCTGCATGCAGTATTTATTCTCAAAGAAGGTGTGTTGCTTTTGACGTGAATGTTAAATGTACTGTTTGTAAATATGTTATGCTACAATTATCAGCAGTTCAGGATCTTCTCTTAATGTTAATGGCAGATAATACATATTATGAGAGTTATTAAGATGCCATTAAGAGGACGATTAGTCTGATGGCAAGGAAAGCACCTCATTTCGATTTGCATTGGAGAATCTTGGACTAACTGCAGCAAATATTTAGTTAAACGATAATATGATAAAGTAATTCAATGCAGTCCAATCTGTTCTCCATATCTTTGAACAAAACCAACACTTCTTGGTATGGTAGTGGTTGTTGCAAAATGACAGATGGAACTTGGGAGAAAGACCACCCTCTACTGACCTGAACCAAATATATTGGATCGACCTACTTAAGAAGGGATTTAGATACTACAGCAAATATATTGGATCGACCTACTTAAGAAGGGATTTAGATACTACAGCAAATTCTGACTGGCCTGTGTATGAAATTGTGCAAAGATTTAAAAACGTAATCTTTTGCTATCGGCTCAGGAACATTGGAAAAGATTTGGCCAATTTGGCCCTTTAAACTCTTTCCACGATTCAATGAGATCTAAATCCAAATATTCCACTTTGGCCCAAATCACTTTAATTTGTTTAACTATCACAGAAATCTATCAATCTCAGACTTAAAATTAACAATTGACCAAATATTAATTGCAATTTATGGAAGAAAATTCCAAACCATTCCCACTATGTATGAAAAGGTTTTTCCCAACTCTTCCAAAGAGATTCTAATTTTTCTCTGAAGGGAGCTCCTAATTCTAACGCATAAATTTTCAAAAAACAATTGAATCTACGCTACTTAATATCTTGAAAATTGTGTCACCATTTAGACTATATTCCAGGGAATTCATTCCTAATAAACATATTCATTCATTGTAAGTCAACCCTGCAAGTCCAGGGTTGCAGCTCCTTAAAGACAAATGCATTCTTCCGAAGAACTGGTATTCTGATGTAGAAACAAAGAACTGCAGAAGCTGGTTTACACCAAAGATGGACACAAAGTGCTGGAGTTACTCAGCGGGTCAGGCAGCATCTCTGGAGAAAAGGGATGGGTGACATTTTCCCCAGAGATGAAGGGTCCTGACCCAAAACATCACCTATTCCTTTACCCCAGAGATGCTGCATGACCTGTTGGGTTACTCCAGCATTTTATGTCTATCTTTGGTGTAAACCAGCATCTGCAGTTCCTTCCTACAGAAAGGACTGGGCAGCACTTTATTGAGTGAAAAATGTGCTATATCTTGTGACTTGCAATCAATGTCTTTGCAACAATTGTTTTTTGACGATGTTCTTTTGATTTTACTGTAATGATCATGAGCTATTACTGCATGTAATTTGCTTTCACTTCCATGTCTAAATGTCAGATGCTCTGACCTTGTGTGGAGGTCAGGGTCCAGTTGGAGTTTGAAGAGAAATACACAATGTAATTAAACTTCTCTCAACACTCGATAACAGTGAAGAGAATTCTGCCCTATCCCCATATGACATTTGTGTTGCTGACACAACAGTTGATGATCAATATTTGTTCTGACAAGTACATCGTGGACAACAAGATCAAATACACACGGATCACCTTGTAACCTCGAATCTCGATCTACAATAGAAATAACGTCAATTATTGTGGAATTTAAATTGGAGCCAGAAATCACCCTGAACACTGGAGCAGGAATTGGGGGTGACTCATTTTTTTAGGTTTAATTGTGATTTATTAAAGGCTACACGGATTTGCAGCACACAAGCCAAATAATTTGCTTTCTCTTCCAGATATCCAATGCCCCCTGCGGATCCGTGTCATTGAGTTACAGTGACATTCAAAACAGCTTGTAAATTCCTTTCCATCTGGCCACCTGCTATGGCTGGGAAGGGTCCTGACAGCTATCAAGTTCTAAGCTGTCTGGAAGAAAGAATCTGGAATATAGTCATTTCAATGATCGCTGAGTCAGCCTCCTCCACTGCTATTTCCTCAGATGTGCTCTCGGAGACATGTCCAAACGCCAATCTAGCTGAACCAGACAGAAGAGAGCAGGACTTGCTGCCTTACAGCGCCAGCGACATGAGTTCGATCCTAACTACGGGTGCTGTCTGTACGGAATTTGCACGTTTTCCCCGTGACTGCGTGAGTTCTCTCCGGGTGCTCCGGTTTCCACCCACATTCCAAAAACGTGTAGGTTTGTAGGTGAATTGGCCCTCTGTAAATTGCAAAGAAACCGGGTGATCAATGGTCGGCATGGAATTGGTGGGCCAAAGGGCCTGTTTCCATACTGTATCTCTGAACTAAACTAAACACAGTTGAACATAAACTACTATGGATACAAAACAATAAACAAAAAATGTGTTGGGAATGCCAGTCTGTGGAAAGAGAAGCAGGGTCAACATGTCCCTCATCATGACAGGAAAAGAAGGCTAGAACAATTGGCCTCAAACTACCTCAGGGATGGAAAGAGTTAGTGGAGCAGTCCAGAAGGAAGTGATAATGGGATTAATAAAGATGTAAGGAACATGCATGCACAGGTTTAAATGTTCTAATCAGAAGTCGTTCATCTAAAATGCTAATTCTACCTTCACAGGTGCTACTTGTCCAGTTGAGTGTTCTCAACAGATTATCTTCGTATTTTAGAAAATGGTTTGTGGTTGACATATGGAGCTGAAGTTCATTGGATGGGATACCATTGAATTACATTGTATGGACAACTCTGAAATAGGCCATTCAGCCCCAACCGTTCGTGCCAGCAACTATGCCCATAGTATCCCTCTATTCCCCACTCACCCTCTTATTCGGCCTCACTAATATTTACTTCAACTTCTCCCTGCTATGTAGTTCTGCATTCTCAACATTCTTTAGGATTGGAGTAAAGTACATACTTCTGAATTCCATACTGGATTTCCTGGTGGCCATATTACATTGATGACCTCCGGTTACGCTCTTTTTCTTCAAGTGGAAGCATTCACTCTGCATCTACCCTGGTAAGCATTTTCTTTGTGTGAAAATGATATTAGGTCATCCTCTCAGGTTACTTTCCCCAAGAGAAAAGAGACAAATAGGTTAATAATTTCAGGATATGTATAACCTCCTATTTCTGGCGTCATCCTTGTAAATAATTTGTGTACCCTCTCCAATGAAACCAAATCCCTTTTGTAAAAGGTTTTTTGAGATACAGTGTGGAAATAGCCCCTTTGACCTATCGAGTCCCGCTGACCGAAGATCACCTGTATATTACTTTTCTGCTGCACACAAGGGACAATATACAGCAGCCAACTTACCTACAAACCTGCACTTCTTTAGAATGTGGGAGGAAACTGGAGTACCCAGAAAAACCCACGCGGTCACAGGGAGAACGTATAAACTCTGTACAGACAGCACCCAAAGTCAGGATCGAACCCACTTCTCTGATGCTGTGAGACTGCAACTCTACCACTGCACCACTGTGCCACCATTCTGCGAGATGATGGAGTATTCTAAGTGTGGTCACAACAAGGTTTGTGGCAGGTTTAGCATAATTTTCCTATTTTCCAATACTACTCATCAAGCATGCCTCTACTGCTTCTGCACCCTGACTCACATCTTCCAACTAACGAGTGACTTTCTCTTCTGCAAATATTATCTCCGTTGAACTTCACCTGCCAATTACTTTCCCATCCTGCGAGGTTATTAACCTCCTCCTGTCATTTGTTGCACTCTTCCTCAAAATTGACACTTTGCTCCCTTCCCTCACCCATCCCCAGAACAACTCAATAAGTTAGCATCACATTTCGAAAGCCTGCTTTGAATGTGGTAGTCTAAAATGTTAATTAAAATTGCGAATAGCAGCAATTTCGACATCAATACTTGTGGCACACAAAGTCCAAGTCATTGCTACCTGCTGTGAAGCCAGCGAACAATCTATGCTGATACTTGTTTATCAGTCTGCATTTTCCACCTTATTAATTAGTTTATTATGGGCAATTGAACATCTTCTGAAGATGCAGATGAATTAGATCCACTATATTACAACTGTCTGCTCTCATGTTAACTCCACAAAAAAATTCAATAAGGTTGGTTAGGCAACATTTTCCTTTTGGAAATTCATGCCATTTATTATCTTTCATTGTTTCGAATTGTACCTCCATCATCTCCTTCAGTGGGTTTCTACTTATTTCTCCCATCACTGCTGACTGATTTCCAAGTAGCTGAAGCTAATGGGGTTAAAGATCAGAGGATAATGGTAATCAAAGAGGAGTGAGATCTTTGCAATTAGCTGAACTCCAAATTATTTGGTGTGCGAAGGAAATAACATCTCCATGTTAATATTTAATATTTAACTTCTATTAATATATTAATTTGTTTTTTTGAGCAATATTTCACATTGCTACAAGATGCTTCAACCCTTAAAACCATTCCTTTCCTCTTTTTTTTTTAAATTAAAAAAAAAAAAAAAGGTGAAGACACTGTTAAAGAGTAATCAAAAAACATTATTAAAGAGTAATCAAAAAACATTGTTAAAGAGTAATCAAAGTCCAAAATATCCAAATATCCAAAATAGCAAGGAAAAAACTTCCTATATTTTATTAATTAATTACTTGGATCACACTTTCTTTATATTTCATACTTTTAATCAATTCTAAGTTGGTCCAGTTAACAATAATTAGTATTGATTAGTATTCGTGATTAGAATTAATTGTTAGAAATTAGTACTAAAATATAAATTTTATGTATCAGTAGCGTGATAATTGCCCAATTCTTCCCGCAGATTTTGGACAAAATATTTTTAGCTTGCTATATGATACTAACATTTTAATTGGAGACTAACAAATACTTCAATTATGGAATAAAACTATTGTTTCCCTCCCCCCCATAAATTGTTTTCATTGTAATTGAAACTTTTCTTTTAAGGAAAGTACGGAGCTAGTAATATTTTTTTTTTTAACAAAAGCTACGGAAGTCTTTAGATGTTTAGCCACACTAGGGTGGCTATCACTAACTGCACTAATCATAGTTGTAGTTTTCTTCTTTTTCTATTTTTTACACGTTACTAATACAACATTTTATTACCTTTTCTATCTTATGTTATATTATATTTTGTATTTGGAATGGAATTATATGTTTTATTTAGGGAGATATGTCCGGATGAAAAACCGACGAGACTTAGAATTCATCTACCTGAGGTTCAAGTATAAGGTAGGGTTTAGTGCGCTGAGCCAGCTGCTCCAACATAGACCACTTTAATCACAAGATGCAAGACGTTAATATGAAAATTGGGGGTGAAGGAATTAAATTTTGTAGCTGGAATGTTAAGGGAATTAATGAACCAATCAAGAGAGGTAAAGTATTAGCCTATTTAAAATCACTTAAAGCAGATGTAATACTTCTCCAGGAAACACATCTTAAAAGGGAAGCACAACATAGATTGAAAGCCAAATGGATTGCTAAAACGTATCATTCTTCATTTTCACATAAATCTAGAGGGGTTGCAATATTAATTCGTAAAGGTATACCCTTTAAACATATATTAACGACAGAAGATATTGAAGGCAGATATATTGTATTAGTAGGGGAGTTATACTCAAAAAAAGTGACTCTCCTTAATGTGTATGGACCAAATTTTGATAGCCCCCTGTTCTTTAAGAGAATACTTAACATTATCCCGGAATGTACACAACATAATTTAATTATCGGTGGAGACTTAAATTGTACACTGGATGCTTACTTGGATAGATCATCAAGTCAAAGAAAATTAAAATCTCAGTCAAGTGAATTCCTAAATTCATATATTAATACTACCAACATTAAGGATGTTTGGAGAATTGAAAACCCATCTGGTCGAGAATACTCATCCTACTCACCCATGCATAAAACTTACTCAAGGATAGACTATTTCTTAGTAGACTCTAAACTTATCCCATTTACCTATAATTCGCAATATCATAATATTATAATATGGACCATGCTCCACTAACATTTCTGATTAAACTAAACGGAATGACCGAGACAAAGACACAATGGAGACTTAACCGCCAAATCTTGAAAGAAAAGCTATGTAATGAATACCTCGTAAAACAGATTAATATGTTTTTCAAGGCTAATGACAGCCCTGGAATCTCCGCCTCCCTTCTTTGGGAAACATTTAAAGCATTTGTGCGAGGAGCATTAATCTCCTCCCAATCATTTATTAACAAAGAGAATAGGGCCAAACAACAGTCTTTGGAAATGGAAATAAGGCAATTAGACATAGAAAAAGCAAAAGCACCATCTATGGTAAAACACAATAAAACTGCAGTACTGAAATATAAGTTAAACAAGATAAACTCAGACCAAGTAATAAAACTATATCAACGTACAAAACAATTACATTTTGAATTTGGAGATAAACCACAAAAACTATTGGCGTGTCAACTTCGTAAACAGGACGGGGAAGAAACAATTTACAAAATTAGATCAGATAAGGGAGAAACATTAACACTACCTAAAGATATTAATGATAGATTTTTACAATATTATCAAAAATTGTATTCATCTAAAACAACAGAACAACCAGTAGGAATGGAAACATTTCTACAGAAATGTAATCTTACAGGTCTAGATCAGAAAGAGAGAGAATCACTAGATGTAGAAATTATGGTAAAAGACATCGAGGAGTCAATTAGATCTTTAAAAAATGGAAAGGCCGCAGGTCCTGATGGTCTAAGCTCTGAATTTTATTAAAAAATTTACGATCTGATTTCTCCACGTCTACAGAGACTTTACAAACAAGCTTATACTCAACAGAAACTTCCAGAAACTCTAAATGAACTTCACCTGCCAATTATTTTCCCATCCTGCGAGGTTATTAACCTCCTCCTGTCATTTGTTGCACTCTTCCTCAAAATTGACACTTTGCTCCCTTCCCTCACCCATCCCCAGAACAACTCAATAAGTTAGCATCACATTTTGAAAGCCTGCTTTGAATGTGGTAGTCTAAAATGTTAATTAAAATTGCGAATAGCAGCAATTTCGACATCAATACTTGTGGCACACAAAGTCCAAGTCATTGCTACCTGCTGTGAAGCCAGCGAACAATCTATGCTGATACTTGTTTATCAGTCTGCATTTTCCACCTTATTAATTAGTTTATTATGGGCAATTGAACATCTTCTGAAGATGCAGATGAATTAGATCCACTATATTACAACTGTCTGCTCTCATGTTAACTCCACAAAAAAATTCAATAAGGTTGGTTAGGCAACATTTTCCTTTTGGAAATTCATGCCATTTATTATCTTTCATTGTTTCGAATTGTACCTCCATCATCTCCTTCAGTGGGTTTCTACTTATTTCTCCTTATTTCTCTAAATGAATCTACAATCATACTTATACCGAAACCGGATAAGGACCCTGAAGACCCAGGTTCATATAGAGCAATAGCTCTCTTAAATACTGATCAGAAAATATTAACCAAAATCCTATCTCATAGATTGAGCTTAGTGATTAACAAATTAATACACCCGGACCAAACAGGTTTTATTCCAAAACGTTACTCATTTTATAATTTGAGAAGACTATTCAATATTATATATACAAATAGAATTCCAAATGCAGATCTAGCAATTATTTCGTTAGATGCTGAAAAGGCATTTGACCAGGTAGAATGGACATATTTATTTTCGGTAATGAAAACATTTCAATTGGGAGAGAAGTACTGTACATGGGTTAAATTGTTATACTCTAATCCAACAGCTAGAATATTAACAAATCAAATGTTATCAGCCAAATTTAATCTTTCTAGAGGTTGTAGACAAGGATGTTCACTATCCCCACTATTATTTGCTCTTGCAATTGAACCATTAGCAGAAAGCGTTAGAAACCATCCAGGAATACATGGATACAACACTAGAGATACAAGGAATAAAATTTCCTTATATGCAGATGATGTATTAATATATATTACAAAGTTAGAAACTAGTATTCCAAATCTATTAAATCTAATAACACAATTTGGTCAGTTCTCAGGATATAGGATTAATTGGAATAAAAGTGATATTATGCCAATAACAAAATTCAACTTAAATACAATACAACAATCCCCTTTTAAAATAGTTAAAGATAAACTTAAATATTTAGGAATCTATGTAACTAAGACATATACCTCTTTATTTAAACAAAATTTTCCATCCTTACTTAATAAATTACACAAACATATTCAGTACTGGAAAACACTTCCTATTTCAATGCTTGGTAGAAATAATGCTATAAAAATGATTTTCTTACCGCAACTACTATATTTATTTCAATTAATTCCGATATATATTCCAAAAAACTTTTTCAAAAAAGTCGACTCCATTGTTACAAGCTTTATTTGGGATTATAAGAATCAGAGAATAAGTAAATAACCTTTATGTAAGTCAAAGAGCAACGGAGGTTTGGCCTTGCCAAATTTCTTATTTTATTTTTGGGCAGTCCATATTAAAAACATGAATTTCTGGCTGGAAGAAATGGATCAACATCCAGAATGGTTAAGGATGGAAAAGGAAGACTGTTTACCTTTTGAAATAGGTTCGATTATATTTGCTACCACAAAATTGCATAAAAAAACCTATAAGGAAAACCCTATAATACATAGTTGAATACGAATTTGGAAACAATTAAAAAAGGCTTTAAAACTGAATAATATACCACTATGTGTTCCCATTGTAAATAATCCTCTATTCAAGCCATCCATATTGGATAGAGGTTTTATACAATGGAAAAATCATGTAATTAAAAGGATTGGACATCTTTATAGGGAAGGCATCTTTCTGTCATTTCAAGAGTTACAACAGAATCATGGACTACACTCAAATAACTTTTTCAGATATTTACAAATTAGAGATTATGTTAAATCCAAAACACAAGTTTATAGGACTAGGGAACCAGAAATTCTTGATGAATGTTTGAATAAGCATCCTAACACTGAAAAATTAATAGCTTATATTTATAACATTCTCCTAAATAACGAGGTACCACCGATGGAACTATATAGACATAAATGGGAAAATGAGTTAGGTTATCCTATTACAAAAGATATTTGGGACGAAAGTTTACAACATATACATCAATGTTCGTTAAATGCCAGACATGCTTTAATACAATTTAAAGTCTTACACAGATTACATTACTCCAAAATAAAACTAAATAGAATTTTCCCACATATCTCTCCTATATGTGATAAATGCCTGCACCTAGAGGCCAATTTAACACATACCTTTGCAAATTGTATAAAAATTAAAAATTACTGGACTGATATTTTTCAAATAATCTCTGAAGTTGTTAATACCAAATTGGCTCCAGACTCAAAATTAATAATACTTGGGATATCAGAACAAAGTTTAACACTCACAACAAGCCAAAGAAACTTCCTTGACTACAGTATAATAACTGGGAAAAAATTAATATTAAAATTCTGGAAAGGCCCTACAACCCCCACAATTAAAATGTGGATTGTGGAAATGTCGGAGACCCAACATCTAGAAAGAATTAGACTTGTCTTAATGGACAAGCAAGAACTTTTTGTTAAAATATGGGCTCCATTCATTGCCTATTTGAAGGGATAGAGTGGCCCAGCGCGAAAGCCCGACTGAAGCTTGAACTCAGGATTAGATGTAATTATATTTCATAACCTACGAACTTATCTCCTATGACGTATTATAAGTTATTCATTCCACCTCTTTTTCTTTTTTGATATTGTAATTCTTCTTTCTCTCTCTTCTTTCTTCTTTCTCTCTATTTTTCTTTTTCTATCTATATTTAAAAAAAACACTAGAAGCAGAATTAACTGACAATTGAACAATTTAATAATTTATGAGTGATTGATGTATATGAAAAGTTTTTTCTTCTATTATAATATGTTACTCTACATTGTAATATGTTTGCTTCTAATAAAAATTTATATCACAAAACCATTCCTTTGATGAGTTTTTACGAATGCTTATGAGCAGTCACGGTGGCTCAGTGGTAGAGTTGCTGCCTTACAGCCAAATGCAGCGCCAGAGACCTGGGTTCGATCCCGACTACGGATGCTGTCTGTATGGAGTTTGTACGTTCTCCCTGTGATCTGCGTGGGTTTTCGCCGAGATCTTCAGTTTCCTCCCACACTCCAAAGACGTACAGGTTTGTAGGTTAATTGGCTTGTTTAATTGGCTTGATAAAAATGTTAAATTGTCCAAGTTGGCGATATGCAGAGTACTGCCCTGCCGACTACAAAATTCAGAAGGTTTGATGCACATTATATTCTGTTGTTCCTTGGTAGCTTGAAAGTATGATAATTGTGCGGAAACTACTAAAGAGTCAAGAATCAAGAGTGTTTTATTGTCAAATGTACCGAAAAATGTACCTGGGCAGTGGGCAGGTGCTATAGACCTGCACGGGAAGGTATACGCTCCCGCACCCACGAGTCTCGGGCAGATGGGGCTCGTCAGCCTGGGAAGGCAGTCCATCTAGGAGAGGGAAAACTCTGATTTAAAACGTCCACTGCCTTGTGGCCATATCCAGTCATGGAAAAGGCTCCAGGAGTAAACCTCATGAAAATCCGGAGTCGGAGACCCTAAGGCAGTTCGTCGTTGTCTACAACCTCGCTCTGGCAGCTCCTGCGATGGCGCTGGTGCCAAACTGTAACGGCCCTGCTGTTCCTTTGGATCGATCAGCGACGTGGAGAGGGGGGACGTGCTGCATGGGCAACAGCCTGTCCTCCATATGACATCGCCCAGGCTTGCATCCCAAAGGATGCATCACCCATGGTCAGTCTCCGAGGGGGGCCTACTACCGTAACGAAACAATGAATTTCTTACTTGCAGCAGCACAGCAGATATGTAAACAACAAAATAAAGTTCAATACATATATATATATATATATATATATATATATATATACATACATACACACACATTAGTATATATATATATACACAAATATATACACACGTGTGTGTGTGTATGTATGTATATATATATACATACACGTGCAGTACCAAATGGGATTGAGAGGGAAAGGTAGATCATCCATGATTGAATGGCGCGTAGACTTGGTGGGCCAAATGGCATAATTCTGCTCCTAGAACTTACATGGTGAAATAATATTTGCCTGACAGAGCCAGTGTATGGTGCAAACTGTTGCTTTTGCACTCCCATTGAGGGGCCACTCCATCCAACAGTATCCAAAATGGTATGTTCCACTCAATTTTCTCTTTTGTTGAGAAAGCCAATGATTCTGAAATAGTCAAAACAAAATTGCTCACTATTTTATAATTTAGATGTATTATGTAACTCTAGAGTGCAGTTCGACACGCACCAATTGTCCTTAACACATTCACTTAACACAAAAACATTGAAATGTGATTACATTTTAAATTTGTAAAACACAATGCTATTTTTACATCAAGTTAATTTATTAAATTAGCAGATAACAAAAATACTTTTCTTTTCATCTCTGAAGATATTGCACTCCAAGCTACACCACATGGTTGACAATTACCCATAATGTTTTATTCAGGGAAGAGTAGAAAATCACTTATAACAGGAAATGTATGGAAAACAAGAAAACAAAATCACATCATAGGGGCAGCACAGTGGTGCAGCGGTAAAGTTGCTGCCGTACAGCGCCGGAGACCGGGTTCGATCCTGACCATGGGTGTTGTCTTTACGGAGTTTGTACGTTCTCCCTTTGACTCCATGGATTTCCTCTGGGTGCTGCGGTTTCCTCACACACTCCAAAGACGTGCAAATTGTCCCAAGTGTGTATAGGATAGTATTAGTGTGATTGCTGGTTGGCGCAGACTCGGTGGGCCGAATGGCCTGTTTCTGTGTGGTATCTCTAAACTCTAATCTCTAAAGTCTAAATCTGTATCATCAGCATTGTCAAGCAGTAAATAGTAAACCATACTTTTCCCACTACTTTGACAAGCAGCAATTCTATCATACACTCAATAACAAGACACTAGAGTAACAAGATATAGCTCTTACGATATCTATTTAATCTGAACTTTCACCAGTTTTGGGCTGAGACCAGATAACCACATGAATGTTGGTGAAGGACACACAAATGAGGCTGCTTGCTGCATGCACGCCCGACTGAAACCTTTTATTAACGTTCACATTTTTAGCTAATCTAGGTAATTAAGTTTGATTCAGCAGGTGAATGGTTCTGTGCTTGTATTCAGAGAACCCAGATGTCTTGTATCTTTTCCAAAAATGTCACAGTGACTGCTCAGAAGCCAGTGAATATATTAGACAACCAGAAAAGTAACAGTAGCTGGGAATGTTTCTTGACTGCAAGATTATTTGATAGGTTTCACTGGTTAAAATATTGGTCAAAATTATTTTGTACAGAGCGGCCAATTTTCCATGGGGTTAGAAGAAAGCATTGTCTCTTTTAATAACAAGCCTTTTACAACCTTACTTTCCCACTGCCCTGCAGATCTTGGCAAGCAGTTTGACTGTGAAACACCTGAACAAAACACCACTGTGCAGACGGAATTCATGCCAAGGGACGTTTATGCACTTTTGTGAATAATTCAAGGTCATTTGTAAAAGGTGTGGGAAATCCGTGTACTCTGGCACTTTTATTTGGCTCCTCACTCATCCAGTTAACGTTGGCAGTTGTGCAGCACCCAAAAAATCATATCTGACATGATTTGCATCTACATTGTGTTGGAACCTAGGCTGCTGCCAAATGCACAGGCATTCAGGCAGGATGCTCATGGTCTTATAGAGTCCTCCTGTAAAGGGCAACATTGTGGCACAGCGGTAGAGTTGCTGCCTTACAGCGCCAGAGACCCAGGTTCGATCCTGACTAGCAGTGTTGTCTGTACGGAGTTTGCAATTTTTCCCTGTTACCATGTGGGGTTTTTCCGGGTGCTCCGGTTTCCTCCCACATTCGTGCAGGTTTGTGGGTTAATTAGCTTCTGTAAATTGTTCCAAGTTTGCAGGACAGAACTGGTGTATGGGTATCGCGGACTCAGTGGGCCGAATGGCCTACTTCCGCACTGTATCTCTAAACTAAACTAAACTTCCTCCCATAAGTGTCCTTTGTACAAGAAGGCTGCTTCCTGCAATAACTTTTCTTTAGATGTCTGTGTAAGGCCCACCACGGAGAATGTTGACACCTGCAACACGGCATTGTAACTTGTACTCATTCCTTGTCAACAATCCTCACCAATCTAAGAGAGCTGGTTGCATAGTTGGGGGACCAAGGTCTATTTCCTGAGATCAGACCTGCAAAGAAACGTGATACTAACAAGGGAGTTTCAACCTCTAATAGTAAGATTAAACGAGAACTTACCTAAGTTTGAAGTTTGATCTTTATTTTATGAGGAGTTACGTAGGTGATTACGTGAAGAAGCCCGTCAGTGCGCCTGCGCGTCAATCTTCAAAGCAGCGGTGTGAAATCACAAAAAACAAGAACCGAAGTAATATAGTCTCATACTAAAACGAGTAATACAAGAACTTCCATCTGACCTTTATGATAGAGGGTAGGGTCGTGGCGGGCACGTAATCACCTACGTAACTCCTCATAAAATAAAGATCAAACTTCAAACTTAGGTAAGTTCTCGTTTAATCTTACTATTTTACTTCGGAGTCACGTGAGTGACTACGTGAAGATTTTAAAGCTTTGTGATTTCATGCCGTGGATCAATCCCGGCTTCTCACTGCATAGATTGACTCGGAACGAGAATAATCAATCATGCATTCATAATAACATTTGTACCACAAATGCAGTAATTCATTTCAAGAATGAAATGAATCAGATCCCCTTTAAACCACAGGAATTTACACAGAACTTAAAATAGTTTCTGCAAACAACCCCGCATTAACAATAGGCCGATGGTAAAAATGTTGAAACATCAACTCATTGGACCACCCGGCGGCTGCGAGGATATGGTCGACGGGGCCGTCTTTTGCCCTGGCCGCCGACATTTCTGCTGCCCTAGTCGAGTGAGACGTAAAAACATAAGTGTTAATACCAGCAGCTGTTAAGACTTCTTTTATCCATCTGGAAATAGTCTGTATTGAAACTCTCTTGTGTGGTTTCTTGTGTGTGATCAAAAACCCAGTTTCCGTATTCTCAAATTCTTTGTGACCTCAATGTATTGTAATAAATATGTCTTAATACAAAGACATGGATCATTTGGATATGCTGCCAGCATAATTTTAAATCCTGTCACACCTGGCCTAATTTGCTTTATTAGGTCATAGATATAGAATGTAACCTTGTCTTCAGTTACTTCCATACTATCTATTTGTAATTTTCCAAGTGTTTGCACTCGTTGTGCTGTCACTCATGCCATAAACATGAATACTTTCATACTGAGCTTGACCAAAGGTAAAGACACACTTGATAACCATCACAAAGTAGTTTCAGTACCACACTTACATCCCAGATTGTCCCGTACCTAGGTTTCGGTGGTTTGGAATTAAAGATTCCTTTCATTAGTCTGGAAACAATTGGGTGTGACCCAATTGAGTTTCTTTCTGAATCCAGAACCAAATATGAGGACAATGCACTTCTGGCTGAATTAATTACACTACAACTCAGACCTTCATCATAATAAAGTTTTGACAGAAATTCTAAACATTTGAAATATCTGCAGTACTTTATTGCACATTCTTTTGTACCCAGAACTTTTCCCATTTCTTAATATAAGAAAGGTACTGTTTTTGAGTGCTCTTCCTCCAGGCTGCCGTAAGCATGTCCACAGTATGCTCAGACAGTCCTCGTCCCAGAAAAGGCATTCTTAAAACCTGCAAATCAACAAATCCAAACGATCATATAATGGATGTTGTTCCCCTGTACAGGGAGCAGCAATAAATTACTCTTTTTTGGGACTTTCATCAACATTTGTGTTGTTAATTCTAATATCAACGGATACCATGGCTGTGTAGGCCAATCTGGTACTACCAATACCCTTGAAGCAGCATCTTGCCTGATTTTAAGCAAACATTGGCTTATGAGGCAGAAAGGTGGAAATATATATGAAAACATACCACCCCAATGTAGCGAGAAAGCATCAATCGCCACTGCTCCTGGATCTGGTTTCCATGAGACATATCTCGATAGCTGATGATTCAAATCGATGTCGGTCATTCCAAATCTGATGACTATATCATTGAATACCTCTTGATTCAACATCCATTCTTTATTATCATGGAACTTTTCGTGACTTGGTGTCTGCTATCGTTCATTCTACCTGGTAGATAGATAGCTGAAATCCAAATGTTCTTTTCAATACACCAAGCCCAAAGTTGATTAACCATTTTGTCACAAGACACCGACTTAATTCCATATCATTAATATAAACAACTACTGTTGTGTTATCAATTTGAACTTGAACATGCTTATTAGTTGTGTTAGAACAATAAGCTTGGAGCCCATAGAAACATCCTAGAAGCTCCAAATAGTTAATTCCCCATGTCTGCAGTAACAATGACTCTTCCTGATTCCATCTGCCTCCTCAGCTAGATGTTAAGTCAGTTGCACCCCATCCTGGTGCACTGGCATCAGTTTGTAATATCATGGAAGGTTGTTCAATCAGCACTTTGCTGAAACTGCTTGAGACATGTAGAATCCACCACTGCAGACCAGAAACAGCATTTGTTGTTAGTTGCATGGTTCTATCAAAATGACCAACATGCATTCTCGGTGCCTGTTCTTTAAGTCTCTGCAGCTGTTGATAACGTAATGGTCCAAATTGGACTGCTGGGAATGCTGCTACTAATTTTCCCAGTACACGAGCCACCTGTCTAATTGAAGGTCTTTGCTCGTTTAGGAGATTACTGCAATCTGTAATCAAATCCACCCTTTTCCCTGGGCAAAGTGATATTCATTTGGACTGAATCAATTGTGAACCCCAAATAATTAATAGAGGTACATGGTGTTAACCTAGATTTCTGTGGATGAATTAGAAACCCCAACTTTTCAAAAGTTGATTTCACAACTGCAACAAATACTTCTGTTGACTGTTTTGTCTTTCCTATAATCAAGACATCATCCAAATATGCCATTAGTACATGCCCCTGGCTACTCAGCAAGCCCAGAATTGGTTTTAACAATTTTTGTGAATATTCTGAGTGCAGATATTAACCCATTAGGCAGAGCTTTGAACTGCCACAACTGGTTCATCCATTTAAATTTAAGATACTTCCTATCTTCTGAATGAACAGACACTGAATAATATGCATCTTTCAAGTCTATAGTTGCCATATAACATACTTCTGAAATAAGCTGTTTGGTAGTCACAAATGTTTCCATTTTAAAATGTCTAAATTGCACAAAAGGATTCAGATTTATCAAATCTACAAGAATCCCACATCCTCCATCCTTTTTTGATCGAGGGAATATTTTTGACACAAATTGGTGACTTTGGTAGACTGATTTTTCAATAACCCCTTTTTAAAAAAAAAATTTTTTTTTTATATAGGGTTTCAATTGCAACCTGAACCTCCATCACTTCTTTTTGTACAAAGTGCAGAGTTCGGCTAGGAACATGCTGAACAGGCAAATCATAATTTGGATTGAATTCAATTCAAAATCCTTGTATATTATTCAGGATTACCACATCTGAAGTAATTTTCTTCCAATTGTTATAGAAGAAATGTAACCTGCCTCCAACTTTTGGACTTAATCCAGTTAGTATGTTCCCATGAGAACCAGGTCCACCTACCTCTTGAGTCATTTCAGTACCCTGAGATTCCTGGGTTCTCCCGGAAGCACGCCCACTGGTTCTAGCTCCCGCTGCAGGCCGCCAACTACGTCCCTGCGTTGATGAGCGACTTGGTCCAGGATCCGTATGACGTCTGAAAGGATACTTCCTCTTTACAGACTTCACAACCATTGATGTCTTCATCAATCCTGTTTTCGCTTCATCTTCCAACTCTTTAATACGTCTCCCGAGATCTCTCCAAAGAGTAAGTTGGGTAATTTGTATATTACTTGGTTTGCAGAGTGCTGCGAATTTCGGATTCATAGTAGACCGTATAGCACTTCTCGAAGTGGGTGCTGCATAGCAACCCCAGTGCTTGCTGATGCAACTTCGTCATCTTTTGGTTCTTACCTGCTATTCTGGTAAAAGCAGTTATTCCAGAACCCAGCAGCTTTAATATTCTCTGCAACTGATTCCAGATACTCTTGCAGTCTCATCCATTTCATGCTGTTCCAGCTAATGGTAAACCAAGTAATTTATTAAGGAGGCCAGTTCTTCCTAATGGCTCTCCTGACCCTGACGGGGCAGCGAATCCTACTACCAGGGTTGGAACATCTGGCAGCTGCCTTTCATCGCCTTGTACAGCCTCACCGTCAGAGTCGGGGTCTGAAATCTCATGACCCGTAGCACGCTCCTCATTCCTGAGGGTGCATTCCATCAGCCCTGAGCCAGGTGCTGTTAAGCTGCTCCTGCAGCTTGGATTACAGTACACTCCTTCCTGAGTGAACTTTTGCTCCAACAACCTATGAAAAATGCTTCTATTTGGGCAATACGCTCGAAAGCAGTATCTAGCCCTGTACCAGGAGCTGTTTGAGCTGTTTCCAGCAGCTTGGCTTTCAGAACACTCCTCACTGAGTGAACGTTGCTCCAACAGCCTGTGTAAAAGGCTTTCTATTTGGGCAATACGCTCTAAAGCAGTATCTAGCCCTGGAGCTTCTTCATTGCCTGGGACTCCCTCCGTTGGGATTTAAACTTTGTCTTTTGCCCGACAGGCACTGACTGTGTTTTCACCAGCCCCAGGTCCACAGTCGCTATGCTCACCGCTGGCGACTGTACCGGGGTTTAGAGGCGGTTGGTCTCTAACCGCGGACTCCCGACTTTCCCGACTTCTGTCGGCTATGTCGCTCACCTCTTCCCCCTGTCCGTTTTTTCCCATGGCGTCTGTGGAAAAAATCGCCATAGACCCACAGTAAACGGACCTGGAAAACCTGTAAAAAAGTTTTTACTTACCTTGTAGTTGAAAAACTACAAACCACTCGAGGAGCACTGCTCCTCACGTCCGTTTGCGTCAAGGCGTCTGACGTAATGACGCGCAGGCGCACTGACGGGCTTCTTCACGTAGTCACTCACGTGACTCCGAAGTAAAATGCCTGTTATACTTGAGAGGGAGCAGCATTATAGGAGATGGCTGTTTAACATGGTTTTGCAAAAGGCACTCAGGGAGTTCACAGTATTTTATTAAAGTGTTTTTTAAACTGCATTGTGAGGGTTGTTTATGCCACTTTCAGTTTGGGGAAACACAATTCTAAATCCATTACTCTTAACCCAAACCTCGTGATCGAGGATTGGGTTGTAACTCACGTTTTTTGTCGTCTGCCTCTATGCAACATGTGGAGCTAAATTGAATAGTGTGAAAAGCAGGCACAGAGATCACATTGCATTAGACTTCTGCACCTGTTCTTTCTGAAGCAGGTTGCTTGCCAAATTCATTCTGCCTGATCATTTACATGATTGCTTTGTATGGATGGCACTTTGCATGATTGCTTTATGCGGCCAGCTCTAACCGCGCTTTTCATTGGCTTATTGCCTCCTAAGGGGTCCAATTTTGTAAGTGGCAATTGAAAGTCAAAGCAAGCTTGCATTGCCTAAAGCCAGCTGGTGCCTCTTAAAGGGAAGGTGCCTTGTGGCTGTAACAGGTGCATTCAGCTATTCTTTGACTGAAGCAGAATAGTCATACAGCATGGAAACAGGCCCTTTGGCCCAACCTGCCCATACAAACCAACATGGCCCATCTATACTAGTCCCACCAGCTTGCATTTTGCCCATATCACTCTAAACCTATTCTATCCATGCACCTGTCTAAATGTTTCTTAAACAGCAGCTTGTTCCATTCACCCACCACCCTTTGGCACTCTGCCAGCTTGTTCCATACACCCACCCCACTTTGTGTAAGAAAGTTACCCCTCAGGTTCCTATTAAAACATTTCCCCCCTCACCTTAAACCTGTGTCCTCTGGTTCATGATTCCCCTACTCTGGGCAAGAGACTCTGCGCATTTACCCCATCTATTCCTCTTGTGATTTTGTACACCTTTATAAGACCGCCCCTCATCTTCCTGCACTCCAAGGAATAAAGTCCTAGCCTGCTCAACCTCTCCCAATAGTTCAGGCCCTCGAATTCTGACAACATCCCCATAAATCGTCTCTGCATCCTTTCATGCTTGACAACATCTTTCCTATAACACGGTGACCAAAACTGAATACAATCCCCAAAGTCTCACATTGTTGAGACATTGGCTTCACCAACGAGACCTCCCAACTTCAAGTCAATACTTTGTTGTCATATTTGTGTCTCTGGATCAGAAATGTGCATTCAAACTTTAAACGGCATTAAACACAAAAATCTGAACTGAGTCTGAAGAAGGGTTTCGGCCCGAAACGTTGCCTATTTCCTTCGCTCCATAGATGCTGCTGCAACTGCTGAGTTTCTCCAGCACTTTTGTCTACAATCTGAACTGAGACTTCAGTGAGACTGAGTTCACCATCAAAGAAACTATTCAATTTTAAATGGGATATTAAATCAAGGTCTTATTTGTACTCCCGGCTGGAAGTACAAGATCATTTTATTTTATTTGGAAGGAGTATCATGGACAATTATTAGTTCCTTCATACACATCAAATAAAATAAATTATCTGGTTATTAATATGTTTATGTGAGCTTACTCTCTCCAAATTGGATGATGTTATTCCTATGCAATGGTGACTCCACTTCAAAGGCACTTCATTGGCGTAAGGTGCTTTGGGATGTCTTCAGATCACAGAAGGTTCTTTTGCAATTGAAATCTTTCTTTCTTCATTGTGTGCTTGAATTTGTAGTAACTACTGTAGTTACTATTGGATTAAAGAATAACTAGGAGCACCTTTTGCTCTGCATAATTTAATTTGAATATGAAAGTAAAGTGAAAGTGTTCCAAAACTGCATATAACTGAATAACTGAATTCAAGTGTAAATTATTAAACAAAATCATTAAATACTCCTCGGGTTAATTTCAAAACCAAATTTCCATCAACTGTGGGATTACATTCAGCAATGAAATGTCCCTCCGCTTCTTTAGCCCTTAAACATGGAAACAGCAATCAATGCTGAGAACTTCATTTTAGAAAAAAATCCATACCCATTGCATTCAATTGGACCAGCACAGACAGCTTCACAACATATGGACGAAATAGTCTTCCAATATTTTATAAAGTGGTGATGATCTGCTTCATTCCCTAAACTTCTCCACCTCCCACCTCCTCCTAATGTTCCTTAAAACCTTCACTTATCACTGTACCTTAATTGGTACACGTGGCAATAAAAGACGTTTGAAACCTTTGAAACCTTTGAAGCCAATCTAATGACCTGATATCACTTTGCATGAATCAGTGCCAGATTATGTTTCATAATTCATGTTCATAAGTGACAGGAACAGAATTAGGCCATTCGGCCCGTCAAGTCTATTCTTTCATTCAATCATCCATTCAGCCGCTGTGAGGATTCTCCCGACGCCGGGACAACTGCACCCGGCGAGAACGGCCAGGAACATCGGGCCTCCGTAGAGGCAACTGTGGAGGCCTCAATAGGCCTGACTTTGGGTGAACTGGGGTTGGGGACTGGACATTGTGCCTTCCCCCACAGTGGTAACCATTGTGGGGGGATGATTTTGTGTGTAATGTGTAGTGTCTATGTTAATCTATGTCCAAGATGGTGGTCGGAAGTGAAAGTGGACGCTGGCGCGCTTTAGCAGCCGCTGCTCTCTCTTCCATATTGTGTTTTTGATTTTTGTTTGGGGATTTAATTCTATCTTTAATTTGTGTACTGGTGATGTCTTTGCTATTTATTTCATTCAGCTTACATGTTTCTACACTATTTGTTAAACTTTGTAAGGTGTCCTTGAGACTTTTGAAAGGCGCCCATAAATAACATTTATTATTATTATTATTATTATTATTATCTATCTCTCCGTCCTAACCCCATCTCCCACCTTCTCCCCATAGTCCCTGACACCCTTACTAATCAAGAATCTATCTATCTCTGCCTTATAAATATCCACTGACTCGGCCTCCACAGTCTTCTGTCGCATTAAATTCCACAGATTCACCACCCCGTGACTGAAGAAATTCATCCTCATCTCCTTCCTAAAGGAATGTCCTTTATTTCTGAGGTTATGACCTCTGGTCCTAGACTCTCCCACTAGTGGAAACATCCTCTCCACATCCACTCTATCCAAGCCTCTCAATATTAATGTTGTTAATATGATATTGCTGCTGTGATGTGCCCTGGAATGTTTTGCTGGATTAAATGTGCTACACGGATCCATTTTTTAAATAATTGTACTAATTTATTGGGATATGGAAATAGCAGATGACACCATCATCTATTGCCCATCCCAACTTGCCCTAGAGGGCGTGTAGATGAGTCACCTTCATGAACTGCTGTAATCCTGATAAGGTACTCTCACAGTATTGTTATCTAGGGAGTTCCAAGATTTGTTGTGTCAGAGTCATGTGGAAACAGGCCCTTTGGCCCAACATGCCCATGCCAACAAATATAGCCCATATAAACTAGTCCCACATGCCTGCGTTTGGCCCATATGCTACTAAAACTATCCTATCCATACACTTATCCAAATGTGTTTTAAATATTACGATTGTACCTGCCTCAACTACCTCCCCTGGCAGCTCATTCCACATGCCTACTACTCTTTGTGCAAAAACAAATCCCCCTCAGGTTCCTATTAAATCTTCCCCCCCGCACCTTAAACCTATGTACTTTGCCTCCTAATCTCCCCTACACTGAGTAAAATACTCTGTGCATTTGCCCTATCTATTCCTCTCATGATCTTATCCAATTCTATGAGATCACCCCTCATCCCCCTGCACCAAGGAATAAAATCCTTGCCAGCTCAACCTCTCCTTATCAACCCATGCCCAATCCAATTATCGTTAAGGATGTTTTCCTGTTGGCTCTCTCCCCATGGCAGTCTTTCTGCTGTGCTCCACGCCACCTGCCAACCACCACCATGAATGGACGCCACAGTCCGCTATAACTGTAACCTGCTATATAGAGGTCCGTAATTATGAGCATCTATTATATTTTGAAATACAAAAGACTTACCCAAAACTAATTTTGGGAGAGCGGTGTGGCAGATATCTGTGTCTGAAGCAATTATGCAACATCTATACTTTGAATAGAAGTGGTATCACAAACCTTCTACTCAATGTCAGCAAGATGAAAGAACTAATTAATGACTTTAGGAAATAAGGTGATGTAGATGCCCCAGTTAGCATCAAGAGTGCTATAGTGGTGATAGTCGAGAACTTCAAGTTCCCAGGCATAAATATCACCAACAATTTGTCCTGGACTGCATTGAACCTATGGCCAAAAAAGGTCACCGACACCTTCTTTATTAGCCAAAGAAAGTTCAGCATATCTCCAATGATTTTTATCATCTTGCACAGATACACAGGAGGAAGCCTGCTATTAGGATGCATCAAAACTTTACCCAAGGCTCACAAGAAATTTCAGATAATTGTGGATTACATATTTCTTATGTTATTGACTATAGTAGAGTCAATTGAATATCTAGTTACATTGATCACCCAGGTAACATCAGCAACTTAAGCCAATATTTATACCAAAACCTAACACTGAAAAGGAAATCAGGGACTAGAAATTGGATTCTTTAGTGCCTGTTTTCTACAACTAAATTCCTCCAGTACAGGCATAATTAAAAGTTTATGGTGCAACATATGACATTCATGGAACTCTCAGAAAAAAACCCTAAGAGCACTTTGTAATGAGATCACTTACAAGAATTCAAATAAAGGGTAGACAAAAAATGCAAGATTAACTCAGTGGGACAGGCAGCATCTCTTGAGAGAAGGAATGGGTGATGTTTCGGGTTGAGACCCTTCTTCAGGCTGATGTCAGGGGAGTGGGCGGGACAGAGATAGAAGGTAGTCGGAGACAGTAAGAATGGTGGGGGAACTGGGAAGGGGAGAGGATGGCGAGAGAGGGAAAGCAAGGGCTACAGTATTTGAAGTTAGAGAAGTCAATGTTCATACCGCTTGGGCATAAGATACCCAAGCGAAGTAAGAGGTGTTGTTCCTCTAATTTGTGCTGAGCCTCACGCTAACAATGGAGGAGGCCCAGGCCAGAAAGGTCAGATTGGGAATGGGAGGGGGAGTTAGTGCTGAGCAACTGGGTCCCACTCACCTGACATCAGTCTGAAGAAGGGTCTTGACCCAAAACGTCACCCATTCCTTCTCTCCAGTGATGTTGCCTGTCCCGCTGAGTGACTCCAGCATTTTGTGTCTACTGTAGCGGGGCCACCTAGCGCACGCAGATATCGAACCCGGCGTTCGGAAGCCGCGGTCACGTGATTCGGGAGGGGCCGTTGTTTTCGCGCGGTTTTCCCTTGGCGCGCGTTAGTTCAGTGCTGACCACCGATGGGGGCAGACGTGTTTGACAAACCTGTATACTGCAACTTACTTTCGAATAAAGTTTTTGGTTGAAAACTTCAGTAGTCGTTTCTCAAACCGCCAAATTGGTGACCCCGACCTGTCTAGCCGTCGTTAGAGAGAAGAATTATGCAGGAAGAAGGTCCTTCCGCAGAATCGGCCAGCACGAGGCAGGGCTCACCGGCTTTCAAACTGCCAGTCTTTTGGCCTGATCAACCTCAAGTGTGGTTCGCCCATGTGGAGGCACAGTTTCACCTTCACCACATCGACCACGATGAGACCATGTATTTCCATGTGGTAGGAGCATTACCACAGGACTGTGCCTCGAGGCTGTTGCCCTTTATCGGAGACCCTCCGTCCAGCAGCAAGTACGAAGGGTTGAAGACCCTGTTATTCCACGCTTACGGTCTTACCCGTAGAGTCAGGGCAGCGGGACTGCTACATATGGACTGCATCGGCGACCGAAGGCCATCGACGATCATGGCAAAGATGTTGGCCCTGATGGACGGGCACCGGCCCTGCTTGCTTTTTGAACAGGCGTTCTTAGAGCAGATGCCCGACGAAGTGCAGCTAATGCTAGCGGGAGCCGATTTCAGCGACCCGCAGCGGCTCGCAGAAAGAGCAGACGAACTTGGCCCCCTCCCCCCCCCCATGGCCACGCAACGGGTGCAGCCGCTCCGGCAACGAGAGGAAGAGACCCAGCCCAGCGTCGAAGACGAATCACCGCGGCCAATAGTCTACAGCCAACGCAGATGGTGCTACTACCACCAACGATACGGGCTCGGAGCCCGAAGATGCCGAAGTCCTTGTTCGTTTCCGGGAAACGCCCCGGCCGATCGTCCATAGAGGCGAACGCGATCGGCCCCAACGTACGCCTCTTCGTCCGTGATCGCCATTCTGGCCACCGTTTCCTGGTAGACTCAGGTGCCCATGTCAGTATCCTGCCTCCAAACACCCAGGACCTCCGTGCGGGTAAGGTGGGACCTGTCCTCTCGGCTGTAAACGGGAGCGATATTCGCACCTACGGTACGCGCATCGCTAAACTAAATTTCGACTCCCACCAGTACAGGTGGAAGTTTATCGTTGCTGACGTTGCCCAACCGATCCTGAGGGCCAATTTCTTGCGCGCATTCTCCCTGTTAGTCGGGGTGGTCGCATGATCCCTGCATCGGGCCCACGCCCTGACAAGCCGCGCAACCCGTCAACGCCCTCGCAGCAACTCTCCGAGGTAGCTGAGATCCAGCTTGCCGACTTTCCAGGGTTGCTCACAACCCGGTTCGACGGGGCCGTGCCCCGTCATGGCATGGTCCATCACATTCCCACCGAGGGTCCGCCGGTAGACGCCCACGCACGCCGTCTCCCGCCCGATAAACTGCGCATCGCACGAGACGAGTTCCAGCTCATGGAGGACATGGGAATTGTCCGGCGGTCGGATAGCCCTTGGGCTTCCCCGTTACACATGGTGCCCAAAGCGTCCGGGGGTTGGAGGCCTTGTGGCGATTATCGACGTTTGAACGCGATAACTAAGGCCGACCGGTATCCGGTCCCGAACATTCAGGATTTCTTGGCCCATCTAGAAGGTGCGACCGTCTTCTCGAAGGTCGACCTCATCCGCGGGTATAATCAAATCCCGGTCCACCCTGACGATGTCCCTAAGACGGCCACCATTACCCCGTTCGGCCTTTTCGAGTGGCTCAGAATGCCTTTTGGCCTGAAGAACGCTGCTCAGGCGTTCCAAAGGCTAATGGATCAGGTAGGCATCTACTTGGGTGACATCCTGGTGGCCAGCCACTCACAGGCAGAACATACCAAACACCTCCGCTTACTTTTCGAACGGCTGCACAAACACAGGTTGGTGATCAACCCCGAGAAGTGCCAGTTCGGACTGCGCTCCATCTCGTTCTTAGGGCATAGCATCACCTCCCAGGGAGCGCAACCACTGCCCGAGAAAGTCAACGCTATCCGGCAATTCCCCAAGCCGTTGTCGGTTAAGGGTCTACAGGAGTTTATCGGGATGGTTAACTTTTAGCACCGTTTCGTCCCGTCTGCAGCCGCCATCATGCGGCTGTTATTCCAATGCCTGGCCGGAAAGCCCAAGGACCTGGTTTGGTCTAAGGAGGCACAGAAAGCTTTTGAAGGGGCTAAGACCGCATTGGCCAACGCCACTATGCTGGTACACCCCAGGGCTTCGGCCCAAACGGCACTAACCGCCGACGCCTCCGATGTCGTGGTGGGCGCCGTCCTTGAGCAGCGGGTAGGTAATCGCTGGGTGCCACTGGCATTTTTCAGCAGGCAATTGCGAGCCCTGGAAGTTAAATGCAGCGCTTTCGACAGGGAGCTCCTTGCGCTTTACCTAGCGATCCGCCATTTTCGTTATTTCCTGGAGGGGCACGCTTTCACCGCGTTCACCGACCACAAGCCGTTAACGTTCGCTTTGACCAAGGTTTTTGACCCTTGGTCTGCCAGGCAGCAACGGCACCTTGCCTACATTTCCAAATTCACATCTGACATTCGACATGTGGCAGGAAAGCTGAATGTCGTGGCCGACGCATTGTCCCGTCCAGCGCTGCCTGAGGTTTTCACGCTTAGTCTCGGCGTCGATTACGAGGAGCTGGCAGCTGCCCAATGGGCAGACACCGGTATGGGGATTTACCACAACACTGAATCAGGGCTGAAGCTGAGTGCCTTGCGGCGCCTCCGGCATACGAGTCCTTTGTGATGTTTCCACCGGTAAAGCCCGACCGCTTGGCGACGCCGGATCTTCGACAACATCCATAGTCTAGCACACCTGTCAATTTGCGCCACATCTGCCCTAGTCGCGGCGAAGTTCGTTTGGCACGGCCTGAGGAAGCAAGTCGCTGCATGTGCTCGTTCCAGTATCCCATGCCAGACCTCCAAAGTGCAGAGACATGTGCACCAGCCGGTCCAGGATTTCGCCGTCCCTGACGGCAGGTTCCTGCACATCCATGTAGACCTGGTCCCTTACCTTTTTCGAGCGGGGCTACCCACTTGCTGACTATCGTGGACAGGTTTGCCAGGTGGGCGGAGGCCATCCCGTTGTTGGATACCTCCGCCGAGGCATGCGCGAGGGCCATTGTTTCACATTGGGTCGCTCGTTTCGGGGTCCCCTCGGATATCACCACAGATCGCGGGGCCCAGTTCACATCATCCCTATGGTGCGGTATGGTGCAGCTGTACGGCGTGAAGCTTCATAAAACCACCGCTTACCACCCCGAGTCTAACGGGTTGGTCGAGCGGTTCCATAGACACCTTAAGTCTACGTTAAAGGCATGACTCACCGGCCCTGATTGGGTCGACCAGTTACCTTGGGTCCTCCTGGGCATCAGAACAACGCCCAAGGAAGACCTCAAAGCCTCCTCGGCCGAGTTGGTTTACGGCTCAGTTTTGCGGGTTCCCGGGGATTTCTTGCCTGTCCCCCGGGATCAGGAGATTTATACCTCGCAGGTGCTGGTGGACCTTCGCGAGCGGGCGCGTGCTTTGGTCCCGGTTCCCACTTCCCGGCATGGTTCGTCTTCGGTTCATGTGCCTACTATGTTACGGGATTGTGCTTATGTTTTTCTCCGTAGAGATGCTCATCGCTCGCCGTTACAGCGGGTGTATGAGGGTCTGTACAAGGTGCTAAGTGCCGGTGTTTCAACATTCTCGTTGGACATGGGTGGCAAGGAGGAGTTCATTTCTGTGAGCCGCCTCAAGTCTGCACATGTCGATGAGGATAGCCCAGTGACAGTGGCTACTCCACGGCGCAGAGGACGTCCACCTGTTGTTTTGACACCCTCTGCACCTGTTCCCTCCGGTCGCGTTTCTCCGGTCCCCTTTGTTACGCCCGTCCCTCGTTCGCGTTTTTCGCGCCCCTCCGGTCCTGTTGTGCCGGTCCCAAATGTTACGCTCGCCCCGCGACTTCGGACTACGCGTTCCGGTCGTACCGTCCATTTACCCGCGCGTTTCCGTACCGCGGATTCTGGGGGGGGGGCCATGTAGCGGCGCCACCTAACGCAAGCTGATATCGAACCCGGCGTTCGGAAGCCGCGGTCATGTGATTCGGGAGGGGCCGTTGTTTTCACTCAGTTTGCCCTTGGCGCGCGTTAGTTCAGTGCTGACCACCGATGTGGGCAGACGTGTTTGACAAACCTGTATACTGCAACTTACTTTCGAATAAAGTTTTTGGTTGAAAACTTCAGTAGTCGTTTCTCAAACTGCCAAACTACCTTAGATTTAAACCAGCATCTGCAGTTCTTTCCTACACTTTCAAATAAAGGGTGACTAGTTTCATATTGCATTGCCTTGTCTCACAATTAAAATAGTAAGATTAAACGAGAACTTACCAGTTTGAAGTTTGATCTGTATTTTATGAGGAGTTACGATGAGGGATTACGTGAAGAACCCGCTCAGTGCGCAGGCGCGGCATACTTCCAAGCAGCGGTGTGGAATCACAGATAGACACAGGTATTTGAAGTAAACATAGTAAAGAAAAGGAGACATCAATTTATTAGTTTGATCCATATAATGAGGGTGGGAGCGGAGGGCACGTAATCCCTCATCGTAACTCCTCATAAAATACAGATCAAACTTCAAACTGGTAAGTTCTCGTTTAATCTTACTATTTTACTTCGGAGTCACGTGAGTGACTACGTGAAGACTTCAAAGCTCTGTGATTTCAAACCGTGTAACAGTTTTATTTCACTCACTGCCGAAGTTCTTGAGGGAGGAAGTGTTATCGTAATCAACCGATGAATCTGTTTTTCAAGAAACAACAAAGGTATTTATTAACAATAACAAAAATTAAAGTGCTCCCCGGGCTTAAATTAAATATTTGCAGCTTGTAATATTTTCTCTGCAAATAAATCAGCTTTTATCAACGGCTTATTATAAAAAGTTCTGAATGTCGTTTCCCTCGACCATCCTGCTGTATTCAGCTATTGGTCAACCGGTACGTCCATTCTCTCGGCCGTTGATGTAGATGCTGCCCTAGTGGAATGAGATTTAAATGTATTAGTATCTATTCCGGCAGCCTTCCGTACCTGTTTGAGCCATCTTGAAATGGTTTGGCTCGTTACCCGGCCATGAGGTTTCTTGTGGCTGACCCATAAGGCTTTGTCACTCCCTCTGATATTGTGGGTTGTGTCTATGTAATGTTGTAGATGGGTCACGACACACAACCGTGGCTCTTGTGGGTAGGCCCGGAATACCACCAGTGGATTAGCTGTTCCTGGCCTGCTTTGCTTCACCAGACCCTGTATGATGAATGTGATCTGATCTGGGGTGGTCACCATGTTGTCCAGCTTTAACTTGTGTAGTGACTGGACCCTCTGAGCGGATACGAGTGCCATCAACATGAGCGTCTTTAGTGTAGATTGCTCGAGGCTGAGGGATCTGGCTGGTGGGCATTCCCTGAGGTATGTCAGGACCACACTGATATCCCAAATATGGGTATACCTGGGTTTAGGGGGCTTGATATTATAAATGCCCTTCATCAGTTTTACCACCAGTGGATGGGATCCCATTGCCTGTTGTCCTGCTGGTTTGAGATAAGCAGAAAGAGCACTCCGCGCTGTGTAGATGGCACTGTAACTAATCCCTTCATCATGGTGTAGATGGGCCAGGAACTCCAGTACGTTGGTGGCTGTGGCTGTTGCATACGTTGTCCCTGTTTCCTGGCAGTACTTCTCCCATTTTCTTATGCTGATTAAGTACTGCCTCTGGTGAATGTTCGAAGGGATGCCGACATGATGGTGATGGTTTGTTCGGACAATCCCAGTTCCAGGTAAGGTCTATTCAAAACCTGCAACCCACGAGTTTAATTTTCTCATGGCATGGGTGGCTTATGCCTGATACTGGGTGAGTTAATAATCCTGGATCACTGGGAAAGACCATTGGTGACTCAACCACCATGTCCTGTAGAACCGGGAACTATGGCTGTGTAGGCCAGTCGGGCACCATCAAAATTCCAGAAGCAGAGTCCATCTGTATTTTGCAAAGTACCCGACTGATGAGGCAGAAGGGAGGGAAAGCATAGAAGAAGACATTTCCCCAATCCAGCGTGAAGGCATCTATCGCTGCTGCCTCTGGGTCTGGTTCCCAAGCGACATACATAGGTAACTGGTGATTTAGTCGTGATGCAAATAAATCGATATCTGGCGTTCCATACTGCTTAATAACTTTAGCAAATACTTTAGGGTTTAACATCCATTCGATGTTATCATTGACTTTGCGTGACCTGGTGTCTGCCACTGTGTTTAGCTTACCTGGTAGATAAGTAGCTGATAGCCAAATATGTCTTTCGACACACCATTGCCAAATCACATTGACCAATTTGTCGCATGATAATGATTTTATGCCACCCATATGGTTAATATAAGCCACCACCGTAGTATTATGAATCTGTAACCGAACATGCAAGTGCTGCATATTAGATACATATGCTTTTAACCCATAAAAGGCGCCCAACATCTCTAGATAGTTAATGCCCAGTGTCAGTAGTAATGATGACTCTAGGTTAGTCCATCTACCACCTGTGCTGGATATGGAGTTAGTTGCTCCCCAGCCTTGAGCAGTGGCATCTGTTTGAAGAACTAAAGTAGGGTTAGTGATGATGATAGAGCTGAAACTATGCCAAACATTTTCTGCCCACCACTGTAGCTCTGATATTGCTTCAGTGGGTAATTGCATGACACGATCATAGTGACCTGTATGTCGTTTTAGTGCCTGTACCTTTGCTGTTTGTAAATTTTGATAGTGCAAAGGTCCGAATTGTGTAGCTGGAAATGCTGCTACCATTTTCCCAATCACTCTTGCTACTTGTCGAATAGTTGGTCGTTTGTAGACCATTAAATTGTTGCATGATTGTGCTAATGCAACCATTTTTTTCCTTTGGCAAGGTAACAGTCATATGGACTGAGTTAATTGTGAAGCCCAGGTAGTCCATGATAGTGGATGGCTTCAACTTAGATTTATCTGGATGTAGGACGAACCCCAAAGTTTCGAGGAGCTGTTTTGTAGCTGATACTGCTGCCACAGCCAATTCCATAGTTTTCCCTACTATCTGAATATCATCCAGCTATGCCATGACAATAGGTTTTTGTTTTCTTAGTATTGCCATGGCTATTTTCAATATTTTGGTGAATAATCTTGGGGCTGAAGTTAGCCCATTGGGCAATGCTTTGTACTGCCACAGCTGCCCCAACCAGATAAATTTTAGGTATCTGCAATGATCCTTGTGTATGGGTATTAGATAGTAAGATTCTTTAAGATCAATGCTTGCCATGAAGTATCCTTTGTAAATCAGTTGTTTGGCAGTAACAAATGTCTCCATTTTGAAATGTATATACTTAACAAACTTATTTAGTGATGTTAAGTCAATGATGATGCGACATCCACCATCTTTTTTGGTTTTAGTGAATATATTTGATACAAATTCCAAAGGTTCATGTTTGGTCTTTTGGATGACCCCCTTTTTGATAAGTCTCACCAGTTCAGCTTGTCCCTCACGTTCCTCTTTGACGGAGGGAGAAAATACCCTTTGGGGCCAATGTTGAACTGGCGTTGATTTCTTTGACATGAACTGAATTTTATATCCACTAATGCTGTTGAGTATATACTTGTCACTCGTGACAGTACCCCATGCTTCTTTAAACAAGTGTAATCTCCCCCCTGTTAGTAAAGCACCCTTATTCTCTATATGCTGGCAGGAACCAGACCCACCTACCTCCATGTTCATTGGTGTTTCTTTTGTTTCCTCATGTTCTTGTAGGTTTTGCTTGTCTGACGTGCTGGCGATGTTGGGGGGTGGCGCATTTTCCATGGGGTCCGCTGCGGGCCCTGATCTAAAAAAGATCTTTGGGGATAAAATGCGGTCCCCGAGCTTTCACCAGTCCCATATTTAGGACGTCGACTGGTGGATGCCATGGGGTGCTGCCGCTTGGGTATTGTAGCTCTTGGTTTGCTCGTCCCGGGGCCTGCCCTCATGAGGCCGAAAGTTTTCACTGCTTCCTCCATGTCCCTCAGTTTTTTGTTGAGGTCTTTCCCAAATAACAGAGCGTCCGTCTCTGCAGCTGGGGCTCTGCACAACCCAGCAAATTTGGGATTGAGGGCAGGTCTTATGTTTTCCCTCCAGAGATTATTGATGTCAAATTGTGTGTTGCACATCAGTGCCAGCACATCCTGCTGGCAGGTATCCATCTCCGTGCTTTCCACAGAACGAGCAAAAGCTGTAATGGCCGACATCAGGAGCCTTAGGATCCGCTGTAGCTTTAGTTCATGGTTACGATTGTGACCCCACGTGCCCCCAGATCTGGCTGTTCACACTCTTCACTCAGGGCCTCACAGTTCTCTGGTGCTGTCAAGAAGCACCTTCTCCTGCAAGGGCTTATTGGAAAGATAATAATAATAATAATAATAATGGATGGGATTTATATAGCGCCTTTCTAATACAAGGCGCTTTACATCGCATTATTCATTCACTCCTCAGTCACACTTGGTGGTGGTAAGCTACTTCTGTAGCCACAGCTGCCCTGGGGCAGACTGACGGAAGCGTGGCTGCTAATTTGCGCCTACGGCCCCTCCGACCACCACCAATCACTCACACACATTCACACACATTCACACACATTCACACGCAGGCAAAAGTGGGTGAAGTGTCTTGCCCAAGGACACAACGACAGTATGCACTCCAAGCGGGATTCGAACCGGCTACCTTCCGGTTGCCAGCCGAACACTTAGCCAATTGCGCCATCTGTCGTCCCGGAAAGATGATTGATGCTGGCCGCCATTTTTGGTTCCAGCGGTCTTCCAGCACGTGGGGTTGCTACATAGCGGTCCACCACACCCAGCAGCTCTTCCTGCTCCTGCACCCCTTGCATACTGCCGAACTCGTCCGCCAGCCCCTGTTCCAGACCAGCCCAACCCTGGTCACCCATGCTAACCTCCAGTAATGAGGGAGCAGAGGGCAGTGCACAAGACACTGTGGAGGAGGTGCCTGACCTACCTCCGCGAGAACGCTCCTTCTGCGTATCCCGCTGGAGCATCTGCTCCAAGAGCTGTTGTAAGCTCTGGCGGCTGTCTCTCCTCCGTTTAGGTGGAGACATGTCCCCATCTGATGAATCGGAAATTACCGGCCGGTTATTTTTCGTCATGGATTTCCTCTCTGTCCGCTGTTCAGGCATTAGCGGGACTGGGCTTGGCTCGGTCTCGGGGATAGCCGAGTGCTCTATGAGCGGTCCTGCCGCCTGTTGCTGCCCCCCTGAGATTTAAACGCTCCTCTGGTGGAGTTGAGCTGGGGGCAGTTCTTTTGGAGAGTCTTTTCTTCAGTGTACTCATTTTCTAAGAACACCCACTCTACGACTCTCCTTCTCCGTTAGACTACTTCTGTATACTTACCCAACGGTCCGTTTTTTAAACTGCAGCCGGAGAGCCTTCGCCTGCCTGCACACTGAGCGGGTTCTTCACGTAGTCACTCACGTGACTCCGAAGTAAAATCTCATTTCTGCACTGTCACGAATTGGAGACTGTTTTATACCATGCAGATCAGATGTGAATTGCTGCCCCCTTGACCAACCTGATCCTCAAGGGGCTATTTGCAGGATTTGACTTGAACCTCTGGCTGCACACGCATGCATGCACCAAAGCACACACACGGGTGCATGCATCCTTTCCTGCAATGAGAGCAGCAGCTGTGAGCTTAATTATTATCTCCAGTAGGGGAAGTCACACAGGTCCCAGTTTAGAGTGTCATTTACTGTAACACCGTTTTACATATTTTTGGATAATTTCACTATTTTTTTTAAGCGATTCAGTTGGATACTAACCCGACATAGCAAAAGATCAGTGCATGTAAATGGCTGACATCCAATTTTGGAGCATGGATTCATTAAATCCAAGATATTGAAGGGAGAGATGACAGCTACACATGCTGTTTACAAGGCCAACTTGTGATAGAAGATTGCCACAGGTGTCGGTATCACTTCGTAAAGCCAAGCTTTTGAATTAATTGGAAATTGAAGCCGTTAAGCAGATGTGCAGAATTCCGCAGATGTGTTTATTTTTAAGCACATGATTTATCTAGGAGGTGTGCAAGTGAAGTTACCAATGGTGGATGCTTACTTGCCAGTTGAAGAATGCAGGGATGTTTTAAGGCCAAATCAAGGGCACGTAAAAAATGTCACCCACGCAGTTGTTTCAAGGACAGATTTGAATGCAATCTTTTACTGGATAGAAAACTTCTAAAAATCAGTCATGTAGCAGGATCTCAATCCAAAACATCGACAATTCCTTTTCCGCCCTTTAAGTGAAGTCTCTTCTGTCACCCAAATGATAAACAGCGCCATTTGAAAGCTGGGGCATGGTGTCGGCATATAGCGTTGGTGCAGTTGAACATCTTTTTCTATCTAGGACTTCATGCAGGCCCCATTGGAAGAAGGAATTGGGAAGACTTTGAATATTCAGGGTGAGAATCTCCATCCTGCTGACCTTGGAACAAATTACTTTCATATTGACTCTGAAAAGCTTCAACACATTCTGTTGCCAGAGGGCCTCGATACATTTAAAATGATGATAACGCCATCAAAATATGCACAGCTTGATATTGTTAGAGGGCACATTTAGTTCACCAACTTTAAATGAGTTATGGAAGCCTTCTGGCCTTTTAGAAAGTAACTTGCCTAGACTTGCTGCTTGTACTATGTTCTAACAGTTCTATGTTCTAAGATTTTCTTGGTGATAATGTTAGATCATGCCGTAATAAAAACTGAAAATGACTGGGGTAATCACCTGGTCAGACAGCATCTGTGGAGGGAGAAATTGTATTTACATATCTGGTCGGGCTTGGACACAAAATGCTGAAGTAACTCAATGGGTCAGGCAGCATCTCTAGACAAAAAGAATGGGTGACTGGGCAGCTTATAACAAAGCGGTATGAATTGGAAGGTTGTAAGCTGCCCAAGTGAAATATTCCTCTCGCTGACTCTCAGTCTGAAGAAGGGTCCCGACCCGAAACGTAACCTATTCCTTTTCTTCAGAGATGCTGCCTGTCCTGCTGAGTTACTCCAGCATTTTGTGTCTATCTTCGGTGTAAACAAGCATCTGCAGTTCATTTCTTTACACTTCGAGCCAGTGGCCATTCATCAGAATGAAGAAACATGAATACTTTGTGTTTTAAGTGAAAGAGTGGAGAGGTGATGCAGACAACAGAAAGAATGTCTCGGATTGGAGAGAGACAAATGTTGAACAGACGATGCAATTACTAATGCAATTTGATGGTGACCACATAATGCCTCTGGATCCAGGTATCCAAGAGGAGCAAAATTGTCTTTTGAATATTCAGAGTGAAAAACTCATTCTTTCAGTTAGATTGGCATTATGGGTGGTCTAGTCATGATGGGCTGAATGGCCTTCTCCAGGGCCGTTCCTGTGCCTGTTCCTGTCTAATTGAGTCTTGCATAGAGCAGAGGGATCTTGGACTGCAAGTATATAGTTCTGTGAAAGTGGATCACAGATAGATAGGGTGGTCAAGAAGGCTTTCGGCACCTTGATCTTCATCATTTAGAATAACAATGATAGAGTTGGGAGGTTGTGTTACAGTTGTACATAATGTTATATTTGGAGTATATTGTTCAATTTTCGTCACCTTGTTATAGGATTGATATTGTTAAGCTGGAAAGGGTGCAGATTTTTGAGGATGTTGCCAGAACTCGAGGGCATGAGCTGTAGGGAGAGGTTGAGCAGGCTTGGGCTTTATCCCTTGCAGTGCCGGAGGATGCGGGGTGATCATATAGAGGTGTATAAAATCATGAGGTAGATACATAGTCTTTTAACCAGATTTGGGGAATCAAGAGTAAGAGGGCACGGATTTAAGGTGAGAGGGGAAAGATTGGATAGGAACCTGAAGACAAACCTTTTGACACAGAGGGTAGTGGGTATATGGAACGAGCTACCGGAGGAGGTAGTTGATAGAAGTACTATAACAACATTTAAATTACATTTGGGCAGGTACATGTACAAGAAAGGTTTCGAAGGATATGGGCCAAATGCAGGTAGGTGGGACATGTAGGTGGGGCATCCTGGTCGGTGTGGGCAAGTTGGTCCAAAGGACTTGCTTCCCTGCAGTTTGACTATGACTCTATGAGACAGCAATGCAGTTCCTGCTTCTGACAGGATACAGTTTAACAACACCCACTACCGCAGGGCCGACATTGCCTGTAAAGGTCACGGAACCATCAGTAAAAACAACGTCATATATTCACTGTCAAAGTTAACAACTTCATCGTCAACTTGATGGAAAACTTTACAAAAATAATGAAAAGTCATTTTCTTCCATTCAGCACCTTTTTCCAAAGATGCGGGTGTGTTTTTGCAAATACTCCTTTGAGTACTTCAGACAAGCACAAAACCTTCTTACACTCCACCAAATTGTGGATGGATAATTATGAACAATAGAAATTACTGCTTTTTCAGCCATGTTGTAATAATGGCTCCTTAATTTTCAATGGACTACATCAAATGTAGGGAGGAAACAAAACGGGAGAACAGCTGTCAGAAAAATACAGCCACTTAGATGGAAAATTAAGCCACTTAGAGTGTATAGATACACGGTAACAGAATAACATTTAGTGCTACGTAAAGCCAGCAAAGTCCAATCAAGGATAGTCTGAGGTGAGGTGGATAGTAGTTCAGGACTGCTCTCTGGTTGTGGTAGGATGATTCAGTTGCCTGATAACAGTGGGGAAGAAGCTGTCCCTGAAACTGGAGGTGTGCGTTTTCACACTTCCATACCTCAAGGCCTATGAATTATTGTGGCAGACAGGAACATGGATTAATAATAAAAATGTGAAGGGCTTCCTAGAGCAATGGTTAATGTGATTGGATAGATGAAACAATCCTGCTAAGATTTCCAATGTTACTGTTGTTTACTGCACAACAACAATGGGATAGCAAAATACAGCATCACCAAATTGACTGCTGTTGCTGACCTTTCATCGATGGCTAATCTATAATCTGCTCAAATACCATTCTGAGCCCCTAGAAAATAATAAAACTAAGAACAAATATTTTAAGAATCAATACTGAACATGCAGAGTTATCGATGTCAGTGCCTTCCACAGTGTTTTGCATGTGACAGATATATCTTCAGGAACTTGGGTTAGATATCTCAGATAACAATATAGAGTGTGGCACAAGGGATTGGTGGTGGGGCTCAACTTTTTACAATGGTTTATGAAAAAAAGCAGTGAAATGAATTGAAAATATAGTTGCTAAATTAGCTGAAAGCACAAAGAAAGGTGGGAAAGTAAGCTGTGAAGAGGTCATTATGAGCAATGAAGGGATAAAGATAAGTTAAATGAATGGGCAAAGATATGGGACGGATTATAAAGAGGAAGAGTGTGCAATTATTCATTTTGACAGGGAAAATAATAAAAAACATGTTATCTAAATGGTGAAAAATTGCAGAGCTATGAGATGCAGAGTTATCTGGGTATTAGTTTAGTTTAGATACAGCGCAGAAACAGGCCCTTTGGCCCACTGAGTCTACACCGACCAGCGATCCCTGCACATTAACACTATCCTACACACACTAGGGACAATTTACATTTACACCAAACCAATTATCCTACAAACCTGTACGTCTTTGGAGTGTGGGAGGAAACCGAAGATCTCAGAGAAATCCCACGCGGTCATGGGAAGAACGTACAAACTACGTACAGACAACACCCGTAGTCGGGATCAAACCCGGGTCTCTGGCGTTGTAAGCGGTGCATCCAATGTCTCAGACTATGAAGACAAGCTTACCAGATGTCTTCTTCACAATCCAACCTGCCTGTATTATGTGTACGAAAGAACTGCAGATGCTGGTTTAAATCAAAGGTAGACACAAAATGCTGGAGTAACTCAGCGAGACAGGCAGCACCTCTGGAGAGAAGGAATGGGTGACATTTCTGGTCGAGATCCTGAAGAACTGAAGAAGGGTGTCTGTATTATCATTTTCATAGGGTTATGTACTAGTACCCCAATCTGTACCTCAACGCTCCTAACATCCCTAACATTTACTCCATACTCCAGAACTTGACTTTCCAAAGTCTTAGTCATCGAGCCATACAACAGGGAATCAGGCCCTTTGACCCAACATTCATGTTGAACAAGATGCCTCATCTTCTCTAGTCCCACCTGCCCGTGCTTGGCCCATATCCCTCTGAACCTTTCCAATCCATGTACCTTTCCAAATGTCTTTTAAATGTTGTTACAGTACAAACTCACTTAATAACTAATTTGTTCTATCTGCTACTACTTCGATCAGCTTTCCAATTGTGTCCTTAGACAACCTTCTTTGCTATCTCTGACTACACTAATTGTCATGTTTTCTTCAAACCGATTAATCAGACCACGTACATTCTCATTGAACTAATTTATCATATCACAAAACAATTAAGATCTTGCGGCTGATTCAGGCAGTACACTGCTTGCTGCAGACATACAGTAGTAATAAAATCCACCTATCTCCTTGTTGTCCTATCATCCAGTCAATTTTTGGGTTCAGTTTGTCAACGGATCCCTTGTGCCTTGACATTCTAGGCCAGCAGATCATGTGGGTCCTTGTGAAAAGCCTTACTGAAGTCCATATAAACCAAGTCTACTACTAACTAAGAGTCAATTTTCTTAGTTACCTCCTCAAAAAACTCAGTCATAATTGAGAGGTGTGAAGTGCCATGCATTAAACCATGATGACCCTTAATCAGCCCCTGTCTTTCCTCATGAACATAAACCCTGTCCCTGGGTTGAATGTTTTCCAACAACTTCACTATCACTGATGTAAGCCTCGACAGCCTTGTAGTTTCCAGGGTTTTCTCTACCGCTCTTTTTCAATAACAGGGCAACATTACATCCTCCAGTCTTCTGGCACCTCACCTGTGGCTCACAAAGGGGCAAGCATCTCTATCAGATGCCCCAGCAATCTCCTCTGTTGCTTGCCTTAGCATTCTGCCACAGCTCGCATCTTGCCCTGGAGCTTTATCCACCCTCATGCGCTCCAATGTTTCCAGCACTTCGTCCTCCCTAATACAGATGCATTCAGAAGATTCAAAATCTCAGCCTAGCCCTCCCTTAACTCTCCAGCCTCCACATCCTTCTCACCGGTGAATATCAATGAGACATGTTCATCTAAGACCTCACTCATATTCTATACCTTCACACCTAGATTACCCCAACATCCCACATAAGATCCTAAGGCATCTTGCCAGGGTGGATCTAAAGGTAATGATGCTTGTAGTGGGGACTTGGAGTCACTGTTTAAAAATAAATGATTACCCATTTAAAATGGAGATGAAGAGATTTATTTTGCAGGGGTTACAAATGTTTGAATATTTTTAATTTTTGTTTATCAGGAGGGGGGGGGGTAGAGGTTTACTGGAGGTAGGTAAGAATGCTTAATTAAGGCTACAGTCCAATATGCCACAATTTTATTATATTGCATAACAGATTTAGGAAGCCTGTTTTTTCCTTCCAGTTTGTATGTTCTTTTACAACATATCATGAAAATGCTGTTAAGCCCTTCAGGATATGGAATTGACAAGGCAGAAAGGAAGGCTGAAGATGATTTGAAATTGCCTACAGATTTCAGAAGAACGGTAATAGCCTATAAGATAGAAATGGAGATTGAAAATCTTAGGTCAGTTGGTTGACGAGTTGTTAACTTGATATTGGCTTGGCAGGAAGATTAATGATGAGCCTAGGGAAGTGTAGAAGATCTCAGTAGTGTATCATACAAAGGCTGTGTATGCTACATTCAAAGTGTTCCTGGACTTTTAGAATCCTATAACCAAGAAGGAAGCCGTGGAATTCTTCAATCTATACGGAAAACCAGTTGTGTTAAAGGGTTTCGGCCCGAAACGTTACCTATTTCCTTCGCTCCATAGATGCTGCTGCACCCGCTGTGTTTCTCCAGCATTTTTGTGTACCTGTGTTAATTACTTATTGTTTACTGTAATACAGTCATAAAAAAACAATGTTTGTCTCAACCACTTGGTCTCAAATCACTGCAATCTTGTGGGCCCAATTTTGTTGATACCTCCAGCTTCAATGCAGATTTTATATCTGCATTTTGGAAAGAAAATGCGAGGCAATTTAAAAATATATATTATTTTATTCTATTATTTCCAAATGATTTTACATGATTTTAAATATATTTTATTTTTATAGGTCCTTATTAATTTTTACTCCTTTTTAAAGTTACCTCACTTTTGTTAACTGTTCATAGTCATGATAGCTTTGACAGAAGGCAAAGCTCCATCTTCGACTTCTGTTTGAATTGTCAGGAAGGTGTTTGGGATGGCAAAAGGGAGGTTTTGGAGGACAGCCTCCACATTACAAGTCCTTGTTTCTCGAGGGTACACAAAAATGCTGGAGAAACTCAGCGGGTGCAGCAGCATCTATGGAGCGAAGGAAATAGGCAACGTTTCGGGCCGAAACCCTTCTTCAGACTGATAGGGGGTGGGGAGAAGAAAGGAAAAAAGGAAAAAGGCGGAGGAGGAGCCCGAGGGCTGGGGGAGGGGAGGAGACAACCAGAGGGCTGATGAAGGGGAGGGGACAACAAGGGCTAGTAGAATTGGGAGAATTCAATGTTCAAGCCCCCAGGATGTAGACTTGTTTCTCGAGTCCTGGCATCATCTTCAAAAATGTACATTTGTGTTAATTGTTATTATTAGTCATTAGTTTCAAATATTTTCTTGATGGTTGTATCTCAAAATAAATCCTTCCATTACCAAATATCTAATATCCTATTAAGTGAAAATATTTGTTCATAAATTGGTTTCCATGCAAAAAAATGTCACTTCAGAAAAAAAAATGGGCACAATGTCTAACACGATTAAGGGGGCATTTTAAAAAATATCAACATAAAAAAAGAATTGCAAATATATGTAATGGCCGTACAAGTCATCCTTTTAAAAACTATGGGGCCACACGGAAATGTTAAAGTGCTTGGATTTCCTGAGTGCATCATAAATCTTAATAATACCAAGAAAATGTTATTGAATGAAACAATTGTTTGTTAATGGATTTCAGTCACAACAACCCATCACATCATTCAATTCCCTGAGAGTTAAATTGTTTCTTGAAACTATTTGTATTGTTTCCATGGCGACCTGCCTTTAAATGGAAATGTTCCCCTTCCCTAACTTTGCTTTTAACCTACAATATTTCTGATGTGTACGCTCTTGGCCTATTTCATAGAGTCATAGAGTGATACAGAGTGGAAACAGGCCCTTTGGCCCAACTTGCAGGCCATCATGTCCCAGCTTCACTGGTCCCAACTGCCTGCGTTTGGTGCATATCCTTCCAAACCTGTCCCATCCATGTCTAACTGCTTCTTAAATGGGATAATCCCAGCCTCAACTACCTCCTCTGACAGCTTGTTCCATACACCCACCACCCTTTGTGTGAAAATGTTACCCCTCAGATTCCTATTAAATCTTTTCGCCTTCACCTTAAACCTATGTCCTTTGGTCCTAGATGCACCTACTCTGGGCAAGAGACTGTGTGCATCTACCCGATCTATTCCTCTCGTGATTTTATACACCTTGTTGAATATTTGTTGAATTTGATTCTTACTGCTCTTGGAAAAAAGCTCAAGGAAATATTGAATGCTGCAGGTTATGAGAATACTGCAGCGACTCTCAGTGTAGACTTAGCTGGAATGATGAGGTCATGCCAAAGTATTGATGACATGCATGATTCGGACTTAACAAATAACACTTTTAATCTGTTTTGGGAGTGAACAAAGACCAAATCTGATCTATCAATCACACTCAATATAATTTCCTCATCAAATCACAGATGAGTGGTCAGAGCAAGCATAATGCATCATTATATTGCACAGCAAAACTCAGAAAGATTAATAACATGGTAGACGGTGATTTCATTGGCATGAGGAATCCATGCTTAAAAAAATCTTTTAGCTCAACGGGTTTTCTGATGACCTTTAATATTTTTGACCATTCAAGTGTGTATTATGGAATTTTGATTCCATGCTTGTCAATATTTGTTCATAGAATCTGTTGCAAATTTTCTGCTGAGCCTGAAATATAGCTCCGACTCACAGCCCCAATGATCTGATCTGATTCTGACCTCCGGTGCTGTTTGTGTGTAGTTTGCACATCTCCCCGTGACTGCGCTGGCTTACCTCGGGTGATCAGCTTTCCTCCCACATTGCAAAGATGTGTGCATTGTTACACTTAAGTGGCTAGTTTAAGTTATTCCTTGTGTCAGTGGCTCCACGGACAATTTGGGGTGTGGAGGTGTATGGAGTAAATGCTGGAGTAACTCAGCGGGGCAGGCAGCACCTCTGGATGACGTTTGGGGGTCGAGACCCTTATTCAGACTCAGGGGGGAGGGAGACATAGAGATATGGGAGGTCAAGGTGTGGAAACGCAGATCAAAGGGGACAATGATCAAGGATATGTAGAATGGTACATTGTTAGCTGAGGGGAAGATGACAACGAGGTATACAATTTAATCAGTAACATTTAATCAGGAGGACAATGACTAGGATGGGGAGGGATGGAGAAAGAGAGAAAGTAAGGGTTAATTGAAGTTACCTGGTTCATATTCATGCCGCTGGGGGATCCATCGGGTGGCGCCACCGCAGTGGCTGCCTCGCCAGCAGCTTGTTAGTCCTTTCACCCTTTTTGTTATTTTTAGTGTGTCTAAATGTATGTTTTAATGTTTCTTAGTATGTCTCATGTGTGGGGTGGTGGGGGGAATAGGGGGGAAACCATTTTTCAGTCACTTACCTGGATGGAGATGCGTATTTTCTCCATGTCGCATCTTTGCCCCCCACCCCCCCCCACTCCGCGGCCTACCAACTGGATTGGCACAGCCTTTCCTACTGGAGACCAGCCCAGAGCTTCAACAGCAGGCGCAGTGCTGAATTACCATCGAGGAGCGGGTCGATTCCTCCACGGAGATCGCCAGTGTTGGAGCTAGCTGACTTTAACACCGTGGAGCTGTGGTCTACGGAGCATCTAGATGCGGGCGCAGCATTGACTTTAACATTGTGGAGCGGGGCAATCCCTTGCTGAGGATCGCCAATGTTGGAACTCCGTCCGGCTCGGCCTGTGGACTTCGAAAGCCGCGGTCTCTGGTAAGAAGCAGCCAATCTGGAAACTCCAAGCCGCAGAGTGTGTTCCGATCCATTCCAACGCTGGAGTTTCGATCATCCCGGCGAGAGGGTCTGTACATCGGGCCGTCCGTAGCGGCGACTGTGGAGGGTTCAAAGGTCCCGACCACGGGTGAACAAAGAGGAAGATGACTGAAATTTATTGCCTTCCATCACAGTGAGAAACATTGATTCCACTGTGGTGGATGTTTATGTTAAACTCTATTGTGTGCATTGTGTTCTTTTTATCTGTATGGCTGTATGGTAACTCAAATTTCACTGTACCAATGGGTGCATTTGTCAATAAATGTGAACTTGATATTGGGTTGTAAGCTGCTGAAGTGAAATATGAAGTGTTCCTCCTATTTGCTTTGGGCCTCATTCTGACAGTGGAGGAGGCCCAGGACAGAAAGATCACTGTGGGAATGGGAGGGGAAGTTAAAGCGTTTAGATCAATGGGATTGTTCAGAGAGCTTTCACAGCCTCAATGGGATGAAAAACTTCCTTTCATTTCATATATGTGACAAATAATTAATCTGGAATAATTAGCATGAAGTCAATAATTCACAGTCAATGGGTCAAAATTATTGAAGATAATCAGAAAAAAATCAATGAATTATAATATCATTTTTAGCAATTATTCCACATTCCAATGAAGTCATCATATATTGAAGATTGTTCTTTTTTCATCCTACTGCAAGTGCATAATTAAATGCAGTAATAATACTTCAGTTGAGTGCTCATTTGTAAAGATTTGAAAGGAACGTGCTAGTAAGGCATGAGACAGAAGACTAGTACAGCAAAATGTGGCTATGGAGCTGGTGCAGGAGGGAGGGCTTCAGATATATGGACCATTGCGCTCTCTTTCAAGGGCAGGTGTGACTTGTCCAGGAGGACTGTTGCTACTCAGCAGAGTTTAAACACGAATAGAGGGGAGGGATGAGGTAGGGGTGGGAACCAGAGCAACAAGGCATCAAGTAGAGGAGCTGATGGGAAGGTAGAGAAAAAATGAAAGAAAGGACAGACATGGTCTGGTCCATGAACATGGTGAGGCTGAAGGGCTGAATTGATTTCATTTCAATGCAAAGCTGATGAACTTAGAGCCTTGGTTGATGAATTGAACCATGATATTGGAGCCATTACAGAGACATGGTTGACAGAACTATTAATTCATCTGGTAGTTCCTGGGTTTCTAGATTTCAGATGTGATAGATAGAGAGAGGGGTAAAAGAGGTGGTAGAGTTGCATTACCACTCAGAACGAATGTCACAGATTCACTCACACACCAAGTCAATATAGGCAGTGCTCAAAAATAGGAAAGCTGCAATCACTCTGATGGGATTATATAATAGACTTCCTAATAGCCAGAGAGAGATGCAGGAACAGTTATGGAGAGAGATTATGGAAAGATGTAAAAGCAGCAGGATTGTCATAGTGGGTTACTTTAACTTTTCCAATATTGCCTTGGACTTCTTTCTTGCAAGAGGCTTGGATGGTGCAAAATGTGTTAGGTATCTTGTTACCCAAAAGGTATCTTGAAACAATATGTAGATAGTCCAGCTAGAGAAAGGGCCATTCTGTATCTTGTATTGGGAAATGAGCCCGGCCAGATTGTTAATTCTGGCCAAATTGGAGAGGCCAGGACACTAAAATTGAGTAACAGCTTCTGGGCTGCTAGGCCATTTGGTCAATTTAAATGTGCCTTCTGCAAAAATAGGACAAGCTGCAGAATGGTGCCAGTTTGTCTAGAGCCTAGATAAGAGCTGCAGGAAGAGAATGAAACATCTGCAGATTGTGACAATTAGGTGCAAATTGCATGGAATGGATTGGATGAATGCAAACCAGACATATACATTGTAAATAATGATGCAAAGCTTAAAGGGCCTGTCCCACGAGCATGCGACTGCATGCGGCTAGGACGACATAACGTGGTCGCGAGCCATATGGCCTCGCGGGGCCGGTCCCACTTCGATCGCCGGAGCCCTATGGAGTTGTGCGGAGCTGGTCCCGACATCGTGCGGGTTCCGAAAAACTGACACTGTCCAAAAATTCCGCGCGGCAACGGCCTGTCGGCCCGCAGCCGCATCGAGGCTGTACGCAGCGTCCCGACGGCCGTACGCAGCGTCTCAACGCCGTACGCAGCGTCTTGATGCCGTACGTAGCATCTTGACGGCGTACGCCTAGCGCGTGACATTGCGCGATGACGTCACCGCCCGGCGTGCTGTTGCGTGGTGATGTCACCGCCCGACGCCGTGCGACGTCCAAATTCAGTCAGCCTGCCTCCTGCCCAGCTGATTGGTGAGTATGATGTTGGGACCAGCTCCGCACAACTCCAGACGGCTCCGCAGTTGGAAGTGGGACCGGCCCCGCGAGGTCGTATGGCTCAAGCGAACACATTAGGTCACGCTAGCCGCATGCAGTCGCATGCCCGTGGGACAGGCCGTTTAGACATGCAAGTAACACAGTACACAAACAGGAGATCATGCTGCTTATTATTATCAGGCACAACCACACTCCTACATAAACCACAATCATTCGTTTACTATAAATCACGCACTCTAATAAATCCTCCTCGTGGTGTACTCGGTCAATGGAACGACTCCTCCCCTGTAACAGTGATTGAAAGAATACGAACCCTGATCGAACCACCACGAATCGGATTCTAACAATACTACAATCTAAACAATTACAAATGTTTAATTCAAACACACTTTTACTTCAATTATCTAACACCCAAAAATCCTTAAGCACTCACAAGCAATACAAATAGCGGTCCGTGAACTTAACACACTCTAAATCTTACCTTTCTAAATCTTAATACGCTCTAAATCTTTTTACATACAGAAAGTATTTATACAATTCGGATCCAATAACGATGCTAAAAAAGACGATGCTGGATTTTTACAATTTACAATGAAAATTTAACACGCTAGCGCACAGTTTACAAACACTCAATGCTGCATCATGCGGTTATCAATCAGTGAACCTCCCCTTCTGATTCCGAAGATTTTCCCCTTCCTAGGTTCCTCTTTGCTGAAGGGTACTACTTCTTAAATGACTACTTTCCCTCCGAAATGTTACTTTCCTCCTGCTAAGACTGGACTTCTATAGGGGGACCTCTATCCCTCCTCTCGAAGTTCAGAATTAGGGGTACCTTTCGCATCCGGGTACTTTTCACCAAGTGAACCAGGTTCCCATCTCTCAGTTACTCTTCGCTATCAGGTACTAATCAACAATCGATCAGAGGGTTACTATACACTGTTGATCAGCTGCTATTCGGAATCGATCATGAACATGCACAAATTCCAAAGTTCTATCTACACAGAATTTGAATTCTACCATACTGCAGAACTTTAATGTGAAATTCTGTATATGGAAATGTAATTCTGCACATCTAGACTCATTCTCGGATCACTAATTTTGGCGGGTATCTCTCCACATACGCGGGATCTCGAATTCAAATTGCCCAATGAAGTCTCGAATGGACTAGAGTATTCCCAGCCAATCTACACTCTAGCCACCGAGCCCAGTGCATTTACGAGATTCCTCGTCCGTCTCAGATACCTTCACGCAGATACCCCTCTCTGATGGGCACCGGGGGTTCAGTGCCTAGTCTCTTCACGCTGTTAGTCGATGCCGATTTTCAGAACACACCTTTCCAATCAGCGCTCCCGGCAAAGGTAGATCAATACGTAGACCAGACCTGTGTTTCAATACCCCAATTGGATACCAAATCTGGACAATGGGCCACCCCCCACCCTCGAAGTGTCAGGCTCTCGTTAAGCAGCTGCAGTCTGCCAACTTCGACCAAGTTTTTGGCCACTCCTCGCCCCGTTTTATGGGTCCCTAACCCAAAGGAGTGCTAACCACCCCCCCCCTCCCACGTGCTTGCTAGACTCTGTACTAACGATCTCAAATGGACTAGAGTATTCCCAGCCAATCTACACTCTAGCCACCGAGCCCAGTGCATTTACGAGATTCCTCGTCCGTCTCAGATACCTTCACGCAGATACCCCTCTCTGATGGGCACCGGGGGTTCAGTGCCTAGTCTCTTCACGCTGTTAGTCGATGCCGATTTTCAGAACACACCTTTCCAATCAGCGCTCCCGGCAAAGGTAGATCAATACGTAGACCAGACCTGTGTTTCAATACCCCAATTGGATACCAAATCTGGACAATGGGCCACCCCCCACCCTCGAAGTGTCAGGCTCTCGTTAAGCAGCTGCAGTCTGCCAACTTCGACCAAGTTTTTGGCCACTCCTCGCCCCGTTTTATGGGTCCCTAACCCAAAGGAGTGCTAACCACCCCCCCCCTCCCACGTGCTTGCTAGACTCTGTACTAACGATCTCAATTGGACCTTTCCCAAGCCCACAAATGATCGATTCGCCCCGACTAGCAAAGTGACGAAAATCCATGCGAAAACTGATTCCATCAACATCTAGCAAAGTAAAGGCTTCGAGCGCCAGAGCCGTCTGGAGTTGTGCGGAGCTGGTCCCGACATCGCGCGGGGCTCCGAAAAACTGACACTGTTCAAAAATTCTGCGCGGCAACGGGCTGTCGGCCCGCAGCCGCATTGACGGTGTACGCAGCCGCATCGAGGCTGCATCGAAGATGGGACGGGACTATTTAGTTGCTATCAAGAAAGGGACTGACCCTAGCGGATATCAGGAATTAAGACATACCCTGGAAACGTAAAGTGGTAGTATAAAATGATGAGGTTGACTGAAAATTTATGTTCCCCTCAGAAAGTCAATACTAACCATGTAGGAATTACTCAGTGGTTAGGAAACTAGTATAAGAGAGAACCCCTATAGACTGAGAGCCGAGCCTACATATTAAGGAAGAAATACTGGAGGAGAAGTCTATTGAATTAGAAGGAGAAAGTTAAATGGGTGTTATCAGGGTCGATGTATTTGAGCGGTGGATCTAAATTGTTTAACCCTTGATAGTAAAGCGGTTTCTATTATCAGGGTGGAAAGAAATTGTCCCTGGATTCGGCATTCTTGATTGGATTTATGATAAAATTGACCACATATGGAAATTGATTGATTAAATTTGAACAGCTGGGAATTCCACAGAAATTGGAATGGAATTGTGTTATCAACCACAAAGCTGCGGAATGAGAAGAGTGAGACAGACACTGAAAATTAAAATATTAAATTGAAGGCTGACAGAATTTGGTTAAATTGTAACATTTTTCATGGTTTGCTTTAAATAAGTCATGCCTGTAGGGAAATCTGGACTGAACCCAGCTGAAATTTATATGAGAAACTATCATCAGATATACATATTATACATCGTGTGAATACGGAGAGGGCTGATTAGTGTTGAACTTGATAGTAAAGAGTATACTATAGAGCAGAATATAATAGAGATAGTTATAGTGAAATGGAAAAGGGATAGTATTGACAGAACAGGAATATAGTGGAATGTATGGGAAAACATTAGTGCATGAATGGTAACTTGCTTTGTTCCAAGTTTTTCAGGAATTATAGGTTATAGGTTCGACTATGGAAAGGGATGGAAGAATGGGCAACAACACAGATGGATGGAATTCGCGCCCACGAAAACTCGGGAGATGCAGACTCATCAGACAGAAATTGTGAAGCTACTCCCGTGAAAACTCGCGAAGCTTAACAAGATACTGGGAAGAAACTTCATCGTCTTATTGTTGTTAATAAATGGAGAATGTAATAGACACACATATGTATATCTGGTTATCTGAATATCTGACTATTTGGTTATCATAAATGATGGTTTATCATATATGATAAAAGGAAGGAATGTTAATTCTGGCCAAATTGGAGAGGCCAGGACTAAAATTGAGTAAAGGCTTCTGGGCTGCTAGGCCATTTGGTCTATTTAAATGCGCCTTCTGCAGAAATAGGAAAAGCTGCAGAATGGTGCCAGTTTGTCAAGAACCTAGATAAGAGCAGCAGGAAGAGAATGGAACATCTGCAGATCCTGACAATTAGGTGCAAATTGCATGGAATACATTGGGTGAATGCAAACCAGACATATACATTGTAAATAATGTTGCAAAGATTTACTTTACTAGATGTTGATTGGATTAAGTATTGAGCCTTGTCTAGGTTTCTTGAATATCAAGGCACATGTTGCGATGTTTGCTTCCTTTCAGAAGCTCCGTTTGAATACATTGTATTAGTCACTGTATTATTGGGTTGGGGAATTGTCTATCATATACTGGGTTAATCGATATCGCTTATTGGACTGTAAAGATACCACCCCCATGTAGTTCGGCCCCTCAATTTTCGGGGACCTATAAAAGGCCGCTCCCACTAGGTCCTGTGTCGCTCTTCTGGGAGAACGCTTGGGACTGCGTGACCTTCTGAAGTGTCTCTGCTTGAACGAGGCTAAAGAGGGCTTGGCCAGGCAGATACGAGGATCGAACCCGTGGTGGTTAGGTATAGTAGTGGGAACTGTTATTGTGTTTTTCCAAAATAAAGTTTAGATGCTCAAATGCTTGACTCAGTATTTTATTGACTGAAACTAGACTGGGGGGATACTTAGAAGGAGTAATTTACAAGATGACTGGCATTTCAGTTGGAAAACCTTTAGGGACAGTGGTCACAGCTCCTTAAGTTGTAATGTTGTTACATATAAAGATAATTCTGAAACTTTTGAGAAAGTACTGAATTCGGAAAGGGCAAATTACATTATTAGGCAGGGATGATCTTGCAGACACATGTCAAATTCTGAGATTGGCTGACAGGTGAATGCTGATGTTTCCCTGGCTGGGGTTTCTCACACCAGGGAGTTTAGTTTCTAAATAAAAGGGGAAGTGATTTCAGGGTGGGATGAAGAGCAGTGTCTTCTTTCAGAGCTCATGAAACTTTGGAATTCTTCATGTCAGAGTCTTACGGGGTGGGCCATTGAAGTTGAAGTTAGTCAAGTTGAAGGTTGATATTCAAACTACAAAAGATATAGATCTGGGGAGGAAGAGTAAAAGTGGTGTCTTGCCAAATAAACCAATCCCTGCTCCTGTTTCTTGTGTTGCTTGCGATTCCATACTTCCAAATTACTTAGAAAGAAGCCATTCAGCCCATTGAGTCTATGCCATCTCTCAGCGTGACCTTCATTAATTTTCCATGTATCCCATTCTCCCAACATTCCCCATGCGCTCTCCCTTCCACTGATTGAACTGCCAACCAGCTTGTCATGGAAAGGTGACAGGAAACCAGAACACCTGAAGAAAACCCACACGGTCATGGGGAGAACCTGCTAACTCCACTGACAGCACCTGAGGTCAGGGTTGGACCCATATTTCTAGCACTGTGAGGGAGCAGCTCCATTTTCCGTGCAAATCTAATATTAAAACAAATGGATGGAATTTCCTGGTCAATCTTCCTGTAACTTCTTTCTCATTCTATTACTGAATCATGATGAGTAAAAGATAAATCGTTGGCTCTGTGGATTTAAAATGAGCATCTGCTTCCTGTTGAAGGGAACCATTGAACCTGTAATTTTATTTAATACATTTATTGACTTGCTAATTCTGGGTGCCTTTTTGATGCAAATTAGAATTCTATCTCAAATGGGCAGCACACTTTCTCAAACACCTAGGTAAGTAATTTTCAGCTGAATAACTCTAATTATATTAGCTGAGATGGAAGAGGGAATAGATTGTATCTCTAACGCCATGTTTATATTATTTTTACATTTCTAGGCTCATGATTTCTGTAGTTGGTAATCCTTTACAGGGTAGATGCGTAGCAAAGAAATCTTTGATTGGCTTTGAGCTGGAGAGATAACTATTAATAAGTGTGGTGTAGAACATTGATAGCGAATCCTGAAAGGAAATTGAAAGACTGCGATTATTTCGTTTGAAAACACATCACATTGATTAGAACACACTAAATTGAATCATTTTTAGTCAGAATAATTAGTTACCCTGTGTGCAAGTCAGTCATTGTGTCATGGAGTCACACAGTATAGAAAGAAACCCTTTGGCTCCTCAAGTACACACTAACCAATCATCCATTTTACTTTAATCCTGCACCGCTTCCATTTTACTGTCCTCAAATTCCCAATACCTCCCTCCCACATGCTATCACTCACCTATGCTTATAATAGCCAAAGATGTATACAATTTATAATTTAGCTAGTAACCTACATATTGGTGGGATGTGGAAGGCGTCTAAAGCACCTTGGGGAAACCCACATGGACATAGGGAGATCATGCAAATTCCACAAAAGAACCTGAGGTCACCGATTGAACCCAGGTCACTGGACCTGTAAGGTTGCAGTTCTATTAACTGTGTCACTGTGCCACCCTGGCCTGTGATCTGTCTTTGAAGCCCATTCCCAGCTAGTTGCAGCTGGCTTTGGTAGCTGACAACCTAATGGTAGGAACTTCACTTGGGTAGCTTACGACCCAAAGATATGAGATTCACTTGGGTAGATTACAACGTAATAATATGAACATTGAAGTTTCCAATTTCGGGTACCTCATCCATGTGTTCTGCACACACACACATGCATGCATGCGCGCACACACACATACACACACATATACACACTCAAACACACCTGTTCACTTCGTTTTCCTCTCCCTCTAATTACCTTTCCCATCCAATTCCCTACCTGGTTCCATCTATCAGCTAGTCCCACCCCTCCCTATACTACTTTACTCTTGCAATCTTACCTCTTCTCCCTCAGTCCTGATGTAGGGTCTCGCTCTGAAACATCAACAAATATGTTTTGCCTTCACAGATTTGATCCAAGATTTTCAGCTACAGTTTTTTACTCTCAGCCAGGTTGGGAGTAATGTTTCCTGTTAATGCCACCTGTTTCTCCCTCCGTAGATATTGGATGAGAATTTTTTACTTTTTAACATTTGCTGCATCCTGTTTTTGTACTTTTTTCCATTTATGGACACCTATCCTGAATGATACTTCTTTTTTTCTAATGTATGTAGAGACAAAAAATTAGAAAGTAAAAGATACTTGAATACCTGGAATTTTAGTGAAGCTTAAACCAGGGAATAGTCATCTGCCTGGGATTATTTGTGAGAAATTACTTGGGCTAAAGTCATTGTAAAGCAAAGCTTGTGGCACTCTGACAACTAATAACTCAGGTGAACACCAGGCTCAAAACACCAGACGACCAGGTAAGAAGTCCATAGTGTGAAAGAGATAGATAAACTAATCTTTGGCAAGAGGCACCTTCATATGAAATTAAATGAACAGCATGATTATCACCACAAAACTACTGTGGTTTGTTGAGAAGAATTGACTGAACCTATCAGTTCAATAATGTGCTGATCCTGGTGTGATAAAGAGAGGGAAGCATAAAATTAACATCTTATGTAGGAAGGAACTACAGATGATAGTACAGATATTATCATTGTTATATATATATAGAACAATTAGGGGCCGGTGTGTAGGAGCCATTCATGCTTAGGCTAGTTACTGTTAGCATATTTTATTATTTTGTCTAGATATTTCTAGTAGTATTATTTTGGAGCTTGGGGGTGGGCTTTTGATATGTAAATGAACGTTACATATATTGTAGTCACAGGGAGTGGCTAGATCAGACTGGAGCAAGCACGGGAGAAAGAATACAGTTTTTACCAGATCAGATAGTAAGAACGGAAAGCTATGATTTGTATAAGGATAAAGAGGATCTGGTAAGTTCACTTCTTTGTCTGCACAACTACTTCAATAAAGAATAGGTTTAAGGTGCTGTTAGGCAGCAATCAGAGTGCAGCGAGGTAATCAGAGTGTAGCGAGGTAATCAGAGTGCAGCGAGTAATCAGTGGCAGTTGGAACGGAAGGGACGTCACGACCGCGGTGCCACAGGTGCGGCCCAGGGTTGTCGCCGAGGGAGGAAGGACGGAGCCGCGGCTCGAGAGGCTAACAGGGGCTAAGAGGTAGGCCACGCACTGCAAGGGAGCAGTGGACCAGACAGAAAGAGCGGACGGAATTACCACTAGACAGCCAAACCAGTAGGTAATTTACGGCTGGGGTAAGTACTTTCCCATTTATAGGAGGTAGGATTATATAAATAAGGGATGTTTTAATACAGTAATCCGGGTAGGGGATTCTTAATAGGACCAGTTAATTACTTATATAAGATGGGCGGCCAGGAGATGTGCCAATACTGTGAGATGTGGGAAATTGTCGACACCATTGATGTAGATGATCCCTACAGCTGCAGTAAGTGTTTGAAGCTAGCGGAACTCGAGCTCCGCATTGATGAGCTGGAGACCCAACTTCATACGCTGCGGTGCATCAGGGAGGGGGAGTATTACCTGGATGTTTTGTGCCAGGGGATGGTCACACCGACCAGTTTAACTAATTCAGTAGTTAGTGAGCAGGGAAAGGAAGGTGTGGCCATAAGCGAGGCAGGTAGGGGGAACCAGGAGGAGATGCGGCAGGAGCCACAGCCCTTGTCCCTGACGAGCATGACCGAGGCTCTTACTCAATGTGAGGACGGGATCAGGGGCTGTGGGAGGGATGAGCAACCTGGCTGCAGCACCGTGGATCAGGGGGCCATTCAAGAGGGGGGAGTTAGAAGAAATGCCGTTGTGATAGGGGATAGTATTATTCGGGGGGTAGATAAGGTTCTCTGCGGCCAGCAGAACATGTCCCGAAGGCTGTGTTGCCTACCCGGTGCTAGGGTTAAGGATATCTCTGCGATGCTGGAGAGAAATTTGCAGAGTGAGGGGGAGGATCCAGTGGTCGTGGTCCATGTGGGGACCAATGACATAGGAAGGACGAGGAAGGAGGATCTGCTGAAGGAGTTTGAGCAGTTAGGGAATAAATTAAAAAGCAGAACCTCGAGGGTACTGATCTCCGGATTGCTACCTGAGCCACGGGCCAAATCGGCGAGGGTACGAAAAATTAAAAAGCTGAATGCGTGGCTCAAAGACTGGTGTGGGAAAAATGGGTTTGGTTTCTTGGGCCACTGGCACCAGTACTGGGACAGGGGGGATCTGTTCTGTAAGGACGGACTTCACCTGAACGGTGCTGGGACTGGGGTCCTGGCAAATCATATAACTAGGGCAGTAGAGAGGTCTTTAAACTAAGTAGCGGGGGGGAGGTATCAAGGGGGGTAATAACGGCAGGGGTAGAGGAAATAGAGCAGGGTATCAGTGGGGAAACGGAAAATCAAAATGTGACAGGAGGATCCAGAATGTGTGAAGATAAAGCTCTAGATGTAAAAGGGGCAAAAACAGAAAGGAAGGGTAGTAAAAATCATCTGAAAGTGCTGTATCTAAATGCACGGAGTATTCGAAATAAGATAAATGAATTAACGGTGCAATTAAGTACATATAGTTATGATATCGTGGCCATTACGGAGACATGGCTGCAAGGGGATCAGGATTGGGAGTTAAATATAGAGGGGTACTCGACAATTAGAAAAGATAGACAGGAAAGAAAGGGAGGAGGGGTGGCCCTTTTAATAAGGGAGGGAATAACGGCAATAGAGAGGAAGGATATTGCGTTGAAGGATCAGGATAGTGAAACAGCTTGGGTACAGATAGAGAATAACAAGGGGAAAAAAACACTAGTGGGTGTAATTTATAGACCTCCAAATAGCTGTGACGCTGTTAGTCAGAACATAAATCTGCAAATAGTTGACGCATGTAAAAAGGGAACTGCTGTAATCATGGGGGACTTCAATTTTCATATTAATTGGGCAAACCAAACTGGGCAGGGTAGACTAGAGGAAGAGTTTATAGAATGTATTAGAGACGGGTTCCTAGAACAGTATGTCACAGAACCGACAAGGAGGGAGGCAATCTTGGATCTGGTCCTGTGTAATGAAGCAGGATTAATTAAAAAATGTCATAGTTAGGGACTCGTTGGGAACAAGTGACCACAATATGGTTGAATTCCATATTCAAATAGAAGGGGAGCAGGTTGAAACTCAGGCTAGGGTACTTAGTCTAAATAAGGGGGATTATGAAGGTATGAGGACTGAGCTGATCAAAGTTGACTGGGATAGCAGACTCAAGAATAAGACGGTACATGAGCAGTGGTGTACGTTATAACCTTCAAGAAAAATTTATTCCTATGAAGAAAAAAAGGGGTAAGGGAAAGAACAGTCAGCCATGGCTCAGTAAAACTATAAAGGATAGTATTCGGCTGAAGGCAAGGGCATATAAGGTAGCTAGAGATAGTGGGAGGGTAGAGGATTGGGAAGCATTTAAAGGTCAGCAAAAAATAACTAAGAGATTAATTAAGACGGGGAAAATAGACTATGAAAGGAATTTAGCGAACAACATAAAAACTAATAGTAAGAGTTTTTATAGCTATATAAAAAGAAAAAGGGTGGCTAAGGTGAACGTTGGTCCATTGGAGGGTGAGACTGGAGAGTTGTTGGTGGGGAACATGGAAATGGCAAAGGCATTAAACGAGTATTTTGTATCAGTCTTCACCATAGAAGACACAAAAAATATTCCAACGCTGGATAAACAGGGGGCGGTAGGAATGGAGGAGCTAAATACTATTAAGATCACCAAGGAGGTGGTATTAGGGAAATTAATGAGACTGAAGGAGGATAAATCCCCTGGGCCTGATGGATTACATCCAAGGGTCTTGAGGGAGATAGCGGTGGGGATTGTGGATGCATTGGTGATAATTTTCCAAAACTCCCTGGAGGCAGGAACGGTCCCAGTGGATTGGAAAATGGCCAATGTAACACCTATATTTAAAAAAGGAAGTAAACAGAAGGCGGGTAACTATAGACCGGTTAGTCTAACATCGGTGGTGGGTAAAATGTTAGAGACAATTATTAAAGAAACACTAACGGGGCACTTGGATAAACATGACTTCATCGGACAGAACCAGCATGGTTTTGTGAAGGGGAAGTCCTGTTTAACGAATCTGCTCGAATTCTTTGAGGAAGTAACAACCCGGGTGGATAAAGGGGAACCGGTGGATGTGGTATACTTGGACTTCCAAAAGGCTTTTGACAAGGTGCCACATAAGAGACTATTGCTAAAAATAAAAAATTATGGGATTGGGGGTAATATATTAGCATGGGTAGAGGATTGGCTAACAAATAGGAAGCAGAGAGTGGGGATAAATGGTTCATACTCGGGATGGCAGCCGGTAACTAGCGGGGTTCCGCAAGGGTCGGTGCTGGGACCCCAGTTGTTCACAATTTATATAAATGATTTGGAGGAGGGAACCAAGTGTAATATATCAAAATTTGCGGACGATACAAAAATGGGAGGAAAAGTAGGGGATGAGGAGGATAGGAAGAGTCTGCAAAAGGATATAGATAAGCTAGGTGAGTGGGCAACAACTTGGCAGATGAAATTTAATACTAATAAATGTGAAGTCATTCACTTTGGGGAAAAAAATGATAGGGCAAGTTATTTTCTAAATGAGGTGGAGCTGCGTTGTAATGCAACGCAAAGGGATCTAGGGGTAGTAGTACATGAATCACTAAAAGTTAGTATGCAGGTGCAGCAAGCAATCAGGAAGGCCAATGGAGTTTTGGCCTTTATTGCTAGGGGGATTGAGTATAAAAACACGGAGGTCTTGCTGCAGCTGTACACAGTATTAGTGAGACCACATTTGGAATACTGTGTACAGTTCTGGGGTCCATACTTAAGAAAGGATGTACTGGCCCTGGAGGCAGTGCAGCGAAGGTTTACAAGATTAATTCCTGCAATGAGGGGATTGACATATGAGGAAAGGTTAAGTAGGCTGGAACTCTACTCTTTGGAGTTTAGAAGAATGAGAGGCGATCTCATTGAAACATATAAGATCGTGAGGGGCCTTGATTGGGTGGATGCACCGAGGATGTTCCCAATGATCGGGGAAACTAGAACTAGGGGACATAGTTGTAGAATAAGAGGGGGCTCTTTTAAAACTGAGATGAGGAAGAACTTCTTCACCCAGAGGGTGGTTAATTTATGGAATTCACTGCCCCAGGGAGCAGTGGAAGCAGAAACATTAAATATATTTAAGTCTAAAATAGATGTTTTTTTAGCTGCCAAGGGGATAAGGGGCTACGGGGAGAGGGCAGGGATATGGACCTAGGTATGGTTAGTATAGTAAGACCTGAGTGATCTCCTGGACAAGTGTCGATCGCCTGGATTGGGGTCGGAGAGGAATTTCCCGGATTTTTTTCCCGAATTGGACCTGGGTTTTTATCCGTTTTTTTGCCTCCCCCAGGAGATCACGCGGTTCTTGGGGTGGAGAGGGGTGATAGCGATATAAAGGGGAGGGTAGTGTCTTGTGTTCTGTGTCTTGTGTCTACTGTTTGTGGGTAAGGGTGTCTGTTTAGTGTTCAGCCATGAGCGAATGGCGGTGCGGGCTCGATGGGCCTGGTGGTCTACTCTCGCACCTACTTTCTATGTTTCTATGTTTTTAATCAATTAAACTAGAAAGAATGACCGGTGGATCCGTTTCTTTTATCTTCTGCGTACGATCACTCCTCCGTGCTTGTGTAGTAACGGCAGTGGAAAGCTGAAGCTTGGAATAGTTTGAAATTGCCATTAAAGAAGGAACTACCTAAGATAGACACAAAATGCTGGTGTAACTCAGCAGGTCAGGCAGATAGATGACATTTTGGGTAAGGGTTCTGACCTGAAACACCACCTATTATATTTCTCCAGATATGTAGCCTGACCCACAGAGTTACACCAGCATTTTGTGTCTACCTTCGAAATTAATATCTTGTTCATGGGATAATATTATTTCTGGTGTGTTACAATAAGTGATTGGACAGAGATAGAGTTTTAACAGAAAATCTTACTGATGGTGGTACCGTCAAATTGGACTTGCCACATAATCACAATTTTTACTTGTCTTGGGTTCCACTTGCTGTGAATTTTCACTTCTAGTCTTTAGAACTTGCAGAACAAGTGAAACTGCTTCACTTTCTCAAGTGTCAGTTGCCATCCTGTATGAAGGCTTGAAATGTAGGTCATACATACCAAGTAGGTATGCTTGAATTCTCTCATCCTGATCTGTAAAGAGAAAATCTGGACATTATACCTGTTTGTCAGTAACTTCAGCCTGACCACTCATTTAGTAACTGCTCCCACTGGCTGCACATGACAACGTTGCAGCTCTCAAAATTCTCCGACAGTGGTAGATTAAAATATCCTAGGTCCTCACAATAGAATCATCAGTAGTCTGTGGGATTTGCTGACTTGCCAACACACCGTATCTAACCCTAGCATCAGCACTGCTTCTCTATTTTGTGTCTTCTCCAGGGTATTGGCAATATCCATTCCCTCTGGAAATCTCTTCACTAGTTCCACTCACAAGATAAATGAGGGCTCTCGGGTGGCATAATAGCGCAGCAGTAGAGTTGCTGCCTTACAGCGCCAGAGACCTGCTTCAATCCTGGCTATGGATGCTGTATGTACAGAGTTTGTACATTCTCCCTGTGACCATGTGGGTTTCCTCCGGGTGCTCCGGTTTTCTTCCACCACCCAAAAACTTTCAAGGTCTGTAGGTTAATTGGCATCTGTAAATTGTTCCTCGCGTGTAGGATAGAACTAGTGTATGGGTGATCGATGGTCAGCGTGGACTCAGTGGGCTGAAGGGCCTGTTTCCACGCTGTATCTTTAAACTAAACTAAAAGCTCTCATTATCCTTTTGAGAGTCCTGATGTATCCAACACCTATGACACATAACATCACAGTTTATGCTGCTGTCTCACGCCTCTGGAGTTCAAACTTGACCTCGGACGATCTTTGTGCTGAGTTCACGCATTCTCTCCAGTTCCCACTCCACATTGAACGGTAGGTTGAATGACTTTTATAAATTACCCCTTGATTTATATTAATGGCAAAATAAAAATTAAAGGAGTTGATAAGCATGAGGGAGAAAATAGACTGAATTAATACAGGGAAAGGTAGTGGCAGTGGTGGGGTTGGGGGTGGGGGGGGAATAAATATCACCAATATCTTGTCCTCGACCAGCAATATCAAAGTCATGGCCAAGAAAGCACGCCGACGCCTCTACTTTCTTAGAAAGATTAGGAAGTTCGCCATGTCCCCAACAACTCCCATCAACTTCTACAGATGCGCCGTAGAAAGCATTTTTTTGGGATGCAATACAGCATGGTTTGGGAACAGCTCTATCCAGGACCGCAAGAAATTGCAGAGAAATGTGGAGCATCTCGCAGCCCAGACCATCACGCAAACCAACCTCCCTTTCATTAACTCAATTTATGCCTCACGCTGCCTCGGCCAGGCCAGCAGCATAAATCAAGGACGAGTCGAACCCTGGACACTCCCTCTCTCCCCTCTCCCATCAGGCAACAGGGACAGAAGTGTGAAAATGCACACCACCAGATTCAGGGAGAGTTTCTTCCCAGTTGTTATCAGGCAACTGAAACATCCTATCACCAACTAGAGCGTGGTCCCGACCTACACTCTACCTCATTGCAGACCCACGGACTATCTTTAATCAGACTTTATCAACATGTTAAGCACCAGCACGTCATTTTACATTCCTCTCCTCCCAAAACCCTCTCCCCTCCTGAAAGACCACTGCGAGTTTAGTTTAGTTTAATTTAATTTAATTTAGAGAGACACCATGGCAACAGGCCTTTCGGCCCACTGAGTCCACGCCGACCATCGATCATCTGTTCACACTACTTGCATGTTATCGCACTCTCTCACTTACTCCCTACATATTAGAGGCAATTTTCCTTTGCAGAGGCCAATTAACCTATAAACCTCCACTGTCTTTGGGATGTGGGAGGAAAACAGGGAAAACCCAAATGGTCACAGGGAGAACATGCAAACTCCACACAGACAGCACCTATAAATTACAAATTAAGTAATATATACAATGTCATTCAAATAGATCTCTTAAAGAGAATAAAAGGATGACGTTTATGGTTTTAAGATTGAAAAATAGTATGGACATCTTCAGTTGCAGACTCTGTGCTGGGAGGTTATACGGAGAAAGTTGAACAAAAGTACAGGTGTATATCGGCTTGTCAGACAGCATCACTGGAGGACATGGATAGAGGACTTTATGGGTTGGGACTCTTCTACAGACTAAAAAAGATTACAGCATTTGCAGTCCCTTGTGTCTCGCTAATAAAGAGATAGCATGAGTAAACCATATATTTATCTCTGCTCACAGCCTTATCTTTCCTCTTCACATCCTTTCCAGATCTCTCCGACTAACTTCTGTTTGATCACCAGTTAACTTAGAAATAAATGAAAGGAATTTACATCCACAATTTTCATTGTTGTTAAATTTAATCAAGAACAAATTGATAAAAGGCTGAATATAAGGGGCAGCTTTATTTTCTGTTTCAAGGTATTACAAGGAATAAAAAAGATTTAGATAGTACCTTTTGATAAAAAAACATAATGCATGTTAATTGCCACTCCAAGGCATAGTAATGCAACATGGCAACAGAAGCTGAATTTGTCAGTAAAATAATTTTCCATTGCAAGCAAAACAGTAGGGAATTCTACTTCCCATGCACAAGTAAGTTATATTTGCAAAAGGTGACGAGTCTTCAGAAGCTTAATGCCACATCCATAACTTCATGGCTTAACCTTATGGAGTGCTTCTGATCAAGAAATCCATTCAGAATTCACTCATCTCAATACTAACAGGCATTTTGGAATTTTTCCTCAACTGGAACCCTCCTGTGACTGCAAGATTAAAGCATTGGACAGGAGCAGGATAGCTGACAAACACATTTGCCAGCAGAGTATCCTCACAGGTCTCTGTGAAAGTTGTTCCCTTGGAAGAATTTTGTGAACTATTTCCCTGGGAGGCTTAGAGAGAGATTTTGTGAAATCAGTTCTGACTTTGTTCATATTGCTTTTTAGTTTCACTGCTGTGCATTGTTCTACGTTGCCCATTACACTTTGCGTTTCTCCACAGAAATGTCAAATGTAGCTCCGTCAGTTAGATCCCAAACAGCCAGAGCAGGATTTTAACACACAATGAGAGAAGTATTGGCAGGGGCAGGCTCCTTGATGCCTTCTTTTGGCTTTGACTAAGGGAGGAGATCATGATGGGGTTCCAACAAGCAGAGGCTGTGTTAGTCTGACTTGTCTGCGGAGGTTCAAACAAACACAACAGGTGATGGGAGATTGGCACAAAGTGCTGGAATAACTCAGCAGATCAGGCAGCATCCCTGGAGAACGTGTACAGGTGACGTTTAGTGTTGAGAACCTTCTTCAGATGATGGGAGATATTGACAGTGTCCTAATACAACAGGGTGTGGAGCATGCAAAGCCTATAAAACTGAGCACCACTCTCAATGCTTTTATGTTTCAGGATCTTTCCAAAGTTATGCCGAAGACATAGGATAATGAAGTTGGTCACTCACAAAAGCATCTGGAATGATGGCTTCATCAACTTTTGGGCCTGTGGCTGCAGATGGCTTCCATTTTAGTCTACGTAATAAGGTGCACTCGTGACTCTTACGTCACCCCAAAATCACCCGGTGTTCAATTATCATAAATGTGATGTGATTGTATATAATCATGTAAATGTCTTGCTGTAAGAAGCTGCAGAGTCCTCATCACTTTTATTTGATGACGTGGCTGTCATGTGAAGCGAGCTACTTGCTCTTTGAAAAGCAACACCATGCAGATGTTAAAATTTGGCAATAAAAAATGGACAAAACTGGAGATACTCAGCAGGTTAGGTAGCCTGTGTGGAGTGGGAAAGAAAGTTGATGTTTCATCCTTGCATAGTTTAGTTTAGTTTAGAGATATGGGGTGGAAACAGGCCATTCGGTCCACTGAGTCCATGCCGACCAACCTGTACACTAGTTCCATACTACACCTGAGGGACAATTTACAGAAGCCAATTAACCTGCAAACCTGCACCTCTTTGGAATGTGGGAGGAAACCGGAGCACCTGGAGAAAACCTACATGGTCACACAGAGAACGTACAGACTACATACAGACAGCATCCATAGTCAGGGTTGAACCCGGGTCTCCGGTGATGTAAGGCAGTGACCCTAGCACTGTGCCACTGTGCACCCTTGCTATTATTGTTAGTGATAGGGACAGGGAGGAAATAAATAATTGTGTTTGCCCGTCTGGCAGAAGAGCTCAATAGTAGACACACAACTAATTCTAAAACAAAATAAGTCAAGGAAAACAGTGAAAGGCGCTGTGCAAGAAATTGCATACACTGCTGAATGCAAGGGAATGGCACAGTGGCATCTCGGTAGATCTACTGCCTTACCTCGCTAGAAACCTGGGTTTAATCCTGACTACGGGTGCTTGTTTGTACGGAGATTGTACATTCTCCCCATGACCTGCGTGGGTTTTTTCCGAGATCTTCGGTTTCCTGCCACACTCCAAAGACGCACAGGTTAGTGGGTTAATTGGCTTGGTTATCAATGTAAAACTGTTCCTAGTGTATGGTACACAAAAATGCTGGAGAAACTCAGCGGGTGCAGCAGCATCTATGGAGCGAAGGAAATAGGCAACGTTTCGGGCCGAAACCCTTCTTCAGACTGAAGGGGGGTGTGGAGAAGAAAGGAAAAAGGCGGAGGAGGAGCCCGAGGGCTGAGGGATGGGAGGAGACAGCAAGGGCTAACAAAATTGGGAGAATTCAATGTTCATGCCTTCAGGATGCAGACTCCCCATATGAGGTGCTGTTCCTCCAATTTCCGGTGTTGCTCGCTCTGGCCATGGAGGAGACCCAGGACAGAGAGGTCGGATACGGAATGAGAGGGGGAGTTGAAGTGCTGAGCCACCGGGAGGTCAGGTTGGTTATTGCGGACCGAGCGGAGGTGTTCGGCGAAACGATCGCCAAGCCTCTGCTTGGTCTCACTGATGTAGATCAGCTGACATCTAGAGCAGCGGATGCAATAGATGAGGTTGGAGGAGATGCAGGTGAACCTCTGTCGCACCTGGAACGACTGCTTGGGTCCTTGAATGGAGTCGAGGAGGGAGGTGAAGGGACAGGTGTTGCATCTCTTGCGGTTGCAAGGGAAAGTGCGCGGGGAGGGGGTGGTGCGGGAGGGAAGGGAAGAATTGACAAGGGAGTTACGGAGGGAGCGGTCTTTGCGGAAGGCAGACATGGTGGGAGATGGGAAGATGTGGCGAGTGGTGGGGTCAAACTGCCCCCCCCCCCCCCCCTCTGTGATCCCCCCTGCCCTCCAACTCTCCTCCCATCCCTCAGCCCTCGGGCTCCTCCTCCGCCTTTTTCCTTTCTTCTCCCCACGCCCCTTCAGTCTGAAGAAGGGTTTTGGCCCGAAACGTTGCCTATTTCCTTCGCTCCATAGATGCTGCTGCATCCGCTGAGTTTCTCCAGCATTTTTGTGTACCTTCGATTTTCCAGCATCTGCAGTTCCTTCTTAAACACACTGTCCCTAGTGTATGTTGGGTAGTGTTAATGGGGATCACAGGTCGGTGAGGACTTGGTGGGCCGAAAGGCCTGTTTCTGCATTGTATCTCTAAACTAAACTAAACTAAACTAAACAAAAATTAAGCTGTGAATACTGTGATATTGTGTGGACAATAAGGAGACTAGGCTGCAGTGCAAAGAGGCTTCATTGGCAGCTGAGGATTTGCAGCTTGGTTTGTGTATAATTAGATTCCTATATAGAGAGGTCAGTGATTTATTTGTGCCCAATAATCTCCTTGCTGGAACGTACTGTATCTCTGAAACTGCACGGTTATTGCATGCTGCATTGGGGATGTGGAAAAACAGAGTGGATATTTCAGTGGTGGAGCATTAAGAATGATGGGCCTCAGTTATATGTTAAGGGAGCAGACATTTAAAACTGAGATGGGTAGAAATTTCATCTCTCGGAGAAAAATCATTCTCTCAGGAATTCTCTGCTCCAGTGGACGATGGAAGCTGGATCATGAGATGTGTTTGAGGTTCGATTGTTCAATGGTTCCTTTATTGCCATGTGTACCAAGGTGCATTGAGATTATTTTTTTGTATGCAGATCAGTGAGATCAAGTCTATTCTGCCATTCAATCATGGCTGACCCATCTTTCCCTCTCAACCCCACTCTTCTGCCTTCTCCCCATAAGGTGGGCGGCGCGACTCTCGTCAGCAGCGGCCTCTGCAGTCCGTCTGTCTTTTTATTATTTTTGTCTCGTTTTTATGTAGTTTTTTTTTTTTTTTTTTGTCGGGGTATGTGTGTGGGGGGGTGGGGACTTTAAATCTTTCCCCTGCACGGGAGACCCGACCTTTTCTTTGTCGGGTCTCCGTTGTCGTTGGGGCTGGGCAACGTGGAGCGGCCTCCAGCAGGAACGACCTGGGGCTCCAGTTGCGGAGCTGCGGGCTACTCACCGTCACGGGGCTGGACGAGTCCGGAGCGGGTGGAGCTGTGGTGGAAACAATCGCTGCTGCAACCCGACCCCCGGAGATTCGGAGGCTACAACCGCGGATCTGGCGGACGGCAACACCGGAAGCCCGCGGTCCCTGGGGGGAGACCGCTTTTCGGGGCTTCCGCAGCGGCGACTTCTCCCGCCCGAGTTGTGGGGTTGAAGAGCACCTGGAGCGGGGCTTTACATCATCCCCCCGCACGGCTTGGAGTGGCCGCGGTCCTTTGCGAGCGCACGCCGGGGCTCTAACACCAAGACCCGGTGCGCGACCTTGCATTAAGTGGCGTGGCTTCAATGGCCGCGGGATAATCACCATCGCTCGCCGGGGGCTTTGACTTTGACTCTGACATCGGGGGGGGGGGGAGTGCAGTGGAGAGATACGTTTTTTTGCCTTCCATCACAGCGCTGTGATGGATGTATGTGTAAATTGTGTTGTGTCTCGGGTCTTCTTCGTTTTGTAATGTATGGCTGCAGAAACGATATTTCGTTTGGACCTCAAGGGGTCCAAATGACAAATTTGTCCAAATGACAAATAAATAATAATTAATTAACCCCTGACACCCGTACAAATCAAGAATCTGTCAATCTCTGCCATGAAAATATCCACTGACTTGGCCTCCACAGCTGTCATAAGGCCATAAGGACATAAGTGATAGGAGCAGAATTAGGCCATTCAGCCCATCAAGTCTACTCCACCATTCAATCATGGCTTATCTACCTCTCCCTCCTAACCCTATTCTCCTGACGTCTCCCCATAACCCCTGACACCCGTACTAATTACACAGATTTGTCACTTTGTGGCTAAAGATAGATGACTATGTGATGAAAGGATGCAAACTAACTGATTGCATTTTTATTGGATTTGACATCTGACGCTACAACTTCCAAAGAAAGCAGGTGACCAAGAACTATGCCCTGAGTCAGCAACAAAATGTGATGCAATAGTAATCAATGGTCATCTGCAACCCCCAAAGGTTTGGCCCAGAAACATGGACAACATCACAATGTGACTGCAAGAAACACAAGTCACTCCTATAGATATACTTAGTCATTCTTCATTTCGCTGTTCTGTTTGTAGTATCTAACCTCTAATGGCATTGGAAAAGTGAACGCATAGCCAGAGCTTGCAAAACAAAATGCAAGACATTGTTTCGAGTGCAGTATCAGGATGGGAGGAATAAACTTCTCAAAAGTAAGCACCAGAAGTGAATCCATAAAATATTAAAAGCACCGCAGGTGATATTGAATTCACTTTGTATAGTATACATGTTACAAGCAGCTGTAGTGTGAGATGACAGGGTTTTCAGGTCAGTCATTATTAACAGAAGCACCAGTGGAGGTGCAGATCAATAGAATAAAGGACATTAATGGGAAGGGTACATATGACATGTAAGTCGATCAACTACCTTTAACAAGGAACATGGTAAGTCTTAGGACAGGTTTTGAAAGCCTTGGCATGGATACAGTGCATGTGTATGTTATGGAGGCCAGATTGTTGAAGTGTACCACACCGGGCACTCAGCAGTAAAAGGCAATGATTGATCAATAAGACTGAACATTGATTGATTCTTCATCTAGATTACTCTTTGTGAAAGTTTGATTCTTACACAGGAATTAACGGCCAGGATCTTCTGGTAATGGCGAATGAGATTGCTTAAGCCATAAAATCGTACAGCACTGAAACAGGCCCTTCGGCCCAACTTGTCCATGCTGACCAAGATCCCCATATATGCTTGTCCCATTTAACCCATATTTTTGTACAATAACAACATGTAAACGACAGACACAAAAAGCTGGAGTAACTCAGCAGGTCAGAAAACATCTGAAGGGTCTCGACCCGAAACGTCACCTATTCCTTTTCACCAGAGATGCTGTCTGACTTACTCCAGCTTTTTGTGTCTATTTTCGGTTTAAACCAGCAACTGCAGTTTCTTTCTAAACATTTAAAAGATATTTGGACAGATAAATGAATAGGAAAGGTCAAGAGGGATATGGGTCTAATTCGCGTAAATGGGATTAGCATTGATGGAGTATTTGAGTCGGCGTGGATGGGTTAGGCCGAAGGGCATGTTGATTCTATGATTATATGAACTGATGTGCAGGAGGTAGGACTTGCTAGTGCCTCCTTGTCTGCTGGTGCAGCCTCCGCGTGAGTGGATTGCTTCTCTGTGTTCTATTGCCATCCTCCTGCTGCACAAACGCTGATTAAAGTGTGAGCAACTTGTGTTAGATAAATGGCATTAATTAGAGCTGAGAAGGTCGTACTGCGCAAATGATTCTTTATCACTCACTGCCGACTTGAGGGAGTGCTGTATGTGGATTTGGACGTGATAGATTACTGCCTGCAAGTGACTGGAAGGTACCCATCGCCCTTTCTCAGACACTTAGTTTTCTCTTGAGCCTTCTCATCTGATGTCAATAAGCTGATGGCTGGATGGTCGTTACCACCTCTTTGTCTCTCTCTGATCTTCTTTCGTCCAAAAGCCTGAGCTAACAATTCAGCACCGTGAATCCAAATCCCAGGGCAGTGTTGGAGAGCAAGACAGAGATGAATATACTTATAAGGTGCGAGGAGTGATGTGTTGTAATTAAGGAGCTTTATTGAGAAGGTTGCAATCAAAGATATATCAGTGTATTGGTGAATAACTTCCTGTCTTCCCTTTATCTAACCTGAGGAAGTCATTAAACCATTAGTGGCGAATGTCCAGGAAAGAGTGACCGCATTCCTCTACTGACTTCTATGGCAACCGCTTTGTCTTACTGATAGCTTCATCTTCCCACCATTATAGAAGAGCATTTCCTTGTTAACCCCTATAGTCCTCACAACAAGCCTATGTGGCTTTACCCATCGCAGCCTGCCTTGTCAATGGATTCTGTGGATGCCAATTGACTCAAGATTCATCATGGAGTTAATCAGCTTAGATGACCAGGGTGCCAGGGGTTATGGGGAGAAGGCAGGAAAATGGGGTGAAAAGGAAGGGATAGATCACCCATGATTGAATGGCGGAGTAGACTTGATGGGCTGAGTGGCCTAATTCTGCTCCTATCACCTATGAATTTATAAATGTATAACATTTGATACCTACTTAGCTTAATTCAGGAACGTTGAAATTAATAAAATACTAATGAGTTGATTGATAATGGGTGCAATATAGAACATTTCAGGTCCGCCATTCCCTAGCTTACCCCCTCCCCTTGCCATTCCGTCGAGCTGTTATAATCCTGGTCATTGTTTTCCTCTTGGTCGTAACAAGAGCATGTGAAGTAAAAGGTAAACCAAAAGTCAGACAGCAGTTCTTTTAATAATTACAATCAAACCCAAACAGATTTATTTAAGCAAACAGATAAATATATTTTGCCTCCGGCAGGGAAATCAGAAAAGGATAATAAGATTTAGAGAGCCTTCGGATGATCCGTAAGAATTGGATTGCTCAGTACTGATGCTTCGTATTGCTATGATGATTGTACTTGACCTTCACCTCAGCTGAAAGATTGAAAGATTGAATCTATAGCTTGTAACCCCTTCTTTTTACCAGAGCTGCTTTTTGGCATTCTGCAGAGAGAGAGAGAGAGAGAGAGAGAGAGAGAGTATCAGCTCTGTTGCAGATCAACTAAGTATTTTCATAAAGCAACAAAAGCAGAATAAAACCTTGGAGATACCCTGGGCTCAGTTCATCTATTTACAGTATTAGCAGCAGAGCCGCTTACAAAATGTAAAACATTTCAGCAAAGCCCAATCCAATTGGAACTGGGGTTTCTTACTTGTTCATGTTCAGGGAAGCAGCGACCTATAATAAAATTCCAAATGCTATGTGACATGGTTAACTAACTCAGCTTAGATCTGCAATTGAAACGACTCTCTCTTTCTTCTCAATGGAAATTTGGCAGTGTTGTTTGTGCAAAGGATATCACAATCCAGCAGCTTTAATCTAAACCTGAATCGCAAGGAGATTGCACTTTGCAGGTAAAGGCAAAAGACAGTGAAGGTGATCCATTGATGGAGGAAGAAGATAGACACAAAATGCTGGAGTAATTCAGCAGGTCAGGCAGCATCTCTGGAGAAAAGGAATAAGTGATGTTTCGGGCCGGAACTTTTCTATGAGCTGGATTGTGGATAGCAGTTACCAAGACTTCTGACCGGGGAATTTAATGTTTTTTTTGCGCATTGCATGATTATATTTACGTTGAAGGTTGAGCATGCAGTGCATGTGTTGCATGGGTTGCCATTTGAGTTCCGGGTCCTCTGTGCTTCACCTCACATGTGCATGGAGACTGCTGGGTGTGCGTGCTGGTGTCAAGCAGCATGCAACACTTGTTTTAACAGTAGCTTCCAGATTCAGCTGCACCTGCAAGGCTGAGGGGTCACTGGTGCAGAAGCAAGACTTCACAAAACCTAAAATCTAGTCCTTAAAGGGGAACTGCTTGACCTGGTCCATCACCAAGGGGTATGAAGATAACCCTCCCTTTCACACTTACCATCACCCTCCTCAAACAACTGACAAATCTCAGCACGGTGATGCAGCAGTAGAGTTGCAGCCTTACAGTGCCAGAGACCCGGGTTTGATCCTGACTGCTGGTGCTTGTCTGTATGGAGTTTGTATGTTCTCCCTTTCACCTGCGTGGATTTTCTCCGAGATCTCCGGTTTTCTCCCCCTAAGACATACAAGTTTGTAGGCTAATTGGCTTGGAATAATTGGTCAATTGTACCAATTGTAAACAGAATTAAGGGATATGGGGAGAAAGCAGGAAGCTGATTTTGAACGATCAGCCATTAAATGGCGGTGCTGGCTTGAATGGCCGAATGGCCTACTCCTGCACCTATTTTCTATGTTTCTATGTACCTAGCGTGTGTAGGATTGTGTTAGTGTGCAGGGAACTTGGTGGGCCGAAGGGCCTGTTTCTGTGCTGTATCTCTAAAGAGCCTGTCCCACTTGCAGGTGGCGTGCAAAGATTTTGTGAATCCCAAAATCCTGGGGTGCCGCTCGCGACCGCGTGTCACTGCCTACGTCACCACGCCTCACCACGCGCCATGCGTGCGTAATGATGTCACGTAAATGACGGGCAAATGACGCCCAAGTGGGACAGGCCCTGAAACAAAACTAAACTGAAATGTAAAGTGAGGGAGGGCAAGTGTTAAAAACAGGAGGTTTAAGCAAAGGCTGCAACCAGGTTTAATGACACCTCATTGAAATGATGTTTTCAGGAGGGGCGTGTGCTTTTCTCTGCATACGAGAGAAATAAATCTACTGCTGCCAACAAGGGGGTGTAACCAGTGGTGCTTGGAGAGATGAGCAACAGAAGCACTGTGCCAAGTTGGCAAGCAGGAAACGCTTATGTGGCTAAACCATGTCAAGAAAAATGAAGATAGACACAAAAAGCTGGAGTAACTCATTCGGGACAGGCAGCACTTCTGGAGAGAAGGCATGAGTGACATTTCGGGTCGAGACCCTTCTTCAAGAAAACTGAATCCATTTACAGCCGCATCCCATGTATTAGGTTCTTCTGTCATTCCATTTTACATCCCTCTCACCTGACTCATTCTGAAGAAGGGTTTTGACCCAAAATGTCACCTATTCCTTCTCTCCAGAGATGCTGCCTGACCCGCTGAGTTACTCCAGCAGTTTGTGTCTATCTTGGATGTAAACCAGCATCTGTAGTTCCTTCCTACACATTTGATCATTTTGTTTGTTGGTCTTGCACTGGCAGTCTCACTTGCACGTGACCAGCAAGAGACTGCAAGGGGCAGCACAGTGGTGCAGCGGTAGAGTTGCTACCTTTTAGCAGGTTCAATATTGAACACAGGTGCCGTCTGTATGGAGTTTATACGTTCTCCCTGTGACCGTTGGGGTTTTCCCCGGGTGCTCTGGTTTCTTCCCACACTCCAATGACATACAAATGTGTGGGTTTATAGGTTAATTATAGGCTTCTGTAAATTGTAAGTTGCCTCGAGGATAGTGCTAGTGTATGGGGTTGCTAATCGTCACAGACTCGATGGGCCAAAGGGCCTATTTTCACACTGTAACTCTAAAGTCTAAAATAAAGACTGGCCAATGCCCGATTTTTGGAGTTAAAGATGTTCTACTTGAAACTAATTTTTGACACTTGCACAGGAAGTCCAATTGGGTCATGTTGCCACTCAGGTTCATGAAGTGAATGCCTTTTGGGTGCGTGGCTAGGGAGAGAGAAAAATCAAAAGTGGATACTGAACCCCCCCATGGGCAGGAAGGGGGGTTCACTGGGACTGGATCCCATTGGGATGTTTATGAGTTCAGAGGGATATTGCAGAATGAGAGGGGAGCAGCACGGGAAACGATCTGAGAGTGGGGAACTGCTGGGAACAGTGGAGAAGGGGTGGGAACAGGAATAAAGGAATGCCAAGGATAATGGTATGTAATTTATTTACCGATAAGCGCAGGTCAGACATGCTGTCCTGAAGTGCACAACAATGAGGAACACTTAATTCTGTAGGAACACCTCCAGAACAGGAGTTTAGATGGATGAAGGGGACCTCTTGAAACTTACTGAATGGTGAAAGGCCTAGATAGATTGGATGTGGAGAGGATGTTTCCACTAGTTGGAGAGTCCAGGACCAGAGGCCATAGAATGTGGCAAAAGGAGATAAGAAGGAATTTCTTTAGTCAGAGGGTGGTGAATCTGTGGAATTCATTACCACAGAAGGCTGTGGAGGCCGTCAATGGATATTTTTAAGGCAGAGATTGACAGAATCTGGATTAGTAAGGGGGTTAGGGGTTATGGGGAGAAGGCTGGAGAATGGGGTTGAGAGGGAATGATAGATCAGTCATGATTGAATGGCAGAGTAGATTTGATGGGCCAAATGGCTTAATTCTGCTCCTGGACACTTCATTCATTCTCTCCAGAGATGCTGCCTGTCCCGCTTGCTCCAGCATTTTGTGTCTATCTTTGATTTTATCTATGTTAACTATCAAAGTGCTTTACAACGATAAATGCAAGTTTTGCACAGCAGAGAAATGCTAAGGCACGGTCTCAAATGGATCAGAATGACAGACCTCTGTGAATTCTTTAATTATAAAACTAAATGCTAAAGAAATCAATTGATAAACAAACAGACAATGGAAGACATAACAATAGCTGTCAGGGAAAATTCTCTGGCATTTGGTTTGATTGATTCAGCAGTTCCTGTGTTAGGAACAATACAATTCACTTGATATTTTGTAATTCCCCTGGTATTGACTTCTGAGTGTAGCTTGAAAATATTTCAATTTGCCACACCATATCAATATTTTCAACATACCTGTAACTGCTGAATTGAAACAGACCTGCTAATAGACAGTGACAACACATGCAGTAAGCCAGCACAATACTGCCTATTGAAATATAATAGTTGGAGAGGTTGGTTCAAAGCCAGTAAGCCAAATTTTGGTTCCTTTGCAATCCAAAAATGGTGCTTAAAATGCAATTTAAATTGTGCAGCTTGGGGTACACTTAAAGATGTTGCTAACATGAATTGAAATTATCATTAATGTAAAACCTTTCATGAACTATAAGGCAACACAATAGAATAGAACTGGTCCACCTTTCTTTCAAATACAATAATTCCTGAGTATTTAAGAATGCTAGATTCGATTCGAGGGGCGCTGTCCTGTACGGCTGCCAGTCCTGCAGCTGTCTGTTTTTTTTCCACTTCTTTTTTATTATTGTTAGTACGTTAGGTTGGGGGTCTAATCTTTTTATGTGTGGGGGATGGGGAGGGGGAAACTGCTTTTTCAAGTCCCTACCTAGTCGGAGAGGCTGCCTTCCTCCGAGCAGCAACGTCGACCCTTCCTCGCGGCCTACCAGCGGTGCCTGGAGCGCCGATTCCTGAGGGGACCTGCCCAGAACCTCAGCTTCGGCGGCGGCACAGCGCTGGAGCGTTATCCCGGAGCGGGCGATGCCTTGCCTGGGTCGCCGCGCTGGAACTCCGGTATGCTGGAATCTGCCGATTGAACATCGCGGAGCTGCAAGTCTGTGGAGCGGCCAGCCGCGAGCGGCGGTGCTGAACTTTACATCGGGTGCCGAGGATCTCTTGCCGAGATCGCCGTGGTGGAGCTCCGTCCAGCGCGGCCTGTTGGCTTGGAAGCCGCGGTCTCCGGTAAGGAAACGGCCGTTCCAGGCACCCCAAGCCGCAGAGAGGGTTCTCCCAATGCCGGAGCACCATCACCCGGCGAGAGGGCCTGAAACATCGGGCCTCCGTAGCGGCGACTGTGGAGGCCTCAATAGGCCCGACCATGGGTGGACATGAGGATGGGGACTGGACTTTGTGCCTTCCCCCACAGTGGGAACCATTGTGGGGGGATGTTTTTATGTTTTAATGTTAAACTTCTTCTTTAATGCTATGTTGTATTTTTATTAGTGTGCTGCAAGGACATCTGAATTTCCCCTGAAAAGGGGATTAATAAAGTATTTATTATTATTATTATTAGATTTATTAATACTGTTGAAAAAGTGCCAGAGGCAAAAATATTTTTATTATAGCAAAAGGATTTATCCATAGCAAAAGGGTTTGAGTATAGGAGCAGGGAGGTTCTAATGCAGTTGTACAGGGTCTTGGTGAGACCACACCTGGAGTATTGCGTACAGTTTTGGTCTCCAAATCTGAGGAAAGACATTCTTGCCATAGAGGGAGTACAGAGAAGGTTCACCAGATTGATTCCTGGGATGTCAGGACTTTCATATGAAGAAAGACTGGATAGACTCGGCTTGTACTCGCCAGAATTTAGAAGATTGAGGGGGGATCTTATAGAAACTTACAAAATTCTTTAGGGGTTGGACAGGCTAGATGCAGGAAGATTGTTCCCGATGTTGGGGAAGTCCAGGACAAGGGGGTCACAGTTTAAGGATTAAGGGGAAATCCTTTAGGACCGAGATGAGAAAAACATTTTTCACACAGAGAGTGGTGAATCTCTGGAACTCTCTGCCACAGAAGGTAGTTGAGGCCAGTTCATTGGCTATATTTAAGAGGGAGTTAGATGTGGCCCTTGTGGCTAAAGGGATCAGGGGGTATGGGGAGAAGGCAGGTACAGGATACTGAGTTGGATGATCAGCCATGATCATATTGAATGGCGGTGCAGGCTCGAAGGGCCAAATGGCCTACTCCTGCACCTATTTTCTATGTTTCTATGTTTCTATATGCCCGGTCCTTTATTTGTAAGTAATTTGAATTAAGAATCACTGAACATGTTTAAAAATGTATACTAGACCATTTATTAATTGGTGTACATATTCTCTCAGTACTTTATATTTGTTATTATATATATAAAACACTTCCAATCTGCTTGCCTGTTATACAGCCATATAAATGGAATGTGGTAATACTATAGATGAATACAATCAAGCCATACACCAGTGTAATAGGTAGAGCAAAGAGAAAAATACCAGAGTACAGTATATAGTTTTCAACATTATAGTGTTACAGATACAGAGAAAAAAATCCCACGTCTGCAATAAGGTAGGTTGGAAGATTGTGACTATATTGTCGCTTATGAAAGAACCATTCAGAAGGGAAGAAGATGTTCCTGAGTCAGGTCATAAATGCTTTTAAAATTTTGGATCTTCTGCCCGACGAGGGCAAGGAGAAGAGGGAATGACCGGGTTGAAGAGGTCCTTGACTATGTTGGCTGCCGTCTCAAGGTAGCATGAAATGTTGATGGAGTCAATGGTGGGTAGACTGGTTTGTTCATGTTCATGTGATAGGAGGAGAATTAGGCCATTCAGCCCCAAATAGTCTACTCTGCCATTCAATCATGGCTCATCTATCTCTCCCTCCTAACCCAATGTTCCTGCCTTCTCCCCATAGCCCATGGCACCCATACTAAGCTATCTATCTCTGCCTTAAAAATACCCATTGTCTCCACAGATTCACCACCCTCTGACTAAAGACATTCCTCATCTCCTTCCTGAAGGAAAGTCCTTTAATTCTGAGGCTATAACCTCTGGACTAGCACTATTTCCACTAGTGGAAACATCTTCTCCCATTCACTCTATCCAAGCCTTTCACTATTCAGAAAGTTTCAATGAGGGTCCCCCTCATCCTTCAAAACTCCAGTGAGAAGAGGCCCAGTGCCGTCAGACGCTCATCATATGCTATCCCACTCATTCCTGGGATCATTCTCGTAAACCTCCTCTGGACCCTCTCCAGCACCAGTACATCCTTCCTCAGATAAGGGGCCCCAAAATACAGCCTGACCAGCAATTTATAGAACCTCAGCGTTACATCCCTGTTTTGTATTCTAGTCTTCTTATGTGCTGGACTGGGCTACATCCACAACTCTCTGCCATTTCTTGTGGTCTTGGGTAGAGCTGCTCCCAAACCAAGCTGTAATAGTATGTTTCTTACAGTACATCAATAGATATTGGTAGGTATGTAGAGAGGAAATTGGAGTTGATGTGAAGATCATATCTGCCATGACCATAAATGACGTGATGTGAGGATGGATGTCCTACACCTACTCCTATTAGATTCTTAAGAACATAACAAAGTCCAGCTGCTCCTCGACCTACGATGGGGTTACGTTCCGATAAACCCATCGTAAACCGAAAATATCGCAAGTCTAAAAAAATGCATTTAATACATTGCGATCACATGACCAGAAGTGACGTGCGGCTCGCTGCCGTTGCCAAGCGGTTGCCGATTGTAAAGTCGAAATATCGCAAGTCGAAGCATCATAATAGTAGATGAATCCAAACCATGACAGAATAAGTGATCACACATATGGAAGGTAGATTTAGGAATGTGTTAGCAGTCTCTAAGTTACACAAAGAGGGTTCAAAACATGGGATAGATTTTGCGGTAGCATAGAAAAATCAAGACCTCCAGTTACCAGACAATCATATGATGTGATGAGATATGAGTGGAAACTATAGATACATTCTTTAATGGTGAAATAAGACAGCTCAATGATCTTACTCCAAAATATTAATCAAAATATCTGCTCATTCTGCCAAACCTGTGGTTTTGTATTAGCCTTTTTTCCAAATTATTGTTACATGTATAATAAGTCAGGGATTTTACAATAACATATATTACATAGAGGCGTAGGCATAGATAGGCAGACAGTCAGAAACTTAGGAACAATTAAATACTAGAGGGCAGAGCTTTAAGGTAAGAGTGGCACAGTTTAAGGAGATGTGGAAAACGTTTTTTTACACGGAGGGTGGTGAGTGCCTGGAATACACTGCTAGGGGTTGAATGAATGAATGAATGAATGACTAAATGCTTTATTGTCATATGTGACAAGTCACAGTGAAATTCTTTCTTTGTATACCCAAGGTATGCAAATTGTCGCCCATAATGAACGCTTACAAAGATATGCTAGTGGCATTTAGACGACTTTTAGATAGGCATATGGATATACAGGGAATGGAGTGATATCAGTTATATGCACGTGGATAAATGATAGTCTTGGCATTATGTTCTGTATAGACATTGTGGGCCGAAGGGCCTGTTGTTATGCTGTACTGTTCTATGTTCTATACATTTGATCGTGCTCCACTATTTACAATGAGTTCTAATTTGCCCACTTGCCCACGCAGACCAACTAGTTCCATTTGCCCGTGTTTGGCCAATATTATTCTAAACCTTTCCTATCCATGCACCAGTCCAAATCATTTTTAAATGTTGTGGTAGTAGCTGCCTCAACTACCTCCTCCGGCAGTTCATTCCATATACCCCCCACCCACTGTGTGAAAACGTTGCCCCTCAGGTTCCCATTAGATCTTCTTCCTCTCACCTTCAAACATGAAAGAATCATTTTGTTGCCTGTTCCATCATGGCAAATGTTTCCAGAGGACAGAGAAAATGCCTCATAGGTGTCCTCAGCACCTCGATAACCTATTTGGTGTCACCCTTGAGTATATTCTGGTCATGGCCAATAATTTAAAAAAAACTGGCAGTGAATAGGTTAAAATGAAAAAAGTAACATCAACACCATTTCATGGGAGTTCCTGGCCCAATACTGTTCAGGGTGCTGGACAAACCGTCAGTGAAGAATGGGATGCTGTGCATTGCATGCATATTTGAACCTCTCATTTGCAGAGTGGTTTATTTTGCTGTGGAACTTTTTAATTCAACGGAAAAGTGTCATTACAAAATTAGTTGTTGACTTTTTATCTCTTCTGCTGAAGCCGTTTGCAGAATCTTGCCCACGACAGACATAGAATTAAAACCAGTGATATTCTATTTAAACTGACAGTACTTCATACCTCATAAAAAATGTAAGCTTTCATAATAAAAGCTTATAATTTTCATATGCATTCATCAAAAAGACTATTCTGTGCTGCAAGAGCCAAGCAGAACTCCCTTCTAACAGAAGACATAATATATGCATCAATTTCTTCAAGGCTGTAAAATTAAACAAATCTAATTTAGTTTAAACGTGAGTCACATTGGCGTGCAGATGAAGATTTGTAAAGGTTATATGCTTCCTCTAATATGGCATAAAACATCTAATGTGCTGTAGGCAAAGGATTGCTCCCTTTTTGATCATTCCGTGCAGTTCCACTTATTGTGATTTAACTCAGGAAGACCGATTATCTTATGCAGTTTTAAAATGCACCTTCATTATTATTCTTAGAGAATTATACATTGATTTATTGCAAGTTAAAGAACCTTTAGCTGTTCCTCCACAGGTTGGTTGATGGAATCGTGGCAGAGTTGCTGCCTTGCAGCGCCAGGCACTTGGGTTCGATCCTGATCTTGGGTGCTGTCTGTGCACAGTTTGTGCGTTCTCCCCGTGACCACGTGGGTTTTCTTCGGGTGCTCCGGTTTTCTCCCACATTCCAAAGACGTGCAGGTGTGTAGGTTACTTGGCTTTGGTAAAAATTATAAAATTGTCCCTTGACATAGAGTCATACAGAGTGGAAACAGGCCCTTCAGCCCAACTTGCCGACATCGACATCGAGTTGGATGATCAGCCATGATCATATTGAATGCTAACCATCGTCTTTTGGCCCAACTTATCCATGCCGACCAAGATGCCTCATCTAACCTAGCCCTGTTTTCCCTTGCTTGCCCATATCCCTATTTACACAAATCTCTTCCGTACCCCTCAGAATACATTGTTACCTGTTAAACTAAATGGCCAGAAAATACATTGAAATGAAAGGGAACAACTAAGAAAATGAACATCAAAATACCTCTGGATGCAGACTGAATGTAAGTGGATATATTTCCTGAAGAAGGGTCTCGATCGAAAAACGTCACGTATTCCTTTTCTCCGGAGATACTGCCTGACCCGCTGAGTTTTTCCAACATTTTGTGTCTATCTTCAGTGTAAACCAGCATCTGCAGTTCCTTCGTACACAAATTGTTTTCATTCTTCTGTCATGCAACTAGGATTTCACACAGAGAATGGTGAATCTCTGGAATTCTCTGCCACAGAAGGTAGTTGAGGCCAGTTCATTGGCTATATTTAAGAGGGAGTTAGATGTGGCCCTTGTGGCTAAAGGGATCAGGGGGTATGGAGAGAAGGCAGGTACAGGATACTGAGTTGGATGATCAGCCATGATCATATTGAATGGCGGTGCAGGCTCGAAGGGCCGAATGACCTACTCCTGCATCTATTTTCTATGTTTCTATGATATAATTGATGTATTTTTTACATGTAAAATTTTCATTGTGCGCCAATTTACATAACCTTTATTTCAATTGTGGCTTAATGGGTAATACCCACGTATTTAAATAATAAGGTTATGTGCTCCAGCCTCGATTTAGAAAGAGAGCTATCAATCTCAAGTCAAAGTCAACAGTCAAGAGTGTTTAATTGTCATCTATATTACTAAAAGTCTGATCTTGACCACTTCCTGTTGTTCTGTATATTGATTTTAGAAAAAATGCTGCCACTTATGGCTGTGATTTTTGGCCATCTCACTCAGTCCCCCTCCGCTGTGCAGGACAAGAGGATTTTTCCCATCAATGAAAATTTAAAGAGTTATTAGTGTTTAAAAAATGTTGAGATTCTCTCTCCTGAAGGCCACGCTCCTTCCGGAGGGACTATAAAACCCGGAAGTGTTGAGTGCCTCAGTCAGTCTCTGCAAGATGGGGGAGCGAGAGGGTCACATCTCTCAGTCTGAGTTGTGAATAACACTGAACACATGTCTACTAAACGGTTGGTGTGGTTTTACTGACCTTGGGAGCCCTTAATGTGGTTTGAAAATGAAAACGTGGTGGTTTTGAAATGAGGCACAGCAAATGGTTGGTGGGGGTTGCTTTTGAAATGAGGCTCATGATTGAAAGTCTAAACTTGACAACTTCCTGTTTGCACTGTATATTGATTTTAGATAAAACGCTACCATTTACGGCTGCGATTTTTGGCCATCTTACTCAGTCCCCCTCCGCTCACCAGGTGCTGAGGATTCTTCCCATCAATGAAAAATAAATGTGTTATTAGTGTTTAAAATTTTTTGAGAATGTCTCTCCTGTCAATCACGCCATGAAGGCCACGCCTCATCCGGTGGGAGGGGGAGGGAATATAAAATGCAGGAGTGTGGATGTGGCTCAGTCTCTGCAAGATGGGGGAGGGAGAGGTCACGACTCTGTCTGAGCTGTGAATCAACTGAACACACAGAATGTCTACTGAACTGTGAGTGTATGAAACTGCACCTGAATCCGGTGGCCTTGCACCCTGCTTGAAGTGGTATGAAACTGCACTTGAATTCGGTGGCCTTGCACCCTGCTTGAAGTGGTAGGAAACTGCACCTGAATTTGGTGGCCTTGCACCCTGCTTGAAGTGGTATGAAACTGCATTTGAATTTGGTGGCCTTGCACCCTGCTTGAAGTGGTAAGAAACTGCACTTGAATTTGGTGGCCTTGCACCCTGCTTGAAATGGTAGGAAACTGTTTGAATTTGGTGGCCTTGCACCCGGCTTGAAATGGAATTTCAAGAAATAGCCATGAGTCAAATGCCAGCCCACCAGCCGTGAGTGAGCTGCCAGCACATCAGGCTTGAGTGACTGAGCTGCCGCCCCAAGAATCCATTTGGCCCACAATGTCCATACTAGTCCTCTGAAAACCAGTCCCTTCAACCCACAACACCCATACTAGCGCTCCAGAACCCCCCACTGGCCACCAATATTGGAATTGGTGGAGACATGGAATCATGTGTTGGGGGACCAGCCCTCCCGTGTGAACATGGGTTCCAACGGGTCCCACTTAGTCTAGTATGTACTACAACAGAACAATAACATTCTTACTTGTTGTACTTAACAGGCCTTTAAATGTAATAACACACATAATGTGTAATGATCAAAAATACAATAAATTAATAACTGTAATACTAGGTACCATAATGGTGCAAGTCTGTAGTGCAGCCATAGATACAGTCTATGGCAGATCATAATTGCTGAGGTTAGCGTTATGCAGTGTTATTCAAGAGCCTTGTGTCTTCTGAGAAGAAGCTGAGTGAGTGGTAAGTTTTTTGAAATTTTCACCTCTCCAGAGCTGTGGAGACTTGGTCACTTGGTTCATTTAAAGCATTCAATAGAATCCTGGATATTAAGGGAATCAGGAAACAGGCTCTTCGGCCCACCGAGTCCGCCCCCACCACCGATCCCCGTAACACTATCCTCCACATACTAGGGGCAATTTACACTTATACCAAGTATACAAACCCAAGCTAATTAACCCTCAAACCTGTACGTCTTTGGAGTGTGGAAAGAAACCGAAGATCTCGGAGAAAACCCACGCAGATCACGGGGAGAACTGTACAAACTCCGTACAGACAGCACCCGTAGTCGGGAATGAAGCTGGGTCTCCGACGCTGCAAGTGCTGTAAGGCAACAACTCTACCGCTGCTCCACCGTGCTATTGAGTAGTATTGAGGTAGAAGAGGGGGAAAAGAACATATCATTGGTCTTTTCGCTGATGATGTCATTATTTTTCTTGAACGACCAGATATATGTCTCCCAAATCTAATGAACCTATTTGAAACATATGGATACTACTCAGGGTATAAACTGAATATAACAAAAACACAAATTCGTTCATTCAATTATTCTCCATCCCAACAAATCAGAGACACATATAATCTGAAATGGAACTCTAAAACGATGCAGCATCTTGGTGTACCTATAACCAAAACACTTTCCAACATGTTTGAAACTAATTATAACAAAATTGAAGAAAACATCAAAAAGGATGTTGAAAGGTGGTCTACCCTTCCTCTAGACTTCAGTGCCAGAATACAAACGGTAAAAATGAATATCCTACCTAAACTACTATATTTATTCCAATCTCTCCCAATTAATGTTCCCCGAGACAAATTCATATCCTGGGGTAAGATGATCTCTAGATTCATTTGGAATAGCAAAAAAACAAGAATAAAACTAGCAACACTTCAACTGCCGAAAAGCAAGGGTGGAACGGCTTTACCAAATCTGAGGAAATACTTTTATGCAGCTCAACTCAGAACTCTGGCTTGTTGATGTAGACCTCATTATGAATCTCGATGGAAAGAAATGGAAAGGGAAATACAGGGTTACCAGACCCAGATTTAGGTGGGAGACAAATATCTGAGAGGGGCTTTGAGACATGCTATGGATCCAATAGTAGCATTTACGTTAGAAATATGGAATGTTATAGTGGAAAAATACAAATTAAAAAGAGGGGTTCACGCATTGAAGTGGTTCGCATATGACTCAAAGTTTAAGCCAGGGGTGTATGATTCAAGATTCAAAGAATGGGCACAAAAAGGCATAACGGCAATGTATACAGTTTCAGAAAATGGCGAGTTTATGAGCTTCCAAGATTTAAAGTATGGTCTCGAAAACAAAGATTTTTTTAGATACTTGCAATTAAGAGACTACTTTACAAAAGAGATAAGGCCAGAACTAGATGAAACTTCAAATAATGTGATCAAGGTGATTGTGGATGCATACAAACAGAAGGGGTCTCGGGTCGTCTCTGCTTTCTACCAAGCTCTGGTGGGAAGCGGTGGAGAATCAACGCTCTACATAAAAACAAAATGGGAAGCAGAATTAAAAATTCAAATAACAGAAGAAGAATGGTATCAAATGTGTGAAACACAAGGTACATCCACAAGCTCACTCGTATGGAGAGAATTTTGCTGGAAGAGTCTAACTCGCTTTTTTATAACACCCAAAATAAAAAGCAGACAACTTGCTGTCCAACAACACTGTTGGAGGCTGTGTGGGAGTACGGAGGCAGACCACTCGCATATTTTCTGGAACTGTGTAAAGATAAGGCCATATTGGGAAAATGTTAACGCAGTTGTTAAAAATATTTTGGGTTATAAAATCCCAAATACCTGCCCTGTGATGTATCTGGGGCACATTGAAGATATAGAAAGATAGAAGATACATATTTGATTAAAGTTTTGCTTGCAGCAAGTAAGAAGGCCATTACCAGGCAGTGGCTTAATGAAAAAAGTCCAAAACAGGAACAGTGATTAGAAATTGTGCGAGACATCTTTAATATGGAGAAACTGACATATTCCTTGAGAGTCAAGGAGAATTCATTTGAGAAGATCTGGGAAAAATGGACCGTTTATTTGAGCCATGACACCAATTAGATAAATGCCGAGCTAGATATGGGAAGATTGTGTTATATAGAACTAGATGGTGTGTTTGCGTGAATATTGAAATATCTCCAGATAATGAATCAATGTAACGTTTTTTTTAATTTGGTAAGTGAACCACACGGTCTTATTCCATTTTATTTATTTATTTACTTCTTTTTTTTTTCCCTATCTATTTCTTTTTTTATTTTGATTGTTGTTTTTCTTATTTTGTTTTATTTATGGTGATGGTGTTGCACTGTTTTGTATATATCTCTGTGAAAAATCAATAAAAATGTAAGTGAAAAAAAAAGAAGGGCTCCTATGATTTTGTTGAATGACGGAGCAGGTTTGAAAAGACAGGAGGATTACGTTTGCTCCTGATTCTTGTGTTCACGTAATGCAATGTTTTTATCTGAAAGCAACTGGCTAAAGATGATTGTTAACTCCAGAAGGCATTGGTTGCTCAGCAGAGATGCCAAATCAGCCAGTGATGCAGGGCTGACATTGAAGGGTGGAGGATTGTTTCAGCATGAGTTACACTTGGCCACCGTCAGTGATTCTGGCAGTGAAACTAAGCCTGGAATCATTGCAGATAATCCCAATGTCTTTCAGCTGTCCGCGAAGTCATTTACTTTGGCAGGATATGTGAAGATGAGACCAATCTGAACCTTGCCTTGGGAGGCATGATGTATCATTATTTACAGGGGATGAGTCATGCTATATTCTAGCCATCTCTACAACACACGGAAACAGTCTATGTTTGCATAGGAGGTAAGATATTGGACTAGCAATTAAAATTTTGAATCATTGTTCAAGATATGTGTGTTTGAATCCCACTTGGCAACTGGAGAATATATATTAGTAATGAAGTAAGTGCATAATTTAAGCACAAATATAATGGTGGTATCTGATTTTCCATCTCATTCACTAGTTTTCTTCAGGGATGGAACTCTTGACCTTCCTCATATACTGGCCTATGTAGAATTTCAGACTCACTCATGTGCTTGACTTTCAATTGTCTTGTTATTTCAGGGGCAACTAGTGATGGACAATAAATACTGTAATTTCCTGTGAAGGTCACTTTCAGTGCATAAATGCAAAATCTTGCCCCAAAACAGCCCTGCTATTTCCCATTATGCGCTCTCAAACCTTGCATTTGGATGGACAGGTACATGAATAGGAATGGGTTAGAGGGACATGGGCTGAAGTAAATGGAGCTTCACATGGACGAATTGGGCCGAAGGGCCTGTGTCCTTGCTGTATAAATGTATGACTATGATTCTAAGACCCGACACAGGGCCAGCAAAGCCAGTGGAGATTTTTATTACTGCAAGGATAAAATACAAGGCATAAATTAATTGATTTAAGTTGCATGTGTGTGAATGCTGTTTACACCAAATCCGTGAAAGGAACTCATTGAAGATTTGCATTTTTCTTAGACTTTAATAAATAAATTAGTTCTGGAGAGATTACGTACAACAAAGAAGCCTTACTGTTATTGCCTGTGGTGAAAGATTTTTGATCAAAGGGAGTTGGTTTTGGAGGTACGCTTTCATTTTCTTTTTTGTGTGGGGTTTGATAGGATTCTTCTTTCAGTGAGTGTGACTTGAAGCGGTTGCATAATTAGTTCATTCTCTTGGTTTTGTGCATCTTTGATTCAGAGTTATTTTCAAATATTTGAAAAGTGATAAGGATGAAAGTCAGAAAATAGACAAGTTAAGTTTCAGACTATTGGAACATTGAGTTGCTTTCTCTTAATTTGAGAATCATTTTGTAAAGACAATCCCCAGAAAATAGTGAGGTGCAGGACAAAAAAATATAGATAAAGAAGTCATGTGTAGCGAATGCATATCCCTTGTCTCAAGAAGAGTCCTCCCTCTCCCCTTTTCCATCTTTCTTCTCTCCCCCTACAGTCTAAAATAGGGTCTCAACACAAAATGCCACCTATCCATGTTCTTCAGATATGCTGCCTGCCCCACTTAGTTACATGTTCATGGGCTGAGATGAGGCGAAATGGGAGGTGGCTCACACGAAGTATATAGCCTGTTATAGGCTAGTGAGTTGAATGGTCTGGCTTGTGATGTAAGTGTTCAGTAATTCTACACAAGTAATCAATGTGGGGTGTACATTCTCCTCCAGTACTTTGATAGGCTGAACTGTGTTTTTAAGTCCGAAATTCCCTTCAGTCTACTTCTCTGGTCACCTGCATGGCACACTTTGAAACCTGCTTCCTTTAAACAAAAAAAGGTTTTATTCATGAACTATTATAGTGTATTCCAGCACCAATTTATTTCCTGTTTTCATGATGTTAAAGATGGAAGTGGAAATTTATCTCATTGTTCTTGATGAACAAAACTGCGAAAATACTAAATTGGCTACAAATTGTTTTTTGGTTGATAATTAAAAAAATAAAATATGATCTTTCCTTTTTTCTTGTCTATTCCCTATGATAATTATTTCCTTGAGCAGAATTCTCTTTTGAACCACACCTAGCCCATCCATCTTTGGAAACAGGACACGTATACCCATTCTCAATGATGAATTGTGTGTGCATCATCCTTATTACAGTCAGTCTTGCAGCAATCCCTTTGAGACATTGTTGAGTTATGGTCAATGAATAACAGCCAAGGTCACATCTTAGTGCCCTGAATTTTCTCATTGTCAGTGTGTTATAGATCTCCTCCTTGATGTTTCCCTTCCTTCTTTATGTTTATCTCACTTATCCATTTGGCCTTTAGCTTACTGTGCTACATCCATTTTCTCACAAGTGAAAGTATTAACAAATTGGTCTGAATTAATTTGAAAGTCACCAGTGCCCTTTAAATTATATACGTGTGCCCCAATATGTATAATGAATAAAGCTGCAGGCATTATTTCTTCCTGTTTTTGAAAGAGATTATTTAATAAAAAGGCAATGAGCTAAAGATATATTTTAAAATGATTACCTTTCTTGGTGAGTTCACAGGTAATGAATAGGTTCCGTTTTACAAATGTCCTTAAGTTGATTTTGTCCATAAGTTAGAAAGAAAACAATATGGTAACCACAGTATTGTAACAACTAGCATGAAAAGCATATCAAACTGATAAGAAAGAAGAATTACTAAAAGTAGAGAGAGAGAGAGAAAGAGAGAGAGAGAGAGAGAAACAACTAAGGTAGACAAAAGTGCTGGAGAAACTCAGCGGGAGCAGCAGCATCTATGGAGCGAAGGAAATAGGCAACATTTTGGGCCAAAACCCTTCTTCAGTGATGTAGGGTGGGGGAGGCAGGGAGAAGAAAGGAGAAAGGAAGAGGAGGAGCCCAAGGGTTGATGGAGAGCCGGGAAGGGGAGGAGACAGCAAGGGCTACCGGAAATTGGAGAAGTCAATGTTTATTCCGCTAGGGTGCAAACTGCCCAAGCGGAATAAGAGGTGCTGCTCCTCCAATTTCCGGTGGTGCTCACTCTGGCCATGGAGAAGGCCCATGACAGAAAGGTCGGATTCGGAATGGGAGGGGGAGTTGAAGTGCTGAGCCACCGGGAGATCAGGTTGGTTAATGCGGACCGAGCGGAGGTGTTCGGCGAAACGATCGCCAAGCCTACGCTTGGTCTCACTGATGTATATCAGCTGACATCTAGAGCAGCGGATGCAATAGATGAGGATGGAGGAGATGCAGGTGAACCTCTGTCGCATCTGGAACGACTGCTTGGGTCCTTGAATGGAGTCGAGGGGGGTGGTAAAGCGACAAGTGTAGCATCTCTTGCGGTTGCAAGGGAAAGTGCCCGGGGAGAGGGTGGTGCGGGAGGGAAGGGAAGAATTGACCCAGGAGTTACGGAGGGAGCGGACTTTGCGGAAAGCAGACAGGGGAGAAGATGGGAAGATGTGGCGAGTGGTGGGGTCACGTTGGAGGTGGCGAAAATGATGGAGGACTATTGTATGTGACGGCTAGTGGGTTGAAAGGTGAGGACTAGGGGGACTCTGCCCTTGTTATGAGTGGGGGGGATGGGGAGAGAGAACAGTGTTACGGGATATTGAAGAGACCCTGGTGAGAGCCTCATCTATAGTAGAGGAGGGGAACCCCCGTTCCCTGAAAAATGAGGACATTTCCGATGCCCTGGTGTGGAACACCTCATCCTGGGAGCAGATGCAGCGTAGACGGAGGAATTGGGAGTAGGGGATGGAGTCCTTACAGGAAGCAGGGTGGGAAGAAGTGTAGTCTAGATAGCCATGGGAGTCAGTGGGTTTATAGTGGATGTCGGTCAGAGACAACTAGTTCTGCCATTCATAGGAACAAATATGAATATGTTCATATATATATATATATATATATATATAACTTTTAAATGTAATAATTTTACGGGAGCTTCATTTCTAGGAGTCATAGAGTATAGATTAATTCAATGTGGAAACAGGCCCTTCGGCCCAACTCGCCCACACCGGCCAACAATGTTCCAGCTACCTCAGTCCCACTTGCCTGCGCTTGGTCCATAACCTCCAAATCTGTACCTGACCAATTGCTTCTTAAATGATGGCAGCTTGTTCCATACACCCACCACCCTCTGTGTGAAAAAGTTACTTCTCGGATTCCTATTAAACCTTTTCCCCTTCACCTTGAACCTATGTCCTCTGGTCCTCGATTTCCCTACTCTGGGTAAAAGACTCTGTGCATCTACATGATCTATTCCTCTCATGATTTTGTATACCTCTATAAGATCTCCCCTCATATCCTACTCGCGATGGAATAGAGACCCAGCCTACTCAACCTCTCCCTATAGCTCACACCCTCCAGTCCTGGTAACATCCTCGTAAATCTTTTCTGAACCATTTCAAGCTTGTCAATATCAATGTCTACAAAACGTGGGTTCATAACCCAGGGACGGCCTGTTCTGGTTTTATACCTTATGGTCCACAGGCACTTGGCTGAATGTTATCAAATAAATGGAGCTGCTGGTTTTAACATAGTGCTGAAGCAACTCAGCAGGTCAAGCAGCATTTCTGGAGAAAAGGAACAGGTCATGTTTCTGGTTGAAACCCTTCTTCACTGAAAATAGACTGGTGGGGGGTGATCTGGTGGTAGCAAAAGGCCAAAACAAATCAGGGCCAGCAACAGATGACCAAGGAAGGGTGGAGCTCATCCAGAAATGCTACCTGACCTGCTGAGTTGCTCCAGCACTTTGTGTCTATAAATGGAAACTAATTAAACTTTTAAACTTTACACCTTCACATCACACTTCAAGCCTCATTTCGATTATTGCACTTTTAGAAATTAACAATAATGTGATTCTTCAAGAAAAACCTGAGGAGATGCAGAATTAGAATTGTGTTAGATGTGTAGGAAGGATCTGCAGATGCTGGTTTAAACCGAAGATAGACACAAAAAGCTGGAGTAACTCAGCGGGACAGGCAGCATCTCTGGAGAGAAGGAATGGGTATAGTTTCGGGTCGAGACCCTTCTTCAGACTGGTTAGGGATAAGGGAAACGAGAGACATAGATGGTGATGTGGAGAGATAAAGAACAATGAATGAAAGATATGCAAAAAAGTAATGATGATAAAGGAAACGGGCCATTGTAAGCTGTTTGTAGGGTGAAAATAAGAAGCTAGTGTGAATTGAGTGTGGGAGGGATAGAGAGAGGGAATGCCGGGGCTACCTGAAGTGAGAGCAATCAATATTCATACCACTGGGCTGTAAGCTGCCCAAGCGAAATATGAGATGGTGTTCCTCCAATTTGCATTTAGCCTCACTCTGACAATGGAGGAGACCTAGGACAGAAAGGTCTGGGTAGGAATGGGAAGGAGAATTAAAGTGTCCAGCAACCGGGAGATCAGGTTGGTTCAGGTGGACTGAGCGAAGGTGTTGTGCTCTTTGACTGCATTTTCAAATGGATTGGATGGCGTGGAGTTCCTTAATTACCTCATAGATAAGGAAAATAAACTTTTGTGGAACACGTTAAGACTAGTTCCTTCCAGTGGAGGTACATTTTTAATGGCATGGAAAACCTTAATTACTGTCAACAACTTTACAGGTATTGGATCAGAATTTGGATTAGTGTAGTTTCATACAGGCACGGAAATCGCTATCAAAACATGGGGGGGGGGACTGGGGGGGGGGGGGCGCAGTTTCTTGGCGGCCGCACACGCATGCGCACCCACACACACACGAGCGAGGCTTCGGAGGCTTCAGCCGTGGGCCCTGTGGACGGTAATTACGGGAATGACGGCCCAGGCTTACGGCCAGCGTGGAGAAGCAGCGCTAAATGCAGCTCAACTCTGCCCGTCTCGCCGGTTAACCTACAGCCCTGCCTGGACTGACGGGTATCCAGTCCGGAGCCGTGGAGCTAGCGCTGCTTCTCCGCGCTGGCTGTAAACCTGGGCTGTTGTTCCCGTAAGTCCAGGCAGGGCTGTAGGTTAACCTGGCGGGACAGGCAGAGTTGAGCTGGATTTAGTGCTGCTTCTCTGCGCTGGCTGTGGGCCTGGGGGCACCACTCCCGTCTGACTCCCGACATCTCTGGCCACCCCCGGGCGTGGGGAGGGGGGCACTCGGGTGGGGACGGTGATAGTCCAGTGGCGGTTCGGCAGCGATTGCGGCGTCAGAGACCCGGGATCGATCCTGGCTGCGGATGAGGCACAGGTCTGTGTCCAGGGTTGCCGAGAGTATTTTTCGCTGGTGACCCTATGACCTGGGCATGCAATTCAAGCTCTGGTCTATGATCTTTGCTCCACCAGGACGTCTCCCTCTTCCAATCACGGCGCTCTATCCTCAGTCCCACCCCCCTACTTCCGCCTCTGACCGACACCTCCCTCCTCCAATCATCGCGCTGATTTATCATATCCCGTCCCCATTGCCTGCTGACTGACGTCTCTCTCGTCCAATCGGCGCCCTCGATCCTCAGTCCCACCTCCACTGTCTCGCGGAAAGCGGAGATTTCACCAAGTTTTAAAATCCGGTTTACAAAACATGGGGGGGGGGGGGGGGATTATCCCCCACCTCTCAAAACAGGAAGAGGGATGTGTCCCCCCTGGCCCCTCGGGATTTCTGCCCCCTGATTTCATAACATCAGAATTGAATTCTGCAGAAAGATTTAAAGCTGATTTATATAAAGCATTTTTTACTATTTCTTTCTGAATTTTTACCTTGCTCACTGACTTAACGCCATCCCTTTTGTTCTTTAATTTGCTTTCTCAATCTTATTTGATATTAAATTGAATATTCTAATTCACACTTCCTGGATTAAAATCCACAGTTCCATTAATGTTTGTTTCATCTGCTTAGTTAAGGAGATCAACAGATGCATTCTCTGCTCACACAAATGCCAGATGACCTGATGAGACTGCTGTGTGTTTGATCAGTAAATAGAAAAATTGCAAGCTGAATGTGGTACAATATAAGCCTTCCTATGCCCTCGTGAGAGAGTTGTCTGCATTTGAACTATCTCTACCATGAAGGCCTTCCTCTTCTTATTTACTGTTTTACATATCAATATTTGATTCTAATCCACCTGCGTCAAATCTTTTCTCAACTCATTGTCCAGTTGTGCATTTTAACATTTCTACCATCCCATTTGCCACACTAAATATGTTGATACTCATTCCCAGGACTCTTCCACTTAAATATTCTTCACCTGCTGCACTTCACTCCACAAAACCAGAGCAGCACTGTCTCCTTGCATGTTTTTTCGACTGCCTGCCATTATCAACAACATGGACAGGTCACTAACATCTGTGAAATGAAAAGAGAGGCATTGCTAACACATTTGAAGCAGAGGATCAGCAAAACTTAAAGTGAACACCATGTCATGCAGACAGTTTGAAAACTGAAACCGTTCCCCTGTTTAGTTTAGTTTAGAGATACGGCAGGGAAAAAGGCCCTTCGGCCCATCGAGTCTGCACCAATCAGCGAACTCCGCACGGTAATACTGTTCTACAGCAGGGACATTTTTTTACACTTATACCAAACCAATTAACCTACAAACCTGTATGCCTTTGGCGTGTGGGAGGAAACTGAAGGTCTCGGAGAAAACCCATGCAGGTCGTGGGGAGAACTTACACATTCTGTACAGACAAGCACCCATAGCCAGGATCGAACCTGGGTCTCTGGTGCTGGAAGTGGTGTAAGGCAGCAACTCAACCGCTGTGCCACTGTGCCGCCCTTCTCATGTTATTTCTCATGTTAATTATTTTCTTAATAGCTGTCTTATTTAATGACCTGCTTCTTTTACATCTGAATGAAAATTATTTTCACATACTGTCCTCTCCCAATGTATTTCAGCACTAATGACACAAGAATAATTGGGTGGTTTCTCTATGAGAAAGTGTCTTAGAGCACCCTCGGGATAACTGGTAGCTAATTTTACCTTTCACCTTGTGGATTAGGGGTCAAGGAAATTGCAGCACAATTAAACAAACTGGATCTGGTGGGAGACCGCTTTTCGGAGCTCTCGCAACGGCAACTTCTCCCGCCCGAGTTTCAGGGTTGAAAATGACCTGGAGCGGGGCCTTGCATCGCCCGGCGCGGCCTTAACGGCCGCGGGACTTGCCATCGCCCGCCGGGGGCTTTAAAATCGGGAGAAGAAATGGAACACAGGGGAGAGACAAGACTTTGCCATCCATCACAGTGAGAAGTAGATTCACTGTGATGGATGTTTGTGTAAACTGTGTTGGCTGTTCTTTTCTTGTTGTATGACTGCAGAAACCAAATTTCGTTTGAACTTCTTTTGAGGTTCAAATGACAATAAAATTGTATTGTATTGAGTATTGTGTATCATTTAATGCTGGTCGATTGGTGTGTGGAACAGTTTGAGTTCAAAGAAGTTATTCAAATCTAAGTGGTCAAATACTTTGATATACTGTTAAAAACATTACACTGACAGCTATGTCTCATAGCAACATTTGCTAAGCTTCTTCTTCTTGCGTATGGCGTGCACGGCCTAAAGTTGTAGGACAACTTGTTTCCTTTGATCTTATTTGATTGTGCACGCCAGGTTGATTGCATTCGTCGAAACGTAGAAACATAGAAACATAGAAAATAGGTGCAGGAGTAGGCCATTCGGCCCTTCGAGCCTGCACCGCCATTCAATATGATCATGGCTGATCATCCAACTCAGTATTCCATACCGGCCTTCTCTCCATACCCCCTGATCCCTTTAGCCACAAGGGCCACATCTAACTCCCTCTTAAATATAGCCAATGAACTGGCCTCAACTACCCTTTGTGGCAGAGAGTTCCAGAGATTCACCACTCTCTGTGTGAAAAAGTTTTTCCTCATCTCTGTCTTAAAGGATTTCCCCCTTATCCTTAAGCTGTGACCCCTTGTCCTGGACCTCCCCAACATCGGGAACAATCTTCCTGCATCTAGCCTGTCCAACCCCATAAGAATTTTGTACGTTTCTATAAGAAACGTACATGAAGGTTGCTATCTCCTATCCCATTTGCTAAGCAAAACACAATGTGCTCAAGGAACTCAGCGGGTCAAGCAGCATCTGTGGAGGGAATGGACAGGTGAAATTTTGGCAGGGCCCCTTCTTAAGACTGATTGTAGTAATGGAAAGAAAGCCGGATACCAAAGGTGAGGCTGGGACAAAGCCTGGCAAGCTGGTGGATATAAGTGAGGGGAGTTTGATTTGCAGGTGGATGGAGTAAGCGACAAAGGCTAGAGGGGAAAAGGAGACAAAATGGTGTCTAAATAAAGAAAGAAGAGGAGGAGTGAAAATAAAGTCAGAGGATCGGATATCGGTGGAAAGGGACAGAGGGGAGAGGAAAGAGTGTACAAATGAGGGAAAAGGAGCAGGGGGGTGTGTGGTGGTGTCATTTGCTAAGCTAGACCTGACTGCCACATTCCACATCACATTGGACAACCACACACTGGATCACACCACTGGGTAACCACACACTAGATCACAATGGCCAAACACACGATGGATCACAACACTGGATAACCACACGCTGGATCACACCACTGGATAACCACAGGTAGACAAAAATGATGGCGAAACTCAGCGGGTGAGGCAGCATCTATGGAGCGAAGGAAATAGGCAACGTTTCGGGTCGAAACCCTTCTTCAGACCGAAAACGTTGCCTATTTCCATCGCTCAATAGATGCTGCCTCACCCGCTGAGTTTCTCCAGCATTTTTGTCTACCTTTGATTTTCCAGCATCTGTAGTTCCTTCTTAAACACTGGATAACCACACACTGGATCACACCACTGGCCAAACACACACTGGATCAAAACACCACATATCCACACACTGGCTCACAACACTGCATAACCACCAACTAGATCACAACACTGGAAAACCCGTCACTTTGTATCGAGGCACCGGCGGTGAGAATGGGGACCCAGTGTGTGGGGGACCACCAAAAGAGGAGGGGGGGTGTGGGGGCTAAAACAATGGACAATGGAGGACTCTGCGTGGGGGGACCACCGTGAAGGAGGGGGTAGGGGAGGAAGAACAATAAGGGAACTGGCGCAGGTGGGGAAGGGAAATTGTAACTTTGTAAGCGTCCTTTATGGGCGACTATTTGCATACCTTGGGTATGCAAGCAAAGAATTTAATTCAATTCAATCTTCGATATATTCCTTTCTACACATAACCTTTACTGGATCTGCACATGCATGAAAGTAGAAATTCTCAATACTTGTGCTTTATGGTGGTTTGAGAGGATTTGTGGGAACAGATGTTTGGAAATTTACTTCAGAATACCCAGGCATCTGATCTTCATTTGCAGTCACATTATTTACATGGTAAATCCAGTTATGTTTCTAGACCTAAATTATGTTAACTTATTCACTGATTCAGTTAACTAAAAATTGTCATTATCTATGTTACCATTAACTAGATTCCGACTAGTGGTATGGAGTTAATTAATTTACCGAGTGCTATTCTGGAAATAGTGTAACCCTGCAGTGTTTTGTTATCTAGACTGCACCAGATTAAATCCAGGACAGAATACTCATGGCAAAAGCATAAATAAACATGAAATTTGTGTTCCCTGAGAAAACAAAATTGATGATTAATGCTTTGTTGGTGAAACATTTTATTAACTGTTCACCTTTTGGCAGCATTTTGCATTTTTTCACATTAATTTCACCTGTTTACGGCAAGGGAAAGATGCTGAATATTCTGTGAAATTATGGAATGTCAGACTTTTAAATCTACATTTAATTTATGGCACAGTGGTTGTGTTGCTGCCATACAGCGAATGCAGCGCCATAGACCCAGATTGAATCCTGGCTACGGGTGCTTATCTGTACGGAATTTGTACTTCTCCTCGTGACCTGCGTGGGTTTTCTCCGAGAACATTGGTTTCCTCCCACACTCCAAAGACGTACAGGTTTGTAGGTTAATTGGCTTGGTAAAAATGTAAAAATTGTCCCTAATGTAGGACAGTATTAATGTGAGGCTGGTTGGTGCGGACTCGGTGGGCCGAAGGGCCTGCTTCTGCGCCATATCTCTAAACGTAACTAAACTAAAATCTACACAATATTCAAGAATTGGAATTATCTTCTGATTTAAAAAAATGCCTCCTAAATTAATTCAGTCTCACTGACTTCCTACAGGAGTCCCCAAGAATAACCTCTTACAAATATTCACATTTGTCAACCCATTAAGGTGAAATCAAAGGGAAGAAAAACTGAAATAATCCCGCTGTTTTTTTTTATAAACAGAAATATTTTAACACTCAGCAAGGCCAGCAATAACTGGGGAGACCAAAGCAAAATTCAGGCCAATGGCAATAACTGTATAATCAAAACTTTGCTTAAAAAGTCATTTAAAAAATAAAACATTATTTTCAATCGTGTAAATATTTCATATTAAAATGGTGTTTATTAATTGTTTACATCATTATTATAGCAATAATTCATAAACTATCACAAATATCAAATTGTGTTTTTCAGATTAGTATTGAATTTAATCCAGATTGTGTGCTTTTCGCTGATGGGATATCAATGTTTTGGTCTCAATTGTTCCTCAGTCCAGTCAATGCATGCCTGCGCTTTGGTGCTCAAAACAGTGTTTATTTAGCAACCTCCCTAATTCATTTAACAAGATTTGATCTATTCTTTTGACAGAAGATCATATCATTTGAAGTTGCAAATGAAATTTTTTTTCTCAAGCAAGCAAATATATAAACCCTTAATTTCTCAATTCTCAAACTTTGTAGGGTTAGAGGTCAAAGCAAAATAATCTGCCACCAAGGGGTGCCACAGTGGCACAGTGGTAGTGTTGCTGCCTTCCAGTGACAGAGACCTGGGTTCGATTCTGACTGCGGGTGCTATCTGTATGGAGTTTGTACCTTCTCCCTGTGACTGCGTGAGTTTCCTCCAGGTGCGCTGGTTTCCTCCCACATTTCAAAGACATGCAGGTTTGTCAGTTAATTGGCTTCTGTAAATTAAACCTAGTGTGTCGAATGGAACTAGTGTACGGGATGATCCGTGGTTGGCACAAACTCGGTGGACCAAAGGACCTGTTTCTGCACTGTATCTCTAAAATCTAAAGTAAAGTTTAAAGTGTGAGATGGCAAGAGGGTCAACATTTTGATACTTGACACTTATTTCTGCTTAGCAAATGGGACAATGGTGAAATGCAATTGCATATCAAGATGTAAATGGCAGTAGTGTCAGTATGTATGCTGAGATTGTTTTTCAGCACTGACTAATTTTACAAGGACTTTGCATATTTGGCATCAGAGGAGTCAAATGAATATTGACCTCTCCAAGGCAATTGGCAAGACTGTTCAGTGATTAAGCAAGTTACGTTGTTATAGCGCTGAAGTGGAGTTGGTGCTGTTTAGGCAGAGAGGTTTCTAAACAGAGTCTGGAAGATTGCACAATCTGTATTATGAACTTGTTCATATCGATCCACTTTAGTGGCTGGATGTACGGATATAGGAGTCATTTAGATTTGGACGGCCTGAATTTCCCTGTGGCGCCTGCTGAAGCAGCTTATGTCTAAGGTCGTACATGCAGGAGGGAGAAATGAAGGGTTGAATAGAGCAGAGTTCAGTAAAATGTCTTTGACACTGACTGACCATTTTGACAGCACAGCAGGCAAAAGGAAGACAAGCCTTCGCTCGTGGCCTTTCCTGAAATCCATGAAGTAAAGCTCGGACTTTAGTGTGATTTGTGGAGCAGGTGATAGCAAGGCAGAAATTTGCTTTGATCCTTCCCCTGTTTTTCATTGGGAGAGAGTTGTCATCTTGCTGTCATGTCCTTTACACCTCACAGAATGTCAGGAGCTACCTGGGGAAGCTCATCTGATCCTGGTGATGGACATGGCTAGTTATGGAGATGGGAATCACAACTTACTTCACTCTATCATAATCAACACCGACATCTGGTTCTCAAATGGAAAGCTATTGATTTTCCTCATGTATTGCTGACCAATTTTTTGAAGTTAATTTATAATTGCATTCTCAAGAAAAAAACAATATTGGGAATGAGAACAGATTAAAGATTGAAACATGAAAGAAGAATGAAGATTGACTTTTTTAGAAAATTGTAAATTTAATGTGGACAGTCTGCGTTTGCCAACAAAAGGTACTGCAGCTGTCATTTTAAAAATAGTTATTTTGTATTTTAAGATTTGTTTTATCTTCATGGTGAAGGAACAGTTGCTTGTCAAATAGTCAAGTGATTGACAACTCACAGTTCTCTTTAGACAAATTTAACATGTGGTCTGAACTGGGTCTGTTGTTTTATTTATTAACTGGAGTTCAGGCAATTCAGTTGTGTGTTTGTTAGACGGCAGCAAATGGATTGTGGACCGTTCCCTCTGCAACTCCCTGGTCAACTTGTCCCTTCCCACCTAAACCACCCCCTCCCCAGGTACTTTCCCCTGCAACCACAGGAGATAAAACACCCGTCCCTACACCTTCCTTCTTGACTCTGCCCAAGGACCCCGACAGTCTTTTCATGTGAGGCAGAGGTTCACTTGCACCTTCTCTAACCTCATCTACTGTATCTGCTGTTTCAGGTGAGGACTCCTGTATATCGGCGAAACCAAGTGCAGGCTCAGCGATCATTTCACTCAACACCTCTGCTCAGTCCGCCTAAACCTATTTGATCTCCCGGTTGAGAGGGGAACTTATTGAAACATATAAGATTGTTAAGGGCTTGGACCCGCTAGAGGCAGGAAACGTGTTCCCGATGCTGGGGGAGTCCAGAATCAGGGGCCACAGTTTAAGAATAAGGGGCAAGCCATTTAGAAATGAGACGAGGAAACACTTTTTCTCACAGAGAGTTGGGAGTCTGTGGAATTCTCTGCCTCAGAGGCCAGTGGAGGCCGGTTCTCTGGATACTTTCAAGAGAGAGCTAGATAGGGCTCTTAAAGATAGCGGAATCAGGGGATATGGGGAGAAGGCAGGAACGGGGTACTGATTGGGGATGATCAGCCATGGTCACATTGAAAGGGGGTGCTGGCTCGAAGGGCCGAATGGCCTACTCTTGCACCTATTGTCTATTAACAATGATTTATTCTACATTTTCCTTGATATCCATCCCCTTTGTTTTCACACCTTACACTTCCTTATCTCTGTAACTCCCTCTCCCCTGACATCAGTCCCGAAACGTCACTCCAGCATTTTGTGTCTATCTTCTGAACATCTTGTTCTCTCCAAGTCGTTGCCAGACCCAGTACTTCAAATTATATTAAGTTTTAGGAAGTGGACTGATTCAACTTTAAATGCTGCCTTAAGATGTTGCCAGCTGGACCCAATCTGCATCACCTCATGGTTATCATTTGCTGTCTCTTTCTTTGGCTCAGAGTTCATTTTTCTTCCCTTAGCTCTCTGTGAATCATCTGCAAATTGCTGTTATATATTCTAAAGGCCTGGGGCTAAATCAGGATGCATCCTTCTAGTATTCTATTCCCAAAATATGTTTGAATTAAAATAGATTAATTTATTCAGTGGCACAGCAGTCGCTGCACAGCTCGGTGACTTCTCCTCGACCTTGACCTTCAGTGTTGTCGGCTTCAGGTTTGGTATGTTCTCCCTGTCATTGTGTGGGACTCGCCAGGTTACCTCCGGTTTTCTCCCAACATCCCAAAGATGGGTTAATGGGTGACTATAAATCTTCCTGGTGCAGGTGGGTGGCCAGAAGTATCGGTGGAGACGATGGGCACGCAGGAGATGACATGCTGCACGGTAACAAGTGTGGGGGACGGAACAATGAGGATTACTCTGAGAGCTGGCATTGATTTAGCGCCTGAATGGCCTCCTTCTCTGTCATAACGAAATAAAATGACCAAATCCTCAGCTGGCTCGACAGATTTTTCCTGAGGCTTGTTCTATGCAAGATGAAACAAAATCAAGGCAAACATTAATATGAAGCAGAAAAGCAGGCCAGCATATTAAAGAATGGGATATATGACAACAGGATTGTTATTTTAATGGAAAACTTTAATCAACTAATTATGTATTTGGAAAGACCTCACAGCTTTCTAAATGAAATGTATGGCAGTTTTATGACTGACGACACCAAGGTAGTAAAATCCTATAGTGTTTATGGTGACATGATCTTCAGATAGACGTAGCCAGAACAAAACTCGGAAATTGAAGGAACTGCATTCCATAATGATCAACATGATTTAGAAGTCAGAAATATCTAAGGGAAGGAATAGCGATATGGCCTTAAAATCTAATTGGAATGACGTAAGAGGGAATGAATAAAGCAAACAGATTGGAGAAAATAAGAATAAAGTATTTTCTGTTAAGAATCGATTAGAATGAGGGATATTGCCAAAATTTCTAATTCCGAACCAAATTTGACTGAAAAGACAAGAACACAAATTAGAAGGCACATAAAGAGCAATGTTTATCTGGATAATTCTTGCAGAGAGTATATGGGATAGGATTCACTTGAATATGCAGAATTACACAAAGCCAGGAAACTGTTCCGTATATGGAACACATCAAATACTATGTGTGGGAAGGAACTGCAGATGCTGATTTACACCGAACATAGACACAAAATGCTGGAATAACTCAGAGGGGCAGGCAGCATCTCTGGCATGAAGGAATGGGTGACATTTCGGGTCGAGAATACATCTTCAGACTTCAGACTGATCAAATACTATTACGCTTGACAATGCTGAAGGTTTCTGCTGCAGAATGAACCATGCCTCACGGCAAGCTGTTCCAATACAGCTACCAACTGTATGGAATATTTTGTAGTTCAGACCTGTCCGTGATGTGGGATAAATTGAAACCCCCCCCTCCCCCCCACATCTCAGCCAACCCTCAATCATTAGTAAAACAAGAAATGGTAACATCAACTGTGTTATTCTGTGAAGTTTACTCCCTGATGACCTTCCCACTATTGCTCAGTTTTCCGATATGACCAATCTACTCCAGACCTCGTATCTGAGGTAATTTCCTGAAGTGAATGGAGAGTAAAGGGCCTGTCCCACTTGGGCGTCATTTGCGCGTAATTTATGCAACATCATTTACACGTCACGACGTACAACGCGTGCGTCGTGCCGTGCACGTGATGCGCGCATGGTGCGTGGTGAGGTAGGCAGTGACTTTGGATTTTGAGATGTTCAAAATCTTTGCGCGCCATCTGCGTGACGCGCAAATGACGCCCAAGTGGGACAGGCCCTTTACTCTGCTTGATATAAACAGTATGTTTGGTGACTGTGATGCCCTTGCATTATTGAAAATCTAGTGGAAAGATGAAGACATAAGGGCGATGAAGACATAAGATGAAGGCATGTGTGAAGAAGGGTCCCGAACCAAAATGTCACCTATCCATGTTCTCCAGAGATGACGCCTGGTCCTTTGACTCCAGCACTTTGTGTCTTATATTTAAACCAGCATCTGCAGGTCCTTGTTTTTACATTTTACCGCTCCATTGCAAAATCCTCTCAAGGTATGCCTACTTTTGAGAGGTTCTCCTCTCTCCATTGGGAGTTCTGTGAGACCCTCCCTCACTGTTGCCCCTCTGTGATTCATGCTGTTCTCCTGCTCCAGGGCCATTTTCTGACCGGACTCACAGCCATGTGTGTTTCATCAACACTTTCCTGTGTCATGTGGCTTCCAACTGCATTTCCAGGCCTTCCTGTTTAGGCTTAACCAGGATCTCATGTACCCACAGACAACCCACCACTTCTCACAAAAGTTCTCTTTCCATGCCCTGCATACGCTGGCACCAGCAGCCCCTTGCTCTGTCTCTCCACAGCTCCGGGCCTCATTCACCTCGACCTGCAATGGACCTCAACTTAACTTTATTCTCGCTGAATCCATTGTGTCTGAAGATTGGCCCCGACCCAAAACTTCATCTCTCCATGTTCTCCGAAGTTGATGCCTGACCCATTGAGTTACTCCAATGCTTTTTTTGCATTTTGCTACTCATGCTTACTTGTGAAATATGAGATGCTGCGTAAATCAATCTCTGATGTACTTCCCAAGACCTTGTGAAAGAGAAAATAAAATGAATAAGCCTTACTGAAGTAAGAAGGTTGTCATTATACATAGAATTATGCTTTGCTTGCTGTCATCATCAAGTCAGTGTGATTGAGTGTAGTGTGATAGTTGACTTTCTGATATTTAATTCTGTTACCAGGTATTAAAGGGCGGCACAGTGGTGCAGCGGTAGAGTTGCTGCCTTACAGCTCCAGGGACTCGGGTTCGATCCTGACTACTAGTGCTGTCTGTACGCAGTTTGTACGTTTCTCCCCATGACCGTGTGGGTTTTCTTCAGGTGCTCCAGTTTCCTCAAACACTCCAAGGACGTACAGGTTTGACGATTAATTGGCTCTGGTAATTCTTCCTGTATGAAGGAATTTAAATTTTCCCTGGCATGTAGGAGTAGTGTACGGGGTATGGTGATTGCTGGTCGGCATTCACAAGGTGGGCCGAAATGTACTGTTTCTGGGGCGGTACGTCTAAAGTAAAAATCAGTGAAATCCCCAATACCATGGACAAGTGCAACATCTCCACCAGCTCCTCATTTCTGCCTCTCCATTTTGCACACCCTCTTCTCCTGCAAGGAAAGAACAGACTCAGAGAGAGAGAGGGAGAGAGAGTTGGCATGTTTTGAATGGATGAGTGGCAAACATTTATTGTAGGCATTCATTTACATAAGAATGAGGATGATTGTTGTTGATGGATGGGTGGATGAGAAGGTGAAGAGGGTACAGAGAGGGGAGAGTTCACCTGCAAATTACATGAGTGAGGGTCAGGGTAAAATGCACAAAAGGAAATGGCACTGTTACAATGGTCTGACCTGCTGAGATTATTGAAGATCTACATCAAAGGGGGGAGCAGAAATACAGTAGCACATTCCCAGGCCATCTCTAAACACGGCATGGACAGGTTGGGAGAGTGAACTACGAAGTGGCAAATGGAATACAGTACCAAAGTGTGGAATCATGCACTTTGGAAGTAAGAATAAAGGCATAAACTATTTTCTAAATGGGGAGAGGATTCAGAAATCGGAGGTTCAAAGTTGATTTGGGAGTGCTGATGAATGATTCCCAAAGGTTAATTTGCAAGTTGAAACAGTAGTAAGGAAGGCAAATGCAATGTTAGCATTTATTTTGAGAGGATGAAAATATTAAAAAATAGAGATATGATGCTGAGGCTTTTGGGCCCAGTACCTGAGGAAGGATGTGCTGGTGTTGGGGATGGTCCAGAGGAGGTTTACGACAATGATCCCAGGGATGATTGGGATGAGCAATTGGCGCTCTGGGATGAGGGGAGAACCACATCGAAACATACCGAATAGTGAAAGGCCTGGATAGGGTGGACGAGGAGAGGATGTTTCCACTCATTGGAGAGTCTCGGACCAGAGTACACAGTCTCAAAATAAAAGGACGTATCTTTAGAAAGGAAATGAGGAGGAATGTCTTTGGTCACAGGGTGGTGAATCTGTGAAATTCATTGCTGCAGATGGCTGTGGAGGCCAAATCATTTTTAAAGTGGAGTAATAGGTTCTTGATTAATAAGGGTGACAAAGGTTATGGGGAGAAGGCAGGAGAATGGGTTTGAAAGGGAAAGATCTTAGATAAAGCCATGATTGAACGGCAGAGTCGACTGAATGGGCCAAATAGCCTAACTCTGTTCCTATGACTTTCAAACTTATGAACTTATGTCTACTTTGTGTCAGCAACTGGCTTCTTTATCCCTTTCCTAGAGATACACGTCTTATTGCTGGACACATTGCACTTTCTTATGGGATTTCCTTGAGCGATCTGGTCCCTTGCGTCTGCACTTTAAAGTACAACCGTTTATTTTAACTGCAGGTCAGCCAATGATTTGCAACATTCCAATCTGTGTTGCGAAAGCTCCTCAGGGAAGTAACAACTTCTGGGTTTTTTATAGATGGAATTAGGTCTTCTTCCCTCCAGTCATTACCAATTCTCTGAGAATAACAGGCGCTTGGCTAAAGTACCAGACAGTGGCAAGTGCTCAGGAGAGGAGGAAGGCATGTATGACAGGAAATCTAGAACACAGACAATGTGAACAATATCATTGCCATCCGTCAGTATCAATCACACAGTGTTGGATGTTTTACATTGCCTTTTTTAAATACTTGCTCTTAATCTAATGTTAAAATGCTGTAGGAAACCATAGTGATAAAACCATTTTGTATCACTGAGAAAAGATAAGCTAAACCTCCAGCATAAATAAAAAAATTGTAACTTAAGATAAAAATCCAAGAGAAAATGAAAGATTTTGCTGACACATAGAGGTGCAATGACCAGAATAAGCAAAATTTCTACAAAATATCCTGAATATATTTTACTGTACATTTTTGATGCTGACACGGAATTTAAAAATAATCTTCACAGATTTATTCTTTCTAGTGCTAATGCGAATGTGACCTACTTTATGGAAGTATTTAAATTCAGCTCTACTTTTTGGCACTTCAAAGCCCTGTATTGAACCTCCCGAGGAATAACATTCATGTTTTAAATTGTGCATTTGAAGGGAAGGAAAGAGAGAGATGTCAGTGAGGATTTAAAATAAAATAAACAGGGAGAGTGGGATTGTAATAATAATGCTTCCAGATCCACACCGTGGGCCTGATGGAAGGAACAACCTCCATCAGTGCTGTATGATCCCATCTTTCCATTTCTGAACAAAGTCTTTCAAAATGAGATTACCGGAGGAAATCACAGAACGTTCAGGAGTTGTAGTCAACCCAACATATTGACTTACTGAACACAGGTACCCCACTGAAAGGCTGGAAGCAGGCAGCATTAAAGGTTGTAGCCACTGATGGGAGTGGTGGGATGCTATAGGTGAGCTGTAGGTGAGCAAGGAACTGCTGGACAAAACAAAAGGACACAAAATGCTGGAGTAACTCAATAGGTCAGGCAGCATCTCTAAAAAACATTTTGGGTTGGGCCCTTCTTCAGCCATATGGGAAGATAAGCAATTTATTTGGGAATACCATAGTGAAATCTGATATTATTGTTGTTGACATCCTCCTTTCCTAATCTGGACCAAAATACAGATTTTTTTTGCTTTCTTCTGTTTATGTGAAAGATATTTTAGAAATAATTGCAAAGTCTAGTGCCAGGCATGAAGACCATCAAACTAACAAGGAGGCAAGTGGTAAAGGGTGGTGCGTCAGCGATGGCAGCCTCGCCACTGGTCTGTCTGCCTTTTTGTATTTTAATTTTTTTTTAATGTGTTTTAAAAGTATGTGTTAATGTTCTTTGGTTTGTTTTATGTGTGGGGGGGGGGGGTCGGGGGAAACTTTTATTCAATCTCTTACCTTGACAGAGATGCAATTGTTTTCAGGATCGTATCTCCGGTCGCTCTGCAGCCTAACACCATGGAACTGGTGGCCTTGCTCGAGACTAACTTTGAGCCACACCACGGGACTGTGGACTTACCATCGGAGCCTGCGATCCCTTGCCTGGGATCGACGCTCCAACGGATTTCAACATCGGATTTCACCATCGAGGAGCTCGCAGTCTCGGGTAGACACTGATGTCGGGAAGCTCCAAGTCGCAGAAGGTTTGACCAGCCCCGACCCGGGGTCCGTTCGGCCGGCGGGGGGGAGCCGAGATCCTCCCAATGCGGGAGCTTGATCGCCCTGATGCGGAGGGCTCAACTGCCGGCTACGGGGGCAAGTTTGCCCCGACAACGGAAGGTTCAAGTCCCATGACCGCGGGAGAACAAAGAAGGGAAGAGATTGAACTTTTTTTTGCCTTCCATCACAGTGAGGAATGTGGGGGAGTCACAGTGGTGGATGTTCATGTGTCTTGTTGCTCTTTATTGGTATGACTGTATGGCAAATCAAATTCCTCGTATGTTGCGAAACATACTTGGTTAATAAAGTACAATTATGATTATGATTATGAAAAATTCTGAAATCCTACTGGAGGTGGTTCAAAGGATAATGATGTCTATGGTGAAAGGTCACCTACCTGAAATGTTCACCTGCCCACCTAGGCAATACCTGAAAATCATATCTCCCTGATCCACAAGATGTACATTGATAGAAACTGAGAATGCTGCAACAACATTGAGCTATAACACTGGACTGCACAAGGGTTTAATGGAGGCACTAGAAACCGCAGATGGTGAAATCTTGAGCAAAAACGTAATGCTGGACAAACTCAATGGTTATCGCTGGTTGGCACGGACTCAGTGGCCAAAAGGCCTACTTCCGCGCTGTATCTATAAAGTCTAAACACATGGACCCCCCTGTACCTCACTCACTTGCAGTCTCTCTCCATTTAGATAATAATCTGTCTTTTGATTTCTCTAATCAAAGTGCATGACCTCACACACATTAATCTTAATTTGTCAATCTTTTGTCCACCCACCCAATCTATCTTTATCTTGATATCATATCACAGTATTGTCAGCCACCAAGCACGACATCCAGAGGCTACTGTGAATCGTCGGATCAGCTGAGAAGGTTGTTGGCCGCAACCTTCCCCTCCATTGACGAACTGTACACTGCGAGCGGGAAAGAGTATCTCTGACCCCTCTCACCCTGTCCACAAACTCTTTGAATCACTTCCCTCTGGAAGGCGACTCCGGACTGTCAAAGCCGCCACAGGCAGACATAAAAACAACTTTTTTTCCACGAGTAGTAGCTCTACTCAATAACCAAAAGTCTGCAGCCTCATTTTGCTCTGGTATTTTATTTCATTCACATGTATAAACGGTAATGTTATTATTAATGTTTAATGTTTTATGTGTCATCGTTAATTGTTACTGTATGTTGTGTTGTTACTTACGAGCGGAGCACCAAGGCAAATTCCTACATACTTGGCCAATAAACATATTCGCTCACTTTTTCACTTATCACAACATGTGCTTCCGCCTATTTTTGGATCATTGGCAAAGTTCGAAAACCTCCTTCTGGAAATCTAAACACAGTGTATCCAGAGCTTCTGACTGGGTATCTGTGCTCACCCCATTGTGGTCTCTTCTACATCTCTTATACTTATTCCCGTACTGGAAGTCACTTTGTAGAACTCCTCTTTTCCCTCCCTCTCCGACTTTCCAATCTTTTCTTAATCAAGTTTCTAGGAACCAGCCGTGAAACCTTCGTGGATCTTGGTGTAAAAATGTTGGCTTTGAGGACTGCTCCGATACATACTTTGGAATATTGTACAATGCTAATTGCACTCTGTCACTTAAATGTTGTCACTGTAAAACGTTCCTCTAAGGGCTAAAAGATCTAGAAGAAACTATTCCCATCCAGAAATTCTCTTCTTTGTCCACACTCCTCCCTGAACAGAATTTTTCTAATTTGTTTTCATGCCAAAATGAAGGACACTGTTCCTTGGAACACAGAAGGATTAGGGATGAATTTAAAGAAGTGTACAAAATCATGAGAGTCCCTTGCCCAGAGTAGTGGAATCGAGAGCCAGAGGATATAGTTTAAGGTGAGGAGGGAACAATTTAATAGGAATCTGAGGGGTATCTTTTTTGCTCTAAGGTTGGTGGGTGTATGGAACGAGCTGCTGAAGGCGGTAGTTGAGGCAGGTACTGTCACAACATTTAAGAGACATTTAGACAGATGCAAATGCAATACAGGCAAGTGTCACTAGTGTAGATGGGACATGTTGATCGATGTGGGCAAGTAGGGCTGAAGGGCCTGTTTCCACGCTGAATGACTCCTTGTCTCTATGCTGCGATCATGGTGGCACAGCAGTAGGGTTGCTGCCTTACAGCGACTGCAGCACCGGAGACACCGGTTCGATCCAGACTACGGGTGCTGTCTGTACGGAGTTGGTATGTTCTCCCCGTGACCTGCGTGGGCTTTCTCCAAGATCTTCAGTTTCCTCCTACACTCCAAAGACGTAAAGGTTTGTAGGTTAATTGGCTTGGTAAATGTAAAAATTGTCCCTTGTGGGTGTAGGATAGTGTTAATGTGCGGCGATCGCTGGTCATCGCGGACCCGGTCGGCCGAAGGGCCTGTTTCCGTGCTGTGTATCTAAACTTAATAGACCTTTGGATGGTGAAAGATTTCCTGCCAGCAAACACTGTTCAAATTCCTGGTGGTGGTAAACAAGCAAGATTAAATGAGGTGAAAACCAGCACGACCTGCCAGATGGTCTGGGAACACACACTGGGTTAAAATCCACTTGTAATTATTAAAGTGGCAGATAGTGGGAAATATGAAGCAGCGCCTCCTGAGAAATGACCAATGAGGTAAAGCTATTTAACATCCAGGAGGAAAGGAAAACAAAGAATCTTTATGGAATGGGACAGATCTTTCATGCACAATCTATATTGGCACAGTTTTGGACTTAGATGGGGCTTTCATGTTGTTTGCGCAGATTCGCTGCCTCTGCACACAAAGATTGGATATCTAGGAGTCACAGGAACTCTGTGAGTCTGCTATTCACTGCCTTAAGAGCCTGTCCCACGAGCATGCGGCAAGCGCAACCTAACGTGGTCGCTTGAGCCGTACAGCCTCGCGGGGCCGGTCCCACTTCGATCGCCGGAGCCGTATGGAGTTGTGCGGAGCTGGTCCCGACATCGAGCGGGGCTCCGAAAAACTGACACTGTCCAAAAATTCCGCGCGGCAATGGCCTGCCGGCCCGCAGCCGCATTGAGGCCGTACGCACCGCCTCGACGGGCGTGCACTGCGTCTTGACACCTTACACAGCGTCTTGACGGCGTACGCCTTCGCTCAAACTTCACGCCAACTCGTACGGGATCACTCGACCTCCACGCGGCCCCCGCTTCCGGTTTGGTCGCCCTTGCCGCATGCAGTCGCATGCTCGTGGGACAGGCCCTGTACTGGGATCACTCGACCTCCGCGCGGCCCCCGCGTGGCCCACGCTTCCGGTTTGGTCGCGCTTGCCGCATGCAGTCGCATGCTCGTGGGACAGGCCCTTTAATTAGTTAATCGTGAAGAGAGTTTCACATGGAACTAAAGGCCACTAAAATAACTCTTCAAGGTAAGTTTGTAGAGCTGTGTGCCAGAGCTGGTGTTGAATGATAGTCCCACTGTCAGAGTCATTAACGTAGCATAATAGGTTTAGAAGATGAGTCATTACCGGAATCTTCAACATCTTCTATTCTTTTTTAACTTTACATGCTTTCAGTCCCATTTGCTTTTTGCCTGCTTTTTCAGCAATAATTCAATTTTCTGTATAACTCGCTGCGAATTATGGTGAGCAATTTTCAAAGTTATTTTTGGTATATTATGTCCATCAGCCATTCAATAAACGTTGCTTATTTTGACCTTTTTTTAAAACAGCTGAAACATCTACCATTTTCTAAACTGAAATTACCTCTACAAAGCTGAACATTGCAAATGCCAACCAAATGCTGCAAGAAGGGTCTGAAGAAGGGTTTCGGCCCGAAACGTTACCTATTTCCTTCGCTCCATAGATGCTGCTGCACCCGCTGAGTTTCTCCAGCTTTTTTGTGTACCTTCGATTTTCCAGCATCTGCAGTTCCTTCTTTAACACGCTGCAATGCTGGTGTTATTCAAGTCTCCCTTCCGGTAAATGGAAATACTGAGTTGCAGGTCTTGCTGTGGCCTGACACAATTTACCTTAAAAAAGGGTTAACACTCGGTATTACTGAAGTAAAAGAACACTGCAAAGAGGACTGTGTAGCAAGGAACTGCTGATGCTGGTTTACATTGAAGATAGACACCAAAGGCTGGAGTAGCCCAGCGGGTCAGGCAGCATCGCTGAAGAAAAAAAATTAGGAGACGTTTCACATCGAGACCCTTCTTCAGACCCTCTCTCTTCCACCTGCAACCTAAACATCTGCCAGATTCAAGCGAGCGGAAGGATCATCAGACTGAGGCAGGCAAGCAGTAGGTCCGAAGAAGGGTCTCAACCTGAAACGTCATCTATTCCTACTCCTTTTCTCCAGAGATGCTGCCTGACCCGTTGAGTTACACCAGCTTTTTGTGTCCACCTTCATTTTACACCTGCACCTGCAGTTCCTTCCTACACAGCAGTAGTCAGATCACTTGCTCCACTTTAACTGTCTCCCCACCATCCCCTCCCCCCACATTGTCCTCTCTGACAGGCAAGGGAGTTGAAATCGACCCTGCAGAACAATAAGGTGTGAACATTATTAGGTGAAAAAGAAATGGGAATTCAGTGGAAACCTTTCATGCGGTAAATAATTAATCTCTGGTGCAGAAATGCTCCGGTCCTCGGGCTGGATTGTCTCACCGTGCTGTCCTGGTCCACCTTGACCTCCCAGAGCTGTCATGCACTTTACTTCTTAGCTCGCCTTCCCTCCCACTGCCCCAATTATAAGTGGACATGCAGAGGCAGACTGAGTCCCTTTTAGCTGCGGTCAGGGCAGATCTCCAAATCCCCCTGGCATGCTGTTTCCATGAAGCATCCAAAGTAGCTGAACCAGCGTTTGTAAGAGGTCATACCTCTTTCTGTTTGAACACTTTACAGCACAACAGTACCTGAAAATTGAACGCTGCTTTTAAATGACAAGGGAACAGTGAAACCAGAGTACTATTTCAGCGGAATATAAATCAAAATATTGCAACAGGAATGGAAGCCACTTTACCCTTTTTGCTTATATATTTAAAAAATAATAGTAAGATTAAACGAGAACTTACCTAAGTTTGAAGTTTGATCTTTATTTTATGAGGAGTTATGTAGGTGATTACGTGAAGAACCCCGCCAGTGCGCCTGCGCGTCAATCTTCAAAGCAGCGGTGTGAAATCACAAAAAACAACAACCGAAGTAATATAGTCTCATAATAAAACGAGTAATACAAGAACTTCCATCTGACCTTTATGATAGAGGGTAGGGTCGTGGTGGGCACGTAATCACCTACGTAACTCCTCATAAAATAAAGATCAAACTTCAAACTTAGGTAAGTTCTAGTTTAATCTTACTATTTTACTTCGGAGTCACGTGAGTGACTACGTGAAGATTTTAAAGCTTTGTGATTTCATGCCGTGGATCAATCCCGGCTTCTCACTGCATAGATTGACTCGGAACGAGAATAATCAATCATGCATTCATAATAACATTTGTACCACAAATGCAGTAATTCATTTCAATAATGAAATGAATCAGATCCCCTTTAAACCAGAGGAATTTACACAGAACTTAAAATAGTTTCTGCAAACAACCCCGCATTAACAATAGGCCGATGGTAAAAATGTTGAAACATCTACTCATTGGACCACCCGGCGGCTGCGAGGATATGGTCGACGGGGCCGTCTTTTGCCCTGGCCGCCGACGTTTCTGCTGCCCTAAGCGAGTGAGACGTAAAAACATAAGTGTTAATACCAGCAGCTGTTAAGACTTCTTTTATCCATCTGGAAATAGTCTGTATTGAAACTCTCTTGTGTGGTTTCTTGTGTGTGATCAACAACCCAGTTTCCGTATTCTCAAATTCTTTGTGACCTCAATGTATTGTAATAAATATGTCTTAATACAGAGACATGGATCATTTGGATATGCTGCTAGCATAATTTTAAATCCTGTCACACCTGGCCTAATTTACTTTAGTAGGTCATAGATATAGAATGTAACCTTGTCTTCAGTTACTTCCATACTGTCTATTTGTAATTTTCCAAGTGTTTGCACTCGTTGTGCTGTCACTCATGCCATAAGCATGAATACTTTCAAACTGAGCTTGACCAAAGGTAAAGACACACTTGATGACCATTCACGAAGTAGTTTCAGTACCACACTTACATCCCAGATTGTCACGTACCTAGGTTTCGGTGGTTTGGAATTAAAGATTCCTTTCATTAGTCTGGAAACAATTGGGTGTGACCCAATTGAGTTTCTTTCTGAATCCAGAACCAAATATGAGGACAATGCACTTCTGGCTGAATTAATTGCACTACAACTCAGACCTTCATCATAATAAAGTTTTGACAGAAATTCTAAACATTTGAAATATCTGCAGTACTTTATTGCACATTCTTTTGTACACAGAACTCTTCCCATTTCTTAATATAAGAAAGGTACTATTTTTGAGTGCTCTTCCTCCCGGCTGCCGTAAGCATGTCCACAGTATGCTCAGAAAATCCTCGTCCCAGAAAAGGCATTCTTAAAACCTGCAAATCAACAAATCCAAACGATGATATAATGGATGTTGTTACCCTGTTACAGGGTGCAGCAATAAATTACTCCTTTTTGGGACTTTCATCAACATTTGTGTTGTTAATTCTAATATCAACAGATACCATGGCTGTATAGGCCAATCTGGTACTACCAATACCCTTGAAGCAGCATCTTGCCTGATTTTAAGCAAACATTGGCTTATGAGGCAGAAAGGTGGAAATATATATGAAAACATACCACCCCAATGTAGCGAGAAAGCATCAATCGCCACTGCTCCTGGATCTAGTTTCCATGAGACATATCTCGATAGCTGATGATTCAAGTCGATGTCGGTCATTCCAAATCTGATTACTATATCATTGAATACCTCTTGATTCAACATCCATTCTTTATTATCATGGAACTTTTCGTGACCAGGTGTCTGCTATCGTGTTCATTCTACCTGGTAGATAGATAGCTGAAATCCAAATGTTCTTTTCAATACACCAAGACCCAAGTTGATTTAACCATTTTGTCACATGACACCGACTTAATTCCACCCATATCATTAATATAGGCAACTACTGTTGTGTTTATTAATTTGAACTTGAACCTTCCTTTTAGTTGTGTTAGAACCATAAGCTTGGAGTCCATAGAAACCTCCTAAAAGCTCCAAATAGGTAATTCCCCATGTCTGCAGTAACACTAACTTTTCCTGATTCCATCTGCCTCCGCAGCTCCATGTTAAGTCAGTTGCACCCCATCCTAGTGCACTGGCATCAGTTTGTAATATCATGGAAGGTTGTTCAATCAGCACTTTGCCTGAACTGCTTGAGACATGTAGAATCCGCACTTTGCCTGAACTGCTTGAGACTGCAGCATAGAAACAGCATTTGTTGTTACTTGCATGGTTCTATCAAAATGACCAGCATTTACTCTCAGTGCCTGTTGTTTAATTCTCTGCAGCTGTTGATAATGTAATTGTCCATACTGGACTGCTGGGAATCTACTAATTTTCCCAGTACTCGAGCCACCTGTCTGATTAGAGGTTTTTGCTCGTTTAACAGATTACTGCAATCTTTAATCAACTCCACCCTTTTTTCACTGGGCAAAGTAATTTGCATTTGGGCTAACTCAATTGTGAACCCCAAATAATCAATCGAGGTACATGTTTTTAACCTTGATTTCTTTGGATGAATTTAGAAACCCCCAAACTTTCAAAAGTTTGATTTTATTACTGCAACCGATGCTTCTGTTGACTGTTTTGTCCTTCCTATAATCAGGACATCATCCAGGTATGCCATTAGTACATGCTCAGCAACCCCAGAATTGATTTTTATGAATATTCTGGAAGGGAACGTTAACCCTTTAGGCAGAGCTTTGAACTGCCCTAATTGGTTCATCCATGTAAATTTAAAATACTTCATATCTTGCAAATGAACAGACACTGAACAAAAGGATTCAGACTTGTCAAGTCTATAATAATCCTACATCCTCCATCCTTTTTTGATCGAGGGAATATATTTGACCCAAATTGGTGAATTTGGTAGACTGATTCTTTAATAACACCTTTTATATATAGGGTTTTGAAGCGCAACTTGAACCTCCATTACTTAGCAAAGTGGAGAGTTCTGCTAGGAACATGCTTAACAGGCAAATCATAATTTGGATTGAATTCAATTCGAAATCCTTGTATATTATTCAGAATTACCACATCTGAAGTACTCTTCTTCCAATGTTTATAGAAGAGACGTAATCTGCCTCCAACTTTTGTACTTAATCCAGTTAGTATGTTCCCCTGAGAACCAGGTCCACCTACCTCTTGAGTCATTTGAGTATTCTGAGATCCCTGGATTCTCCCGGAAGCACAACCACTGGTCCTTACTCCCGCTGCAGGCCGCCAGCTACGTCCCTGCGTTGATGAGCGACTTGGTCCTGGTCTAGGATCCGTATGACGTCTGAAAGGATACTTCCTCTTTACAGACTTTGCAACCATTGATGTATTTATCAATCCTGTTTTCGCTTCATCTTCCAACTCTTTAATACGTCTCCCGAGATCCTCTCCAAAGAGTAAGTTGGGTAATTGTATATTACTTGGTTTGCAGAGTGCTGCGAATTTCGGATTCATAGTAGGCCGTATAGCACTTTCCTCAGATAATTGATCTCGAAGTGGGTGCTGCATAGCAACCCCAGTGCTTGCTGATGCAACTTCGTCATCATTTGGTTGTTACCTGCTATTCTGGTAAAAGCAGTTATTCCAGAACCCAGCAGCTTTAATATTCTCTGCAACTGATTCCAGATAATTTGGTTCACTGCTGCTGCTTTCAGCAACCCACAGTTACTTCTTGCAGTCTCATCCATTTCCTGCTGTTCCAGCTAATGGTAAACCAAGTAATTTATTAAGGAGGCCAGTTCTTCTCCTAATGGCTCTCCTGACCCTGACGGGGCAGCGAATCCTACTGCCAGGGGTGGAACATCTGGCAGCTTCCATTCATCGCTTTGTACAGCCTCACCGTCAGAGTCGGGGTCTGAAATCTCATGACCCGTAGCACGCTCCTCATTCCTGAGGGTGCATTCCATCAGCCCTGAGCCAGGTGCTGTTAAGCTGCTCCTGCAGCTTGGATTACAGTACACTCCTTCCTGAGTGAACTTTGCTCCAACAGCCTATGAAAAAAGCTTTCTATTTGGGCAATATGCTCGAAAGCAGTATCTAGCCCTGTACCAGGAGCTGTTTGAGCTGTTTCCAACAGCTTGGCTTTCAGTACACTCCTCCCTGAGTGAACTTTGCTCCAACAGCCTGTGTAAAAGGCTTTCTATTTGGGCAATACGCTCGAAAGCAGTATCTAGCCCTGTACCAGGAGCTGTTTGAGCTGTTTCCAACAGCTTGGCTTTCAGTACACTCCTCCTTGAGTGAACTTTGCTCCAACAGCCTGTGTAAAAGGCTTTCTCCCTAGAGCTACTTCCATTGCCTGGGACTCCCTCCGTGGGCTGTTGGGATTTAAACTTTGTCTTTTGCCCGACAGGCGCTGACTGTGTTTTCACCAGCCCCAGGTCCACAGTCGCTATGCTCACCGCTGGCGACTGTACCGGGGTTTAGAGGCGGTTGGTCTCTAACCGCGGACTCCCGACTTTCCCGACTTTCTGTCGGCTGTGTCGCTCGCCTCATCCCCCTGTCCGTTTTTTCCATGGCATCTGTGGAAAAAATCCCCATAGACCCACAGTAAACGGACCTGGAAAACATGAAAAAAGTTTTTACTTACCTTGTAGTTGAAAAACTACAAACCACTGTAGGAGCTCTGCTCCTCACGTCCGTTTGCCTCAAGGCGTCTGACGTAATGACGCGCAGGCGCACTGGCGGGGTTCTTCACGTAGTCACTCACGTGACTCCGAAGTAAAATTTCATATCCACCCTCGGACCACAACCCTGCATGCTAAGGCTCACTAAATACAAATTCAGGTATTTTATTTAATGTTTACAATCGTGAGGTATAAACCCCTACCACGATCTGGAAGAATTTATTTTTTATATTTTTTTGTTTCCAATTCTATCATTTAGTAACTTATGCCACTTGACTTTTGACTGTCCACTAAGGGAAAATTCCCCCCCCCTCTCCCTCTCCTGTGCCTCCACCCATTTCTCAAATAACACACCCATTTCTCCCACTATCCTTCCCGCCCCCACCACTTCATATCCAGCCTCCATCTCTCTTTTCCAGCTTTCTCCCCGCTACTTCAATCAGTTTGAAGGAGCCTGACTCAAAATGTTTCCATCCCCTCCACAGATGCTGCCTGACCTGCTGAGTTAAGGGCCTGTCCCACTTATTTAAATATTTGCTGTGACCATACTGAGGCCACGACTAGTTCCCAGAATGCGGGAACTCCCCACGACCATGAAGGAGACCACTTGCGACCATGTGGCGATCTTGTGGCGAGCGCAGAGTCTCCCAAACTCGCCTAAGAGGTCGCCTAAGTGGGACAGGCCCTTAACACCATAGTGGTATGAACATTGACTTCTCTAAATTCAAGTAACCCCTGCTTTTCCTCTCTCCCCATCCCCTCCCTCTTCCCAGTTCTCCGACCGGTCTTACTCTCCAACTACATTTTATCTTTGTTTGCTTTGTTGTTACCTTCTCCCAACTAACAATGATCTATTCTAGATTTTCCTTGATCTCCATTCCCTTTGTCCTGTTTTCACATCTTACATTTCCTTATCAATACACTTCCTCATCTATGTACCTCCCACTCCCCTGACATCAGTCTGAAGAAGGGTCTCAACCCAAAACATCACCCATTCCTTCTCTCCAGAGATGCTGCCTGTCCCGCTGAGTTACTCCAGCTTTTTTGTGTCCATTTTCCACATGAGACCTTGTCAAAGGTTTTGCTAAAAGCCAAGTGATCTTAAATTACAACAAGCTACCTTTGCAGCAATTATCGATCGGAATTGGAAACAAAAAAGAAACTGCAGATGCTGGAATTTTGAGTAAAGCACAAGTGCTGGAGGAACTCAGTGAGTTAGACAACATCTCGGGAGAGAATGAACGGGTAATGTTTTGAGTCAGGACCCTTCTTCAGACTGGAGTCCATGACATTCCCTTCCATTTCCTCCCAAGATGCTGTCCGACCTGCGGAGCTCTTCCAGCACTTTGTGATTTGCTATAGATCCGTGTTGATTTATATCAGAAGGACAATCTCTTTGATCATTTTCATCTGCGGCCTCAAATCAGAATGTTTTTTTATTCCAGGATTTAAAACTCTTGGTAGTAGCAGAAAATAAGAACATAAGAAATTGAGAGATACACGGTGTAAAACTTGTTTTGACATTCAATATTATTTTGGTTGATCTTTTTTCTCGTCCATGTTTGATGATGGTTAAAAATCCCAAAACTGCAGATGCTAGGAATCTGAAAAAAGTAAATGTTGGCAATACGCAGGAGGTGAAGCAACATCTGTGGAAGGAGAAACAGAGTCATGTGCCAGACCCTTTGTCAGAACAACAATTTAAAAAAAAGAGGGCTAAGGATGGCAATTTTACGTTGCAGAGAAGATGGTTGAAGGATGGATAGGACAAGGAAATATCTCGGATAGGGGGTGAAACCCAGTCATGTGGGGCCGTTAGAAACTGATAATGCTTCTTTATCTTTATTATGTTTTGGTAACAGCAGGGCTGTGGGACATGCTCAATAAGCCACAATATTCATTTTAATCTATCCATCTATCACCTCTTTCATCTTCTCTGTAACTTAAAATGACCTTGAATTGTCTCATTTTTTTTTACCAGTTCTGATAAAGGGTTTTCTTTCTTACCTCATTTTAGGTGGCACAGTGGTGCAGCGGTAGAGTTGCTGCCTTACAGCGGCAGAAACCCGAGTTCGATCCTGACCACATATGCTGTCTATACGGAGTTTTACGTTCTTCCTGTGACCACGTGGGTTTTCTCCAGGTGCTCCGGTTTCCTCCCAAACTCCTAATACGTACAGGTTTGTCGGTTAATGGGCCTTGGAAAAAATGGTAAATTGTCCCAAGTGTGTAGGATAGTGTTTGTGTACGGGGTGATCGCTGGTCGGCGCAGACTCGATGGGCCAATAGGCCTGTTTCTGCGCTGATTCTAAACTAAACAAAACTAACCATTAATTCCATTTTTTTCCACCAGGCATTGCTGAGTTTTTCCAGCATTTTCTGTGTTTCATTTAATTGTAAGATTGTGTTTTGTAGGTTTTATGTGAATTGAAACTCAAGTGACTGTACTCGGAGGTGGAGTTTAAAAGACCAAACAGTGTTGAACAAGACAGAGCATTAGTCATGAATTATCAGAGAATGTCTAGTAAATTTTCTTTGATTTTCTGTCCATTGAAATTATTGACAAAAGTTTGGAGGCAGCCCTCCTATGGTTTTCAGATTGCAGGGGCTGTGGGCAACTTCCTGCTAAAATCACCCGATCTTAGAAGAAAATTTAGCCACATCTTCCATTAAGATTCAAGAGTATCAGTTCCATGCCTTCTCACGTACATTGCTCTGGGACCTAGTATTGGTCTCGGATTCAGTGTATTTTTTTAATTTCATAACCTCCATCACTGAAATATGCAGTAACTAGACTTCCATAAGACAAAGGTCAGACTTGGAGCAGGAAATACGTGGTGGGTACCAATGATATAAGTGACGACATGTAGAATACAGAGTGCTGCAGTAACTCAGCGGGTCAGGCAGCTTCTCTGGAGGACATGGATAAGCGACGTTTAGGGTCAGGACCCTTCTTCAGGCTGATCGCAGTAGAAACATAGAAACATAGAAAATAGGTGCAGGAGTAGGCCATTCGGCCCTTCCAGCCAAAACCACCATTTAATATGATCAAGGCTGATCATCCAAAATTGGTACCCTGTTCCTAATTTCCCCCCATATCCCTCCGTTAGTCCTAAGAGTTATACCGTATCTAATGGGCCAGTCCCACTTAGGCGATTTTTTAGACAACTACAGGTGATGAGGCTGTCGCCACATGGTATCGCCTGTAGAATCTCCTCAGTCGCCCAAAGAGTGGTACCTTTTTTCTGGTCGCCGCTGGATTTTGAAATGTTCAAAACTTTTTGCCGACAGTCGGCGCCCGTGGGCCAACGATCGTAGCCTGATGTAGGTGCTGTCGCCAGGCTGACATAGGTTGTCGCCGGTGCTGACCAGTGAATTCCATTGGCGACTACCTACGTCAACCAGCGACAGGTGCCGGCGACTGAATTGTCTTACCTTGTCGTCGCTTGTTGCGGGTGGACGTAGGTTGTCGTAGATGTGGTCGTAGGTGGACGTGTCCAAATGGGTTGCCGATTGTCCGTAGCTTGGCGTAGCTTGACGTTGACTAGGAGGTAGGTTGTTGTAGACATTGTCGTAGGGGGCGTCCAGTCGCCGGTTTTTCAGCGACTTGCTACGACTATGACAGTCGCCGGGAGTCGCCGAAATTAATTGTCTGAGTGGGACAGGCCCATAACTCTCTCTTGAAAACATCCAGTGAATTGGCCTCCACTGCATTCTGTGGCAGAGAATTCCACAGATTCACAGCTCTCTGGGTGAAAAAGTTTATCCTCACCTCAGTCTTTAATGACCTACCCCTTCTTCTTAAACTGTGACCCCTGGGTCTGGAGTCCCCCAACATTGAGAACATTTTTCCTGCATCTAGCCTGTCTAATCCTTTAAGAATTTTATATGTTTCTATAAGATAATCTCTCATCCTTCTAAAGACCAGTGAATACAAGCCCAGCCAATCAATTCTTTCATCATATGTCAGTCCAGCCATCCCAGGAATTAACGTCTGCTGCACTCCCTCAATAGCAAGAATGTCCTTCCTCAAATAAGGAGACCAAAACTGCACACAATACTCCAGGTGTGGTCACACCAGGGCCCTGTACAACTGCAGTAGGACCTCTTTGCTCCTACACCCAAATCCTTTCGCTATGAAGGCCAACATGCCTTTTGCTTTCTTCACTGCCTGCAGTACTTGCATGCTTACTTTCAGTGACTGTTGTACAAGGACACCCAGATCTCGTTGCACCTCCCCTTTTCCTAATCGGACACCATTCAGATAATATTCTCACATTTATCCACATTATACTGCATCTGCCCACTCACCCAACATACGTATCCAAGTTATGCTGCAGCCTCATAGCATCCTCCTGCCACCCAACTTTGTGTCATCCGCAAACTTGGAGACGTTAGTTTTAGTTACCTCGTCTAAATTCTTTATATATATTGTAAATAACTGGTGTTCTAGCACTAAGCCTTGCGACACCCCACTAGTTACTGCCTGCCATTCTGAAAAGGATCTGAAAATTCCTTCTCTTTGCTTCCTGTCTGCCAACCAGTTCAATACCCTATGCCCAATACCATGTGCTCCACGTCAATACCCTACACCCAATACAATGTGCTCTAATTTTGCACATTACTCTGTTGTGTGCGACCTTGTTTGGTTATAGTGAAAAGTGTCAGAGAAAATGGGATAACTTAGAGCTAGTGTGAATGGGTGATTGATAGTCCAATGGACTTGATGGGCCAAAGGGCCTGTTTCCATGCTGTATCTTACAACACAATCAAATCCAGTCAATTTAAGGATGCTCAAATGACGATTCCACAGCTGTTATCTGGCAGAGGGGAGTGAGTTGGCACCAGCGTTAGATGATGATAGTGGGAGGTGTTGATGGTCTGGGACAGAGGTAGGGAACCTTTTCATGTTGGAATGCCGCATTAAGTTAGCTGTAATCTAATAAGACCGCATCCAAAAATCTTCAATTAGATATACTTCAAATTGTACATTATTTTGTAAAAATCTAACTACTATGTACTAACTTCAAGAAAATGAAAACAAATTGTTAATTCTAAAGTTAACTAATCCTTTAATGAGTTTGTTGTGACTGCTTTTTGCGGGAAAGCATTTGAATATTTGGTTGCAACATGGAGGTACGCAGTTTCAGCTGATCTTCTAGATGGGTATCCGTCATTTGTAACCTTAAGGGCGTCTTGATTTGGGTTAGGTAGGAGAATGTAGATTTGCAGCAATAAGTGGTTGAAAAGCAAGAATGCATTTCTCGTGCATGTTGCCGAAGACGTGGGTATTCTATTGCATTTTTCCATATCTCAATCGGATCTTTCTTAGCGTCAAATAAGGACTTTAAAATGTCATTTTCTGAGAGCTCAATCAATTCTATCTGTAGTTCTTTTGGAGCCTTGGAGACATCAACTAGGTGAGGTTGAAATGCTAATTTGAGTGTGATGTCATGATTTTCAAAGTCAGTGAACCTTTCATTGTATTCTTGAATTAATAAGTCTATAACAGCTGCGTATTCTTCAAATGATTCGCATGAATCCTCCTGCTCATCAATGACCTTTGCTAACTGGGAAAAATGTTCATCCCAAATTTCATTTTGAAGAAGAAGAGTTTTGAAAAAAGATAGCCTTTTTCGAAATGCTTGGAATTTTTTGTCACATATCATATATACACTTAGTTTTACCTTGCAAAGAAAGGTTATTTCATTGAATCTTCTTTTACTCTTTGGTATTTTAAACATGTTCATTTTAAGATTAAAATTAAAATAATAAAAAGATAAACAATAACATATTAATAAAAATAAAAGGATTTGTTCTACCAAATTGGGATTCATTGAAGAGGCTGCACTTAATGGCCTAGAAGGCCGCAGGTTCCCCACCCCTGGACTGGGGGATCTCTGCTCTGCAGAAAGAGATTGCAAGATGGAAACTTTATTCAAATACTAAGGTAAGCTCAATATTAGTGCAGCATTTCAAATCATTCTTCTCCCAGGGGGATAAATTCTATTGCTGAGCAAAATTGAAGCATAATTTTAATGAAAAGCTGTCATTAAAGGAAATAAGGGAATTGTCACAAGTCATAAATTCCATAATTTTCACTCGAACTGCCAAGCCTGTGATATGCATATCATGGAGGCAGCCAGACTCGTACAGGGCTGTTCAATGGGGGTCAGTGCAGGTCACTTATGCAGAAGCAGGTCTTTGCAGTGATTGCAAGACATGCCTTGTCATTGATTAAAGGGGACCAGTCTGAGTCGGGCACAGGCTGCTGGGACCAGTGTTTGGAGCTTGCTTCAGCTTGATCCTCTGTAAGGTAAAACAGAATAACAGAAAGAGAAAGGAAATGGCACCGAATATAGCGTTACAGCACAGAAGAAGTGCAGAGAAAAAATGTTCGAGGACTGCAAAAAGGTAGACTGGGAGATCTGAAATGCATCCTTTGTTTATGAAAGGTCCGTTCAAGAGCCTGTTTTGAATCAGGTGATACATAAATTTATAGGTTCATAAGTGATAGGAGCAGAATTAGGCCACTTGGCCCATTAATTCTACTCCGCCATTCAATCATGGCTGATCTATCTTTCCCTCTTAACCCCAGTGTCCTGCATTCTACCCTTAACCCCTGAACCCTGGTACATGCTTTCAAGCTTTTGCAACTTTGGCCTGGTGGGAGAGGAGTGGGGGTGGGGGGTGGGGGGGGGGGGAGATAAGGGAGTGATTGGGTGTAGGTGGTACTTCATTGGAGTTTACTGTACTTTACCTTGCTCTAAACGTTATACCTTTTCTCCTATATCTGTACACTATGATTATAATCATCTATAGTCAAAGAGTCATGAACGTGTTAACACACCGACCAACATACCCCATCCACACTAGTCTCACCTGCTGTGTTTGCTGCGTATTCCTCTACACCTATCCTATCCATGTACCTGTCCAAAATGTTTTAAAGCGCAGTGATAGTACCTGCCTCAACTATCTCCTCTGGCAGCTCATTCCATATACCTACAACCCTTCGTGTAAAAAATGTTGCTCCTCAGTTTCCTATTAAATCTTTCCCCTTCACCTTAAACCTATGTCCTCTGGTTCTTGTTTCCCATCTCTGCACTTCCCCATCACACATGATCTTATAAACCTGCATAAGATCACCCCTCATCCTCCTATGCTCCAAGGAATCAAGTCCTAGCTCACAGCTCCCTGAAGCTCAGGCCCACGAGACCTGGCAACAACCTTGTAAATCTTCTCTGCACCCTTTCCAGTGTAACAACATCTTTCCTATAACAGGGTAACCAAAACTGAACACCATATTCTAAATGTGGCCTCATCAATGTGGTATTGTACAACTGTAACACGACCTCCCAAATTCTATACTCAATCCATTGATTGATGAAAGCCAATGTGCTGAAATGACCACAGTATCTGCCTGTGATACCACTTCCAAGGAATTATGTACCTGCACTCCTAGATTCCTCTTGGTCCACAACCCTCCCTAGAACCCTGCCCTTCACTGTGTAGGTCCTTCCCTAGTTAGACTCCTCAAAACGCAATACCTTTTTGCTGTCTTTTTGTTGATGCATAGCACACAACAGAAAGTTTTGCACTGTACCTTAATACAGTGACAATAATAAACTAAACTAAACTAAAACATGTTGCTGCTTTCCCGAGCCAAAATATGAGCTGGAAACTGCAGGATGTATCTGACTATTTATTTGGAATTTCTGATCAGGTTGATTGCTCCAGGATGTGGATGTTGGGGTCTTGGTAATCATAACACTGCAGAATATTTAGGGAGTAGATTCTCTTTGTTAATGAAATGATCATGGACGTAAGTAAAAAGCCTCTAATTACCAAGACGATCTTGGTGTTATGATGAAACAACTTGGAAAGCAATATTTTTTTTTAAATCACTTCGTGCTTTTGAATAATAAGGACAGCTAATTGAGAGATTTTGTTCTGTATTTGCTCTTAATAAGTTTCCTGTTAATTTAATTATACTAGATGTTAATTTCAAAAGGATCAAAGTATCACACAGAAAATGCAGTGCCAAAACCGAACATTGATTTCAATCAGTAAATATTTTTAGTTATCCTCCACACAAAACGCAGCCTAATTCAGTGCCAACGTCATCCTTTTATCCATTTGTTCCAGTTTCTCCAATGACCCATTTAATTTATTCCTGAAGCTGACATGGTCAGTTTTTTGAGAAGGTATTAATTGGCAAATTGTGTTTCGTTTGGTACAATTGCTAAAAAATAGTCGATTAACTGTTCAGCAGTGGTGCACTAACATGGGAATATGACAAACCTATAACTTCACGCAATATCTTTGTAAGTTTAAAGTATGGAGACTGATGCAGGAAATTAGACCATTGGGCAGGTTTATAATATGTTTAACCCAAGAGTTTACATACAAGGGAAATGCGATGGGAAAATAAAACATCATAGTGAAGGGAGCATAAAGATCATGTTCAGAGAGGCAATAAATAGATTTAGGAAGTACTAGACTAAGTGGGACCCATTGGGTCCCATGTTCACACGGGAGGGCTGCAATATTCCACCTCTCCACCAATTCCAATATTGGGGGGGGGGGCTTTCTGGAGCGTTAGTATGGGTGTTGTGGGCTGAAGGGACTGGTTTCCAGAGGGCAAGGATGGACATTGTGGGCCAAATGGATTCTTGGGGTGGCAGCTCAGTCACTCAAGCCCGATTTGCTTGCAGCTCACTCACGGCTGGTGGGCTGGCAGTTGACACGGCTATTCCTTGAAATTCCATTTCAAGCAGGGTGCAAGGCTACCAAATTCAAATGCAGTTTCCTACCATTTCAAGCAGGGTGCAAGGCCACCAAATACAAGTGCAGTTTCTTGCCTCTTCAAGCAGGGTGCAAGGCCACCAAATTCAAGTGCAGTTTCATACCACTTCAAGCAGGGTACAAGGCCACCACATTCAAATGCAGTTTCATACCATTTCAAGCAGGGTGAAACCACCATAAACCCACCATAAAACCACACAAAACACTACAAACAACCACATAAACACCACACACAGTTCAGTAGACATTCAGACAAAAAACAAGATTATATAAAAATGTTGAATTATTTCAAAAATGTAAAATCTGTGTGTAACCATTGAAACACAGAATATAAGAGGCTGTGGATGCTGTGAATTATTGAAACACTTTGGGTTCTCTCAGAGTGTTTCTCAATGCGCACTGTTAAGGCCTTGAGTAAACTGACTTGGTTGAGAAACTCTCCACTGCTCTACAAGATTGCCTTTGTGTCTCTCCTGTTCTGAGTCGTTATTAAAAGGGCAACTGCACACTATGTGAATCCAGATTCAGGACACAGGTTTAAACACACAATCCCCTCCAACAGAGACTAATGCCCCTGTCCCACTTAGGAAACCTGAACGGAAACCTCTGGTGACCTTGCGCCCCACCAAAGGTTTCCATGAGTCGCCAGAGGTTTTGGCCACTTGCCTGGAAAGCCTCGACCGAAGCGTGAGCTGCATCTACTGACCAAAGATCCTACAGGATCTATACACACACACACACGCGCACGCGCACACACGCACACACACACACACACACACACACACACACACACACACACACACACACACACACACACACACACACACACACACACACACACACACACACACACACACACACACACACACACACACACACACACACACACACACACACACACACACACACACACACACACACACACACAGAGCGAAGGTGGGGGCCAGGGACAGCGGAGGAGCACTGTCTGCGCGATGAAGAGGAAGGTAAACGGCTGCCACAGAGCACGGTATGTCCTTTAGAGAGCGCAGGAGGGAGGGAGAGAAGGGGAAAGAAGGGGAGAGAGAAGAGGAGAGAGAAGGGGAGAGAGAAGGGGAGAGAAGGGGGGGGGAGAAGGAGTGGAGACAGTTTTAAGAAGTTTAATAAAGTTAGCGGGCATTTTACCTTCCGGCGGTTCTTCTAGGTCCTGAAAACCAAAGATCCGACAGGATCTTTGCTGAAAACTCCAGTGAGCCAATCAAAATGGCCGGTCAGCGAAGGAGATTGCCTTCGACTGCCTGTAAGTAAATAGCAACCCCACTCCACTGGCTTCCACCAAACGGCAACCTATTTTTAGTCGAGGCCGGTTTTGAATTTGTTGAAATAATCGCAGGAACATAGAAGAAGCCTCGACTACGCTGAAACCACTTTCGACCATTAGGGAGAGTGACCAAAACCTCCGGGAACCTCACGGAAACCTTGGGTGGGGCGCAAGGTGTCCAGAGGTTTCCGTTCAGGTTTCCTAAGTGGGACAGGGGCATAAAGTCCAGACAAAGAAAGCCATCTTTCACTCAATAACATGAAATCTTCACTTATGGAAAGAAAGAAAACATAATCACTGATTGGAACAAATAGCATTTAAAAAATTATCACCAAAATGCTTACGTTTCTTTTAAACAAATATCACAATTATTCATCTCAAAACTGTATGGAATCCATCTTTTGTGCACACAGGGTGCATGTAAAATGGAATACTTTGCAGCTTCGTCTGCGCCCTTTAAGTGGTGCCTCTTTGCATACCTTTGCATACCTTGGGTATGCAAAACAAAGAATATCAGTGTGACTTGTCACATGTGACGATAAAGATTCATTCATTCATTCATTCATTCAGTCTTCCTTGATTGAACGCATGGAAATAAAAGTACTTTCTCCAGGGAGTCTAAAGTTCAAAGTGACTCACAAGTCCTTGCAATATTAATTCACATTAAAATTCCAGCCTCCTTCCTCTCCTCAGTGCTCCTGGTATGGGCAGGTCGGCCTTTGGTTACAAGGGTTCACCTGTCCTAAAATACCCCTAATAATACAGCTTATTTTGTCAGAGGTTATTTTGATTATTTCAAAAAGACCTTTAAAAACAGTTAACGTAACTATTTTTAAAGCTATTTAAACAACAAAGAATAATACATTTATTTAAACAAATGTTTCATAAATGGTAAGTAACTAACAACATTAAGATAATTATTTAAAGTAAAGAAAAGCAGCTCTCATCATTTTCAATATAGGTTCTGTATAAGCAAATTAATCAGAAATATAATATGAGGAGTCAGCCATTCCTCATATTAAACCAAGAAGAGGACACAGAGTGTATCTGGACCCCAACTTGATGTGACTGAACTTTGCAGCTTGACTCAATGCATACTTCTCGTGCTGAAGCTGAAATTCTAATGCATCAGCATTTGATGCATTCCTATCCTCTCCGTTGCAAAGTGCAGTTGCGGATGTCAGGAATGCAGTGACCCATGCATTGCAGCAAGCTGGTTCCTCCCATTGACTAGGCATCTACATGATCAGACCGAGTACATTTGAATTTGTTTTGTGCTTCAGTTACATTGCACTAAACAGTGTGTTTGGCATTAAAATATTAACATGGCCCGTGTTGTATAATGTGACAATCTCGAAATGATGCACTAAACTTTCGGTGCATCTTGAATGGCATTCTAAGCTGGTTTCCAAAGGAGAATTGGAACAGAATAATGCACATTGAGACTGACACAATGTATAAGTAATAAGCCGAAGAACACATTTTCATGTTCTCAAACTTATTAAGATATTTTCATATTAAATATTATGCTCTATCAAAATCAAAAATTGATATGTGCTTGAGGCTAATATCCTCACTCTGGGATCATTTTGGAGTATTAAGTTAGAAACAAAGTCTCAATATCAAGACAGTTAGGCAAAGAAAAAGACTGATAGAGAGATTTGAATTGATGGAATAGATTCACCTGTGATTTCTGGATAGTCTTGAGGTGTTCAGAAGTGAGGGAAGTTGTGACAGATAATCAATGTACAGCAAGAATTAACAGATCTATTCTATTTGCATAAGATCACAATGTTATGTTTGCACAGCATTATTTACTGGTACACTGTATTCTGTATAAAGCAATCACATTCACCACTTTTTCATTGCATTAATTGATTGAAAGGCGCCATATGGAAACAGGCCATTTGGACCATCAAGTCCACGCCAACCATCAATCATCAATTCGCACTGGTTCTTTGTTAACCCACTTTTGCATCCACTCCTTACACTTTATGGACAAATTACAGAGGTCAGTTAATCTGCAAACCCACACGTCTTTGAGATGTGGGAAAAAATTGGAGCAGCTGGAGGAAACCCAAGTGGTCACAGGAAGAACGTGCAAACACCACACAGGCAGCACCTAAGGTTAGGTTCAAACCTGAGTACATTCTGGCACACTGGCGAGACTTTGCAAAATTTGATTAGAGTAGGTTCTTTGCAGGCAAAGGGACCATGAGAAAGTAGGATGTGTTTAAAAGTATGATAGTGAGAGTTCAATATGTGCATGTTCCTGTTAGAGTGAAGAGCAAGGTAGGTGGGAGTGAGGAACCCTGAATGGCAGGAGAAATTGAGGCTCTGGTCAGGAAAAAGGATACATGTGACAGATAGTTTGGATCAAGTGTGTTCCTGGAGAAGTATAGCGGATTGAGGAGCATATTTAAGAATGAAATCAGGAGGGCAAAAAGGGGTATGAGATAGCTCTGCAGGAAGATTAAAGAGAATGTTATTAACCTTGTCAAGGAAATAATTGGAGCAAGAATAGTGCACCTCATAAACCAAAGTGTTCATCTATGTGTGGAGTTGCAGAAGATGGCAGAGTCCTCAATAAATACTTCTCTTCTGTTTTTACCATAGAGAAAGACATATGGACTAGAGATCTTGGGACAGTTAATGGTGACATCTTGAATACCAAATGTATTACAGTTGAGGAGTTGCTGGAATTCCTAAAATGTTTGAAAGTAGATACATTTCCAAGGCCTGATCAGATGACACTCTAATAAGCTATAGAGGAAATGTCAGGAGTCCTAGCTGAGATATACCGGTGAGGTGCCAGAAGACTGCAGGGTGGCCACTGTTGTGCTTCTACTTAAAGAAAAATGCTATTGCAAAGAATAATCTGAGAACTATCAAACAGTAAGATTAAAATATGTGGTAGGAAAGTAGGAGAGGATTCTGAGGGATAAGATATACATGAATTTAGATAGACAGGGGTTGATTAGGGATAGTTAGAATAGTTTTGTACGTGGAATTTCACTGTGTTAGCGCTTTACACATCTGACCATAAAAGCATCATTGAACTATTGAACCATTGGATACAGAACTGAGAATGTAGCATTTTGTGACGTAAATGCCAAACTAGAATCTCTCCTGAGGATGCCCTCAAATCCAAAAGGGCAGCAGGGTGGCGCAGCGGTAGAGTTGCTGCCTTACAGCGCTAGAGACCCAGGTTCGATCCTGATTGTGGGTGCTGTCTGTACGGAATTTGTACGTTCTCCCCATGACCTCCATGGGTTTACTCAGGGATCTCCGATTTGCTCCCATACACCAAAGACATAGAGGTTTGTAGGTTAATTGGCTTGGTAAAAATGTAAATTGTCCCTATAGTGTGTAGGATAGTGCTAGTATGCGGGGAGCGTTGGTTGGTGCGGACTTGGTGGGTCGAAGGGCCTGTTTCCACGCTAAGCATTCGTTTTTCATGGGTAATGCAATGTAATTTTTTTGTGAGATACTTTGCATGACGTAATGTTGGGTTTATAATGACCCCTCCCAAATATCATCATCAGAAACATGTCAACAGATTTCCCGTTATCTGTGCTTTAGTACACAAGCTATATTAGAGGGTTTCAGCTGCAAGGAAAGGTTGGATAATCTTGGACGGTTTTCTCTGGAACTTTGGAGATTGAGGGGAGACGATAGAAGTATATAAAATTATGAGAGACATAGATTGGGTAGACAGTCAGAATCTTTCTCCCAGGGTGGAAATGTCCAGCACTAGAGGGGTCAGCAATAAGGTGAGAGGGGGAATGTTTAATGGAGATATGCAGGGCAAGTTTTTTACACAGAGAATGGTGGGGGCCTGGAACACATCGCAAAGGGTGGTGGTGAAGACATACAGTATATGGCAGTGGCGTTTAACAGGCTTTTAGATAGGCACTGGAAAATGCAAGAAAGAGAGAGATATGGATCATGTACAGGCAGAAGAGATCTGTTTAACTTGGCATCATATTCAGCACAAACACTGTGGGCCCAAGGACTTGCTCCTGTGCTGTACTGTTCTATGTTCTATGAATGCTAAATTTGTTTCCATTGAATTCTTTGAATTTGAGATTTTCTGCTGAATTTCTTGACAAGTTAGCTCAGGGATGTTTCTTATTATTCCTTGAACTTGTGTTAACTTACATTTGGAATTTTGGATAGACATTTTAATCAAACTGTTAAAACTGTCCATTCTATTGCTGGTGAATTATAAAATTTTGAATTACATAAAATTAAGATTGATTTTGTTATATGGGTGCATGGTAATCAGGCTGTTTTAGTGGTCTGATAAACGACTCCTGGAGTTTTCAACAATACGTTATTCGAAAGTTCAAGTTGCAGCATACAGGTTTAATAGACACGCCTGGCCACATCGGTGGTCAGCGCTGAATTAACGCGCGCAAGGGAGAAAATGCGCGAAAACAGCCCCTATCCCAGTCACGTGACCGCGGCTTCCGAACGCCGGGTTCGATATCTGCGTGCGCTAGCAGGCGCTGCTACACTGTTAATAAATATGTATGTACATGTACATGTATATGTAGATAGGCACAAAATGATGGAGTAACTCAGTGGGTCAGGCAGCAACACACACACACACACACACACACACACACACGCACGCACACACGCACGCACACACACACACACGATTTAAACCAGCTCCTGCAGTTCTTTCCTACACATTTTGTCCGCTCCACTTCAAAATCTCCTCTAGGCATGTCTATATGTGTGTGGGTGTGTAGGTATATGCATAATGTATATATACTGAGAAGCTCTTAAATGCACCCAGTAGTGACCTTGGAACACCATGGTGATTAATTCAGTATTGGAACGGAGGTTGGCAACATTTTTGGGCAGGTCTGCGAGGTCACGTGCAATTAAATAAACACAAATGCATTTGAAAACTCCATTTAAACTAGTTATAATTTGCACTTAAAATACTGCAAACTTTGTTTGTGGTTCGGCCAAGTGCGCTGCAGCAAAACTGTGACAAATGGAAATTCCAGGCCATATGGTGCAAACTTTAAAATAGTTTTCCTGAGCCCCTGAGCAATTTTACAGGTGGTGTGCACTCCTACCATCAACGTGTGATTAATACATGCATTGCAGTTAGGGTTGCCAACTGTCCCGTATTAGCCGGTACATCCTGTACATCCCGTATTAGCCGGTACACCGCTAAATTGATTTGTCCCATATGGGACCGCCCTTGTCCCGTATTTGACTGCTACGACTCGGGTCGAGGGGACTGTCGGGTCGGAACGCCGCGTCCGGCCCCGCTTCACCCGTCCCGACGTAGTACCGCGCATGGAGTACAGCAGCAGCAGTACCTCGCCTGAGGCCCCGTCTGTTGGTAGCCCGGCCAGCTGTCCGACCTTCGGACCTTCGCTTACCACCAACACCACCACCCCTCCTTCTCAGAGCCAATCATTGGTTATGAGTTGGATGGGATGCCGGACTTTGCTCGCGACGTTGCGCACAAAGTCCGACGCCCAGGCCAAAACTCCTCAGCTGGCCCGCCGGCTGGGCTTTGTGTGCAGTCCAGCACCTGGGCCAACTCATCATTCACCCAGCCACGGCCGAGTCAGTCAACGAATTGCCGTCGGGAGTTTGTCCCTTATTTTGACCTTTTGTCCCGTATTTGGGAGTGAGAAAGTTGGCATCCCTAATTCCAGTGTTTTATCAAGTGGTACATTGCAATTCATTAATTAGGTGTCCTGGGATTACTGTACGGCAGTGAACATCACATCAAGGAACATATAATACATACTATGCAGAATTATCAAGTCTCATTTATTTGGCCTACCACTGGGATACTTTAGTTTTAAAATGTAACGATTATAACGTACTTACCAAATATTTTTTTTAGTTTTAGTTTAGTTTAGAGATACAGCGTGGAAACAGGCCCTTCGGCCAACAGGGTCCGCGCCGACCAGCGATCCCCGCACATTAACACTATCGTACAGATGGGATAATTTTTACATTGACCAATCCAATTAACCTACAAACCTGTACGTCTTTGGAGTGTGGGATGAAACCGAAGATCTTGGAGAAAATCCACACGGGTCATGGAGAGAACATACAAACTCCGTACAGAGAGTGTAAATTGCTCATTCTAAGCTTCCCCCCAGTGTAGTTTGTCAAAAATCACTGTCAAGCACTTGCACATCTAAACTTTATTTTGACAAAGCACAATTACAGTTCCAACTACTGTACCTAACCATCGCGGGTTCGATCCTCGTATCTGCCTGATCAAGCCCTCTTGGCCTCGCTCACAAAGAGACACTCCAGAAGGTCATGCAGTCCTAAGTTCTCTCCCTGAAGATCGACACAGGACCTCGTAGTAGCGGACTTTTATAGGTCCCCGGACCTCGAGGGGCTGAACCACATGGGGGTGGTCTCTTTACAGTCCAATAACAGATATCGAATAACCCCATACATGACAGACATTTCCCTAACCCAATAATACAGCAGCTAATACATTGTATTCAACCAGTGTTTCTCAGAGGAAACACACATCGCAACATGTGCCCTGATATGCAAGAAAATCAGACAAGGCTCAATACTTATGGCTCTGTCCCACGGGTTTGCGGTCATTGGCGGTGAAGCGCGGCGTCGCCGGAAGAGGGGACCGCACGGCAACCATGAGAGCGCCGCACGGATGCTGCTCGGGGGCCAAGTACGGCCGGTTCAACGAGCTTGCGGTTTCGGCTGATGACGTCTTTCGGATCGCGGGGCTGTGGCGGCGGCCATGCCGCACACGTACCTCACTGGCGGCGGCTGTGGCGGCGGCCTTGCCGCACACGTGCCTCACTGGCGGAGGCTGTGGCGGTGCAGGTTCCACTCACGGCGCTCGTGCCTCACTGGCGGCGGCTGTGGCGGTGACCGTGCCGCACTCGTGCCTCACTGGCGGCGGCTGTGCGGTAGGAACATATTTTTGGACAGTGTTGTTTTTTTTTAGCACCGTGCAGTGTTGGGAACAACGCCGCACGGCCCCGGAATTGTGCGTTTGACCGAGCCCGCGGTCTCTGGCGGCCCAGGAGCGGTAGATAGTTCCTATTTTGCCGCCAATGACCGCAGACTCGTGAGACAGGCCTTTAAATCCCATCAACATCCAGCAAAGTAAAGCTTTGCAACATTATTTACATTATGTATGTCTGATTTGCATTCATCCAATCCATTCTATGCATTTTGCACCTAATTGTCAGGATCTGCAGATGTTCCTATTCTCTTCTTGCAGCTCTGATCTAGGGTCTAGACAAACTGGCACCATTCTGCAGCTTGTCCCATTTCTAGAGAAAGCATTTTTAAATTGACCATATGGCCTAGCAGCCCAGAAGCGTTTACTCAATTTTAATGTCTTAGCCTCTCCAATTTGGCCAGGATTAACAACAGCACCCGTAGTCCAGATCGAATCCGGGTCTCCGGCGCTGCATTCACTGTAAGGCAGCAACTGTACTGCTGCACCACTGTGACCGCCCTTTTCATTTGCAATTGATTTTGTATTCTTCTGCGATAAACCTGATTAGCTTCTCCATGCACACTGCCTGCAGAGTTTAATATTAATTTGGTGTGCTTCAAGAGTACTTTTTTGCTGCCTTCCAAAAAAAAGATATTGGGGCAATATTCTATACAAATAAATCACCCATCAGCGTGGCACGGTGTTGTTTATTATAAGGCTGATTATTTTAATGTATTCTGCAACATGTTAAATGAACAGCAACCAGATGCATTATGTTTACTTCCATTGCGATTAGTTATGATGTCCCTGGGCAGCAACAATACACTAACAATGATATAATCAATCTCCTCTGCTCGATTGAATTGCATCCTCATGAAGGGCAGTCAATAGATCTGACTCACAAAGGTTCTAGAAACTCGCCCATGTTGTTTGCATGAAATGAGCAAATATATTCCTTGGGATTGGGTTACAAGCCACTTTTCCCCCATCTGGGCAGCTGTTTTAGTTTTGTATATTAAATCAATGCTAAGCCCAACTCCCAATGAAATATACAGTGCAATTTAATTAACTTCAGTTTCCATCGTTTGGATCTGCATTTTCTCTTTCAAAGTGTGTAAAACTATGTGGTGCTTCACCATGTGCCGTGTGAAGGAAGGACAGGGGACAGTTCAGTCTCTTTTATCTGCCTTCTTTTGATTCCTACAGCAACGCCTCCATTGATGGTGGTCATCCAATTGCTCATTTGATGTCCTTGGAGACTTATAGAAACTAAGTTAGGATCTTGGCGGGACAGACATAATGGAAGGAACTCATGAATATTAATGCTGAAAAGTGCCATCTGTTCACCAACAAAATAAAAACCGCACACAAACAAAAAAGGCGGCTGATCTGCTGTCAGTTCAATGCTCCTTCCAGTCTTTGGTCCCATGCTCTCATTCAAGTCACTTTTATGCAAAAGACTTCAAGTCGACCTAATAAATGTTTTCTTTCTTGCCCTACTCTCTGAATTACAGACAACCAAACAAACAACAATATCCTTTTTTTATTTCTAATGTGTTAAGAATTTTCTATTAAAGCCTCATAATATTGTTGCACTATTGAGTCAGCTTCTAAAGATTAGTTTAGTTTAACTTAGGGATACAGCACGGAAACATGCCCTTCGGCCCACCGTGTCCGCACTGACCAGCAATCCCTGCACATTAACACTATTCTACACACACTAGGGACAGTTAGCAATTTTACCGAGCCAATTAACCTATATACCTGCACATCTATGGAGTGTGGGAGGAAACCAGAACTCCTATGTAAAACCCATGCAGGACACGGGGAGATCGTACAAACTCCGTACAGACAGCACCCGTAGTCAGGATCGAACCCGAGTCTCTGGCGCTGTAAGGCAGCAACTCTACCGCCATGCCACGGTGCCACCCAACCATTTATCAAGTATACCTATTACTTCACTTGTGGTTCTGCTTCAATATTTTAGGCAATTGCAAAGTACCAAACTGCACCCTCCTTTGATGTGTGAAACTGATACCTGTTAGGTTTCTTCACAAAAAAAAAGATCTTGAGATGAGACATGAAATTGCATCAGAATGATTTACACCCAGAAGCTCACCCAAATGAGACTAACCAGGTTGAAAGCAGCTGTTGACTCGTTGCCGTGCAGCAATCATAGGAGGGTGTCAGGTCTCAGAGGAGCTCTCCCCATGGCAACCAAGCAGCTTCGACTGCTGTGGAGGAGGGAAAGGCTGAAAGGAAGAGAGCGACAGGCCCAAGATTTAGTGCAGAAGACCTGGACCTTCCTGTCAGTGAGGCAAATGACAGACGGGCGGTTCTGCATGTCTCAGAGGACAAGAGGACACGTCAAGGCCACCATAGAGAGGTCAGACGGGAGGTGGGTCCAGGAGTGAGGAGAGTCTACAATCATTCAAGCGACGCGGAAGTGAATTTCATGTCGTCACAGAGTATGATTTGGACAGTGACACAGTTAGCAGAGCTGCTGCCTCGTGGCTCCACCTGCCCAGAAAGTGAGCTTGCACATTCTCCCTGAGACCACGTGTGTTTCCTCTGAATCCTCTGGTTTTCCCCGACAGCCCAGGTTGGTAAGTTAATGAGCCTCTGTAAGTTGCCTCCAGTGCGCTGGTGACTGGAGGAATCTTGGAGGGGAGGGTGGGGTGCAGTTGATGAGAATGTGAGGAGATGAATGTGCAATGAATATTATCGGGTGTTTGATGGCAGCATGGAATTGGTGGGCCGAATGGCCTGTTTCTGTGCGGTACGTTTTCATGACTATGTTAGGATAAACATCTGCAGTGCGCCATTTCAAACATTGCAGTGGGGATTTACTCACTGAAGTGTTACTGTCAGTTGGTCCAGCAAATGAGGACTGAGCACAGAGGACTGAACCAACTGAGCACTCTTGCCTGTTATCAGTGAAGCAAGATGGTTTTCAGGATTTAGTGTGGAGAGGGTAATATTGTCTTCAATGCGAACTATGATTTTTTAGGGGACTCTTATGAGAACTGTCTCAGTGTGAAGAAGTCAGTTACTACCTATGCACCTAGTCTGTTACTACCTATGCATCCCCGAACTCTACCTCTGCTACATCGACGACTGCATTGGTGCTACCTCCTGCACCCATACAGAACTCACTGACTTCATCCATTTCACCACTAACTTCCATCTGGCACTCAAATACACCTGGACCATTTCCGACATCTCCCGACCATTTCTAGACCTCAATATCTCCTTCGCAGGTGACAGACTACTGACGGACATCTAATATAAACCCACTGACTCCCATGGCTATCTGGACTACACTTCTTCCCACCCTGCTTCTTGTAAGGACTCCATCCCCGACTCCCAATTCCTCCGTCTACGCCACATCCGCACCCAGGATGAGGTGTACCACACCAGGGCATCGGAGATGTCCTCATTCTTCAGGGAATGGGGGTTCCCCTCTTCTACTATAGATGAGCCTTTCACCAGGGTCTCTTCTATACCCCGTAACTCTGCTCTCACTCCCCACTCGTAACAAGGGCAGAGTCCCCCTTGTCCTCACCTTCCGCCCTCCCAACTGTCACCTACACAAATAATCCTCCAACATTTTCATCACCTCCAACGGGATCCCACCACTGGCCACATCTTCCCATCTCGTTCCCTTTCAGCTTTCCGCAGAGACCGCTCCCTCCGTAACTCCCTAGTCAATTTGTCCCTTCACACCCAAGCCACCCCCTCTCCTGGCACTTTCCCTTGCAACCGCAGGAAATGCTACACTTGTCGCTTTACCTCCCCCCCTTGACTCCATTCAAGGACCCAAGCAGTCTTTCCAGGTGTGGAAGAGGTTCACCTGCACCTCCTCCAACCTCATCTATTGCATCTGCTGCTCTAGGTGTCAGCTGCTCTACATCAGTGAGACCAAGATTAGGCTTGGCGATCGCTTTGCCCAACACCTCCGCTTGGTTCGCAATAACCAACCTGATCTCCCGGTGGCTCAGCACTTCAACTCCCCTGCCATTCCGAATCCAACCTTTCTGTCCTGGGCCTCCTCCATGGCCAGAGTGAGGCCCACCGTAAATTGGAGGAGCAGCACCTCATATTTCGCTTGGGTAGTTTACACCCCAGCGGTATGAACATTGACCTCCAATTTCAGGTAGTCCTTGCTTTCTCCTTCTTTCCCCTCCACTTCCCTGCTCTCCCTCAGCCCACAGTCTCGGCCTCTTCCTTTCTTCTTCCCACCCCCCCCCCCCCCCCCCCCCCACCCTCCCATCAGTCTGAAGAAGAGTCTCGTCCCGAAACGTCGCCTATTTCCTTCGCTCCATAGATGCTGCCTCACTCGCTGAGTTTCTCCAGCATTTTCGTCTACCTTCGATTTTCCAGCATCTGCAGTTCCTTCTTAAAAAATGTTCCTCTGACTGATCCACACAGGGTGTGTTTCCAGTCCTAAGCCACCCATGGCTGTGTCCAGACCTCTGGTCTTGAAATATTACCAGCATTTAAAGAGTGAAGACAACACTTCATCTTTGTAATGGCACATTCTGTGGAGTCTAGTCTTTGAT